>OY482670.1:76624724-76965224 GCA_960531455.1 Urophora cardui | reverse complement strand
CTGGACAAATTTTTTCCATCACATTTGTCCAGCAGCAAAACAGCTGATGAAGAAACATATGTTTGTAATTTGCGGAAATTGCAAAATTGAAATTCAAAATTATAAAAGTTAAATATGGACGAATTAATTATGAAAGATGTAAATAAAGAACATTTGATTATGTCTGCATCTGTACTTGAGCTAAATTTCGGATGATAACAGCAGCATTGTATGTTTGTTGCTTAATGTAGGAAGTCCGCCCTCTGCTAACTTATACCATGTCTCCACCTAACGTGTTTCGCTCTTTTTTTCTGCATTTTCTCTCTCAATCTTGTTTCCACACGGAAACCAGTGCCGAAACTCGCCAATTTCCATACAAATTTCTGAGAGCGAGTGAAGATTGAAACACTGTTTCATTCTGAATCATCTTGCCAACCTCGACGATATCGATGTCTTCTCTAATTTTGTATCGAAAATCTACGAAATCTCACACAGACCAAAACAAAGACGCAAAAATAAGCAAACATACAAACATTTAAGAAGAACAAGAAAGAGAAATGTCAAACTGAATCACGATTAGCCACGTGGAGACGGGTTATTGAGCGAGATGTTTTGATACATGTTTCTCTGGTGAATCAAGTTATGTGGAGACGGGCTTTAATATGTATGTATGTATGTATGTATGTATGTATGTACGTATGTCAATATGCAATCCCAGCAGGCAGCCGCAACTCCGCATTTATATACATACATACATGTTTCTTTATTAGTAAAATACAATGTGTGAGTTTCTAAGACAGAGCTGTTGTGTGTTTGTCTTAGAAACGCACTGTTGAGTAATTCCGCTCAGCTCAACAGTTGGCAACTTTTCGCAATTTTTTCCATCACAAATTTTGTTCGCTACTTCAGCTCAACATGTTGTGTAAAGCCAAACAGCTGATAAATTCATCAAGCCGTTTCTAAGACGTAAGTGTTTTTTTTTTTTTTTTTTTAGCATCCAATATATTTTGCCAACTGTATAAATAAAATACATCTAACAATTTTGTGGTTCGTTAAAAGTAATTAGTAATTAATAATGACTTAATAAACATGGTGGGCATGTATGGATTGCTCTCAGTAGCGCATCCATTTATTGTAGTGCATCAGCAAAGATCTGTAAATGATTTCCTTTTGAGGCGTACGAAATTGGTTGGTCTTGCCGTCAGGGCTAGAACGAGTGGGTTGGGGTGAGCTAATATTCTCATTTTTGCAGCATACTTTCTGATTTCTTGAGAGATAGTAGGTATCTTTAGGTCACGATGTAGTTGGTCGTTCGTGACGTAGTAGGGCGCATTTACAATCATTCTAATGGTTTTCGATTGGAATCTTTGGAGAATCTCTATATTTGAGTTTGCTGCGGTTCCCCATAGCTGTATGCCATAGGTCCGGATGGGTTTTAAGATAGCTGAGTAGAGCAGGAGTTTGTTGCCGATTGATAGTTGGGAGTTTCGATTCATGAGCCAATAAAGATTTCTCAGCTTTATACCAAGAGCTTTTCGTTTGGTGAATATGTGGGTTCTCCATGTTAGTTTTCTGTCGAGATGCATACCCAGGTACTTTGTTACGTCACTTTGCGGTATATCATTGCCATTGAGTTTTACGGGTGGGCAAGTGTTACGTCTAGTGGTAAACGTCACTTGGACAGATTTTGATTCATTTGACTTTATCCGCCAGTCTTTCAGCCAATGGGTAATTTTATTTAAACTTCTTTGAAGCTTGAGTGAGGCCACGTTAGGGTTGAGGTCTGAAGCCAGTACGGCAGTGTCATCGGCAAAAGTGCCGATAGTGACTCCTTCTGCTATTGGGAGGTCGTATGTGTAAAGTAGGTACAGTATTGGGCCCATTACACTACCTTGCGGGACGCCTGCTAAGCTCTCGTAACGCTCAGACTGCTCTGCTCCTTCTTTGACGAAAAAGTAACGATTTTTTAGATAAGATTGTATAAATAGAAAGTAATTTGTAGGGAGAGTATTTTTTATTTTATAGAGCAGGCCGTCGTGCCATACGCGATCAAAAGCTTGGGATATATCTAGAAAGGCAGCTGTACAGTATTTTTTTTGCTCAAAGGCAGAGTAGTTTTTCTCGGTAAGTCTATGTACTTGTTCAATTGTTCCGTGTCCTCTTCTGAAGCCAAATTGGTGATTAGGTATAATGTTACGCTCTTCTATTTTGGGTAGGAGTCTTTTAAGGAAGACCTTCCAAGACTTTTGAGACAATGGGCAGCAGACTAATGGGTCTGTAAGACGCTGCCGTATCAGGGGGCTTTCCTGGTTTCAGAATCATTTTCATCTGAGCGACTTTCCATTGAGGGGGTATGAATGCAGTTATTAGTACTGCATTAAAAAGTTGGGTGAGGAATTGTATGCCTTCGTAAGGTAAGTGTTTTAGTACATTGCTTTCTTTGGGTTGAGCTTCGCTATTACGGTTTTTACCTCCGATATTGCGAATCGTTTTATTTTTATCTGTTGGCCAATAAGAGGGAGTTCCAGTAGAGAATGGGGTTAAACTGAGGTTGCTAATAGCATTATATAGTTGTCTTCCTTTAGGGGTAATGAGACGAGAGACCCAGAATGTGTGTTTGGCATTGTAATCGCCCCCAGCTATAAATCGATTTCCAAGAGTTTTGAAGAAATTTTCATATTCTGCAGTGCTGATAGAGTGCCTCGTCGGGCTATAGATAGCAGAGAGTGTAAGCTGGCCGCTCGGGTCTTCAATGACAATATTTGTGGCTTGTATAGCATTTGTACGGAATGAATTCGTGCTGTAATGTTTAATACTTTTCCGTATCAAGATACCTGAGCCTCCATGAGCGTTGTTACTGGGGTGTTTTGTGTGGTGAAACTTGTAGTTGGGTACTTCAAAGTAGCTTTTGTCACTGCTGTTTAACTCAACTGCTACACAACTGTTGGCAACTGTTGAGCTCAACAGTTGCAGAGCAGCTTTGTCTTAGAAACTCATCCAATGCAGGCATAATCTACAGCTGAAACTAAGCTAAAGTAATACATATTTCCATATAAATTTTTGTAAATATAGGATTTGTATATATTTTGTTAATTCCCATAATTTTAATTTGATCAGCTATTCATCTTTCCTGCAAGATTTGAATAGATTTGCATTTTTTTACTTTTTTGGATATTTTTCTCTTGTGAGAAGAATGATATTTGGCGGGATAGAAAGTGATAGAAGCAAACAGAGAAAAGCTGCTGGAAAAAGTACGCGAGTACACCTATTATAACGCAAGGTTACAGAAACGGGCTACAGGTAGCAAACAAAATTTGTGATGGAAAAAATGGCGAAAAGTTGCCAACTATTGAGCTGAGCGGAACTACTCAACAGTAGGTTTCTAAGACAAACACTCAACAGTTGCGGAGCAACTTTGTCTTAGCACTCACCCATTGGTGCCTTGTCGTAATTCTGTAGTCGTATCGTTAACTTACAGACCAATTGGATTTTATTTATTTATTTATTTATTCAGCAATCTACAAGGCTCAGCCCTCACAGATTCATCATACAATGCTCTTACATTGATATATACATAGATATTCACAGAATACAAGAATCAATTATTACTGCTTCGAGAGCATAAAAACAAAAAAACAAAACAAAAAACAAACTAGTTTGATACAACAATAAAATAATCACAATACATTATTACAGATCAATTCGATTAACTTATTTTTCAAACATGGCCTACTCAAGTCAAGGTCTGAAATGCTGCAGATGGAATTGCAAAGCGATGTAAACTTATGTATAGGTTCATTCCCACCATATTTCGTCCTATGCGTCTTACAATAGAAGATATAGTGCTCTCTTAAAGAAATTCCCGGCACATGAAACGGTAAAAGATTAAGAAGCTCTGGAGAGTTTATTTTTCCATCATAGATATCCTTAATAAAGAGAATACCACTCATTTTCCTTCTGCTTGCGAGATTAGATAAATTGAGAATCCTACACCTCAGCTCATAGGTTGGCATATCGTCGACTGAGTAAAGACGCCTGAGAGCAAATTTTGTGAACCGTCGCTGAACGCTCTCTACTCTGTGGGAATGGATTTCGGTATTGGGGTCCCATATGACGCCGGCGTACTCAACTACGGATCTTACTAGGCAGGTGAAGATACTTTTTAGAGTGAGATTTTGGTTAGAAACCCTAAATCCGTGAATAGCTGGAGCTTGTGAAGTTAGATATAGGAAGTTAGGCGCATAGGCGAATTCAAAACCTTTTTTAATTTACAAAGGTAAAGTATAATGTCAAAATCCAAGCGAATTCACATCAATGCCAATAGTAATGGGCGAGTCCCAAGCGAATTCAAATTTGAACCAAGGAGAAATATTATTTTGACATTACTATTTTCAATAACAAAATTCCTTCCTAGATCTGCCCTGACAAGTGTCAGTTGTTTACGGATTTACGACACCACTAACAGCTTACATGGATAGCGATACAGTTACGATAAGGTTAGCGATACTGAAATACTTATGTCACCAATGTTTTGAGCTTTAGTGACTTGAGATGAGACAGAGTTACAGAATTCGGCTATGTGTGGTAAAACACGACTATGACTACGGCCCTGTAAATATTGGCACGACTTATAAAGTTGAGCCCAGAACTAACAGAAAACACGTACTCACCATTTTAGTAATTGTATTTATATTGTCTTTTTTAAGTATTCCACTTTCCTTTTTGTTTGATTTTACATCTAGTGAAGGTAGATTGCTCAATTTTAGATCACTCGCGTTATATGTACTTTCAAAATGATTTGAAAATGAATTATGACCAGAATTGTCCTCTTTTTCTAAAGTGACAGAATCATGGTCAGGATCAGTTGTATGTTGCTGCCTCACGTCGCGACATTCTAGATTAATCGGACTACAACTTGCAACATCGGCATAATTCTTGTTTTTCATCATCTATAATTTCTTCTGCAGTTAAAAGTAAATTATACGCTGCAGAAAAATTTTTTTTTGTTTTCATTTGTTTTATTTCCATGAAATGTTTGCAATGCAAGGATAAACAATGTGGAAGATTTTCCAATAATTGTACCTCGAAATATATGTGACTTTGTTTGGGTGCAAACGGTTGTTCAGAAGCACCACACATATATGTGAATAATCTTAAGGACATATTTATACAAAACAGTTTTAGTAAAGACAATCTGAATTTTAAACACTGCTGAGAACTTAAGCCATGTTCAGATCGACGTAATTTTATACGACTATGGATGGCAACAATAACCGGAAAAACGATTATAATCGGTTAATTTCTTTCGATTAACGGTTACAATGTATCGGGTTTTCCCTTTTGATTATTTTTTCGATTACCCTTTTTCCTCTTAATAGCCCAGACACATAGCATACGTCAATCCGTCTACGTCGACGTATGTGACTGACAGCTCAGGTACTAGACGGAGAGGTCGCAACATACAAAACGTCGACAGATATACATAAATCAGCTGTTTGATTAACCTTTAACTACAGAGGTGGTGGCAAAAATTTAACTGTTTAGACTATTTTGTAATTTCTCTTTTAAGTTGCCCTCTTGAAATTCAGTTTTCAGTAACTTCACATCTCCTGTAAATTATTGACCACTTTGGTTTTATGGAGGAATGTTTTACAAATGAGAAAAAACTCGAAAAGCAAATTGCAAAAAAAGTAAAATTCAAGAGTAGCTAAAGGTTAAGGATCAAAAGCAATCAGCTGACATAGCGACGGATTGGCGTATGCCGAAAGTTGAGTGTTGGCCAACTTTGGTACGTTGATCCATCGTACTTGTACCGATGTGCATTTAAATGCCCACAGTTTACTGAGCTGTCAGTCCATACGTCGACGTAGACGGATTGACGTATGCTATGTGACGGGCCTATAATACACATATTGTTTCCAAAGTGTGAATTTGCCAGAATAGAAGAAATAAATACAGAATTTAGGGCCTTGTCTGAACACCCTGATTTGAAAATGTTTGTTAACCTGAATATTTGCGAGTTTTAGGAAAAAGTAGGAATCACTAAAAATGTTTTAAATGAGCCTCTGTTTGTGAACGTATACAAAATCGCTCAAGGAGTATTGTCGATCGCACATTCTTCAGCCAATGTTGAAAGGATATTCTCCATACAGAACTTAATAAAAACCAAATGTCGAAACAGACTTCAAGTTGAAACAATTTCTTCCATAATAAAAACTAGAGATTATCTCAATTCTAATGGACAATGCTGCCATAATATTAATATAACTGATCAAATGTTGACAAAAAGTTCAGGCACAGTCGAAATCACAAGTAATTACTTGCTGGACTAATAATTTTATTTTTAGCTTTACTGGATTCCATGTAAATTTAAAAATTATAATTCATTTTAAATCTATGTTTATAACAATTTATGTAAATCCATACATATACAACTTTTTTGATGTAAAAGTGTATAAATTTTAAGTAAATAAAATAAAAAAATAATATTTACTTTTTAATTGTTGGGGTAAGTGGAAAAAAATTCAACAACTATTTACAGCGAAGGTTGAGTGTATAGCTATTTCACGAAAAACCATTTTCGATCATCAGCACTCTTTTCGGAAGTGGATGCACCGGGGATTGAACCCGAGTCCATTCCAACTTCAGCCGCAATGACCCAACGGATAAACACACTCGGCCATTGAGACTCTGTGCAAGCTGTTGGATTTTCCCCACTTTTGCCTTTTTCATTTTCAACATTAACGTTAGTGTGTATATGCTTTTGCATATATTCTCCACAAACGTGCTGAATTTTTTTTTTGTTGTAGGCAGTTCGCAATGAACATTGTTGTTGGTATTTTATTTTATGTATATACCAAACAACGTTAACAATTTTACTTGAAAGAGTTTTTAGTGCTTAGCACGAAATTTTTACTTTAATTCAATTTTTAATTGTTGGGGTAAGTGGAAAAAAATTCAACAACTATTTACAGCGAAGGTTGAGTGTATAGCTATTTCACGAAAAACCATTTTCGATCATCAGCACTCTTTTCGGAAGTGGATGCACCGGGGATTGAACCCGAGTCCATTCCAACTTCAGCCGCAATGACCCAACGGATAAACACATTCGGCCATTGAGACTCTGTACAAGCTGTTGGATTTTCCCCACTTTTGCCTTTTTCATTTTCAACATTAACGTTAGTGTGTATATGCTTTTGCATATATTCTCCACAAACGTGCTGAATTTTTTTTTGTTGTAGGCAGTTCGCAATGAACATTGTTGTTGGTATTTTATTTTATGTATATACAAAAGACAACGTTAACAATTTTACTTGAAAGAGTTTTTAGTGCTTAGCACGAAATTTTTATTTTAATTCAATTTTTAATTGTTGGGGTAAGTGGAAAAAAATTCAACAACTATTTACACTCAACCTTCGCTGTAAATAGTTGTTGAATTTTTTTCCACTTACCCCAACAATTAAAAATTGAATTAAAATAAAAATTTCGTGCTAAGCACTAAAAACTCTTTCAAGTAAAATTGTTAACGTTGTTTGGTATATACATAAAATAAAATACCAACAACAATGTTCATTGCGAACTGCCTACAACACAAAAAAAAAATTCAGCACGTTTGTGGAGAATATATGCAAAAGCATATACACACTAACGTTAATGTTGAAAATGAAAAAGGCAAAAGTGGGGAAAATCCAACAGCTTGCACAGAGTCTCAATGACCGAGTGTGTTTATCCGTTGGGTCATTGCGGCTGAAGTTGGAATGGACTCGGGTTCAATCCCCGGTGCATCCACTTCCGAAAAGAGTGCTGATGATCGAAAATGGTTTTTCGTAAAATAGCTATACACTCAACCTTCGCTGTAAATAGTTGTTGAATTTTTTTCCACTTACCCCAACAATTAAAAATTGAATTAAAATAAAAATTTCGTGCTAAGCACTAAAAACTCTTTCAAGTAAAATTGTTAACGTTGTTTGGTATATACATAAAATAAAATACCAACAAAAATGTTCATTGCGAACTGCCTACAACAAAAAAAAAATTCAGCACGTTTGTGGAGAATATATGCAAAAGCATATACACACTAACGTTAATGTTGAAAATGAAAAAGGCAAAAGTGGGGAAAATCCAACAGCTTGCACAGAGTCTCAATGGCCGAATGTGTTTATCCGTTGGGTCATTGCGGCTGAAGTTGGAATGGACTCGGGTTCAATCCCCGGTGCATCCACTTCCGAAAAGAGTGCTGATGATCGAAAATGGTTTTTCGTGAAATAGCTATACACTCAACCTTCACTGTAAATAGTTGTTGAATTTTTTTCCACTTACCCCAACAATTAAAAATTGAATTAAAATAAAAATTTCGTGCTAAGCACTAAAAACTCTTTCAAATATTTACTTTAAATTTTTAGCAATTTATTTAACTTTATTAGGAACAACAGATCAAAAAAATTGTAAACAAAAAGAAAATATTTGAAAACTCATAGAACTCGAAAATTGGTACAATTGAACTATCATACGAAATTGAAAAATCGAATTATCAACACTGTCATATAGCATTGACAGACGGCAGCGATAATCCGGAATATCTAGCTAATTCGGACTTAACTTGAGAATTAACTAGAGGTAATCCGGAATATCTCTTGAGTTAGTCCTCAAAATTTTAGCGGATTAGAGAATTTTGTAATGACATCCCTGGTGAAAAATGTCTATTGTGAATTAAAGGGAAGAAAAAGAAGAACCCAAGGCAGATCTAGGAAGGTAGGCGCATAAGTGAATTCAGAAATTTTGAATGTAATTTGTTATTGTAATTGGTAGAGTGTAATGTCAAAATGATATTTCGCCTTGGTTGAAATCTGAATTCGTTTGAGACTCGCCCATTCCTATTGACCATGATTTGATTTCGTTTTGATTTTGACATTATTTGGACATTTGGAAATAAAACAAGAAGTTTTTGAATTCACCGCTGCGCCTACCTTCCTTCAGCTGTTATGTTAATCCGCAATACTTGCCGTCTGTCAGGGTAAAATTTTAATCGAATTAAGTGTTGCGGTAATCGGGATTATCGCTGCCGTCTGTCAATGCTAATAGACATATAGGTAGATACCCTACAAAGAAATTCACATTAATCGGGGATGCTTTCGGGATCACGCGCAATGTAGCATGCGACTATTCTTAATTTTATCTAAATGACGTTGTTCATAATTAATAATTTTTAATAAATTGTATGTGTGTATAAGCATTTATACGTATGTATACATATGCCCATATGTAAGTATTGACAGGCCTAAAATTTTAATGACCGTAAATTATTGCTTTTTGGTGGGCTGTGCAGTTTTGTTGTCAGAGAAAAATTACATTAGGGGTATTCGCTATCCCTAGCAAGATAGCACGGATTGCAAATATCCAAGACCAAAATATGCTACACATAGAGAGCACCCCATTGCACAGTCGTAGGAAATTTTAAGAAACAGCTTTTCTTTTTAGCCAAAGGGACGCGTTCATCACTCACTTTTTAATAAATAAATCATTTTATTTTAGTAAATTTATTGATTTATTTATTTATTTATTTGCTTATAACAATATTATTCTAATACCATGTTTACATATAACGAGATTTTCAGTAAATCTCGATTCGCCAATCTACCCGTTTACATATAACATGAAATCTAGATTTGCTGGGAGAGGGATTGTCAACTGTCAATTTTCCTTACCTGCATGACCCAATAATAATATGGTCGTAGCAGTCAAAAGAGAATAGGCAACTACCGTTCGATGGCTGTTTTCACGAATGTAAAAAACAGATATTTTGTTTTTATTTAACTTGAAAAGCGCTAGCAAACACACAGGCTTTTGCACGATTAACACGTTAAAGAAAGTATAATTAAAAAAAAAGACGATCATTTCATAACCTATAAAACAGAAAGAAGAAGAGCGACTTACTATTGCGATACGAGTCTTGTTGGGCCATACTTACTGGCGTCCATTTTGTTTACTTTTCATTTTGACGTTTCTCCCAAATTCGCCAAAAAAAATATCGATAACACGAAGAACACAGGGCTGCATTGAGAAAACTATCGTGATAATCTCGAGATTCATTTTAAATCGCAAATTTTTGGTAGCGTATTTTGTATGGCAAACCTCGAATTTCAATCGAAGATTTTGTGTCAACCTCGAAAAAAGTAGATAATCTCGTATATGTAAATGGCTTATAAGATTGTCCTGTTGAGTGCTAAAACTCGATTCCACATTACTCATAGATACTTGAAAGTAAACTCCACAGCTGACCATATATGTTAATTATTATATGTGAGTTAAAATAGTGCAAAATAAAATTACTTATTATATGTAAGTTAAAATAATACAAAAAATACAAAATTAATTTGAGACACCCTTTAAAAGAGTAACAAAAGCTATCACAATCGTACGAAAGTGAGCAGAAATAAAAAACATCGTGATACCTGAGAAGTGTTTGTTGTAGAAACAGAAGTAAAAGTAGGGAAGTATTAGATATAAAGATACACAGTAAAGTACAAAGGGGAGGGAAGAGAAGAGTATAGAAAAATGTAAAGAGAGAAACAGAGAGAGAGTAGTTGGAATGCATATTGTCATTTTTGTTGTAAAGTACCAATAATTTGATCAATATCACATTTACTAAAAACTCGCCTCGCCTCCCCACCATGCTCCCTTCTAACAAACATTTGTCTGCGAATTGAAAATGCTGCTGAGAGCATATTTTGCCTTTTGAGCTGCGCTGCGTGGTACATGACCTCTCTGTTAGTTTTAGTAAGGCACTCGTGCAAATATATATTGGTATTACCAGATTCGCCAATGTCGTGTAAAGTAAGCGAACGCTTGTTAGCTTTGCAAAAACCAGCCACTGCTTTAAGTAATTGACTTCGAGCGCCAGCATTAAAAAGCCTAACAATGATTGGTGACGATGTTCTCTCATTTTTCGACTGCAGCCGAAATATAGCACGCACAACGGGCGCCTCATGCAGCAATGTGTTACACATCGAACGAAAAATATCTGAGCATGAGGTTTGTCGCAGTCAGTTGACTCTCCCTCTTCTCAGCTTCTATTTGTAATGCATGTAGCTGACTCTTCATTGCACTGATTTCTTCGCATGTACTCTCCACAGCCGCAACTCATACATTTAAGATTTTATACCAATTTCTTATTTCGCGAATATCGTTGGAGATTTCAACAATCTTTTGCGTTAGCCGCTCTTCACTGCATTTCACCTCTTTCCGCACCTCATTAACAATAGACTCCCTCAATAGCCTCATCTCCTCAAGCCAAAAACTGGGAAGTTCATTCATGCTCTTCGGCGAAGCAACAGTAGGGGAAAAGCATGGAGTTTTGAGTTCTTTGCACAATACTATATTTTTTAGTGATAAATCCAATTGACTTTGTGCTTGTAAAATCTGTTATTTATTTATTTTTTATTCACATAGAACATAGAACTCGCAAAGTATTTATTTTGTTTATTTGATATGACTTGAAAGTTTTTTAAAACACGTCCGCTCTCAACGATCGTCGGCTCTGGTATTTAAAACCAAAGTCGATGGAAATGGCACGGTTATTCGTCGTAAAGCCAGGTTAGTAATCAAAGGCTATAACCAAAAAAAGGTGTCGACTATGTGGAAACGTTTGCTCCAGTAGTCCGATATACCTCTTTGCGTTTTCTATTGGCCCTGGCGGCAAAACATGAACTAATGATACATCAAATAGATGCGGTTACAGCATTTATAAATGCTGAACTTAAAGATGAAATTTACATGGTGCAGCCTGATGGTTTTAACGATGGTTCAGGTCGTGTATGTAAACTGAAAATCACTATATGGGCTTAAACAGTCAAGCCGACTGTGGAACGAGAAATTTAACAACGTTTTATCGAAGCTGAGCTTGATACGTAGCAATGTAGACCAGTGTGTTTACTACAAGTTTGAAAAAGGTGCGATGCTATTTGTGGCTGTGTATGTCGACGACGTGTTTCTGTTTTCGAGCGATGAGATGAGTCTAAATAAGTTAAAAACACAGCTGTCAGCAAAATTCCAAATGAAAGACCTTGGTGAAGCATCAACTGTTCTTGGAATGCGTATTACAAGAGATTTCGGCAATGGTTGTATGAAAATTGACGAATCCCAGTATATCACTGAAATGATTGAAAGCTTTGGAATGCTTAGCAGTAATCCAGTTGAACAAATGAACGTATAAGCGCCCAAATGTGTCCAGTTAATGAAGCGGAACAGCAAGAGACCTCAAAGGTTCCATATATGCAAGCTGTTGGTTTTTTCTTATTCGCTGCACAAATAACACGACCCGACATAAGTTTTGCAGTGAATCTTCTTAGCCGTTTTTCTGCAAATCCTGGAAAGGCACACTGGGCTGCGGCAATACGCGTTCTGTGATACCTTAAAGGTACCATAAAACACGGTATTGTATTTAAAAGAGATGGCTGTGACCTCACTGGGTTTTGCGTCGCAGATTGGGCCAGCGATCTCGACAGAAGACGATCTACAACAGGATATGTGTTTCAGCTACAAGGTGGGCCAGTTTTTTGGTGTATTCGAACGCAGAGAACTGTCGCCCTTTCTTCTACTGAGGCTGAATTTATGGCATTACATCGGCAATTGTAGAGGCAACATGGATAATACGCCTGCAGAAGGAATTGGGGGAAAATTCATTCGTCAACACTTGGAAAGTGGAGAAATAAATTTGGCCTACGTACCAACAAGCCAAATGTTGGCTGACATACTGACAAAAGGTGTAACTAAAGTAATACATTGTTATGGTACGCGTTAGACCTCGATTACGAACTACAATCGAGTGGAGCAGCAATGCATGGCGGTCGGCATGATCTAGGGTTGCACTGTGGCTAGTCATTGTCGGCTGGGCGGGGTTCTTGCCTACATTGCTGTCCTGCGCCATAAACAGAAAAAATTCATATCATGCCTTTTCAAACCAAAACGAGTAAAATCACACTAAAACAACATCCGGTTTAGCCGGATGCCACGGACGGACCGTTGAAAAATTCGAAAATTCAAAATAACCCGAAAAAATCAAATTCAAGAGGCCAGACGTCAGTTCAATTTAAATAAATGCAAACCGAAAGAAAATGTCGTTAAAATTTGAATATGAATTTTAAATGTACATTAAAGTCAGACGGACGTTTGCAAAGCATTTGAACCAAAATTTAAATCGGACGGAAATACTGACATCAACGGAAATGTTTGAAATCGGACGTTATATTTAAATAATCGCGGACGGAAGAGAAAAGATTTAGAAATTTAAATTTGGATATACGTTGAAATCGATGTGTATTTAATTTGAATAAACACTGAAAAAAAACTGTCAAAGTGAATTTGAATATACATATATATCGCGAGAAAAAAAATCGTTAACTTTGAATTTAAATTTGAATCAACCGGAAGGACCGGTTATTGATAGGCATCTGAAAATACATAAAAGAAGCTGAAATTTAAAATATATGAACAATCAAAAAAAAAGTTAAAGGCCGAACTCACAAGGGGGTGGCGTTGCTGATGTTGTTGCAGCGCCGGTGCGTTTTTGTCCCACCCTAATCCATGGTTACTGTCGCACCCGAATATCAGTAACCCCTTACCTGTGTTGCGCCGCTGGTGTTGTTGCAGCGCTGGTGCTTTACTAGCCCACCCTCATCCATGGCCATCGGTGCACCTATATTTCGATGACCCCGTTATTATTATGCGCTGCTGGTGTTGTTGCAGCGTCGGTGCTTATCGACCCACCCTCATCCATGGTCATCAGTGCACCTATGTTTTGATGACCCCGTTCCTGAAATCCCTATGCCTTTTAAATTAGGGTAGTCACCATTCCCATTTTAATTTATAATTTTTATTTACAACTCATTATTCAACGAAATTCATTACCAGGAAAACTGATATATGCTTATGTATATGTACATGATGGCATGCACTTATGTACGCTAGATAACTTTCTAAGTTTAAACTTCCATGGGAAGGAAAATTTTTCTCTTTGATAACAAATTATTTTTATATGTATGTATATATAGAAAAACTAAGGTTAGAAGGAAATTATCACTGAGTTATGGATTTCTATTTTATTATGGTTGGCCTTATGTTGATATTATATTTGTTTAGTTTGACGGGTTGAAATTCATTTTCATCGTTCTTGATTTAATTAATTTTGTGCAAAAATTTCCTTTTCTTTTCTTACATCTATTCTTTTATTTTGTTAATATTGGTAAATCTAATTTAAATATTCGAATCCCTTTTAAAATCTTCTCTCTTTTCTTTTTCATTTGTTATTTAAGTTTGATTCGGTTCTTACTTCTATGTAAGTTGCAACTAGATTAGTATTTGCTTGCTGTCATTTAAAATTTTTTCCGTATGTATGTATGTATTACTGAACGGGGGCACCGAAGCAAAAGCACAAAACAACAAAGAAAAATCTAAAAACGAATGAAAAATCTTACTGCCTTGCATCCTTAAGGAACCACAAGGCGCTACTTCTCAGAACGCCCGCGCCTATGACACATACATACATATGTACACGTACAGCGAAATTTATGAAATCATTAGCAACTAAATTATCGGCATACGTATAAACAATTGTTTATTTTATAGCAATGAAAAAGTAAAAAAAAAAATGTACATCCCTTTTGGACTCACCACCAGTTGTGGTGCACCTTTAGTAGTGGTGCCACCGATCTGCTGCTGTTGCTGCGGCAAAAATTTGCCTCGCTAATTGCTGTTGTTGGCTGTTGACGTGATAGTTATTGCAGGCAACCTTTCGTCACTTGATGTTGTTGTTGTAGTGCAAAATTTGTGCTGTTTGCCGTTGTTGTTGCAGCGACAAAATTTTTTCTGATTGCTGTTTCGTCTGTGCCGCTATCGGTGCTGTTGATGTGGTACTTATGCTGTGCTTAGCTGTTGTTGCTACTGTTGTGTCTGTGTACTATACTTGGCGCTCACGGTTGTTGCCGTTGTTATTTCGGCTGTGCCGTTGTCGGTGTTGTTGAGGTGGCACTTATGCTGTCCTTAGCTGTTGTTGCTGTGGTTGAGGCACTATTGATGGTACTTAGCGTTATTACTTTTGTTGTGACGACACTTATGCAGTGCTATGCTGTTGGTGTTGTTGTGTCACAATAAATACGTGCACCATTGCTGTCGTGGTGGCAAGATATGTTGCACCTGCGGTGGTTGTTGTTGTAACAATTGTTGCTGATGTGGCTGCTATGGCATTAGCCGTTACGCTTATTGCTGGTTTGGCTGTTGTGATTGTCCACCATAAATGGCACTCATTGCCGTTTTTGTTGCGGTGTACCATACGTGGCGCTTATTGCGGGTTTCGCTGTTGTTACTGCGGTGCCAATTTCCCGTTGTTGTTGAGGTGCAAGTCATTCGCAATTTGCTGTTGTCGTTGCGGCTGAAATTATGTGGCACTTTATTCTTGTTGTTGTTGCAGTGAGCCACTGTCGACAAGGCGGTATATGGCGTCGCGCCGCGTCTGCTGCGTCGTCTTGCTGTTGCGTCGAAGATGCTGGTGGCACTTATGTGGCGGTTATTATAGTAACACTTATAATTTTTGTTGTTTTATATCATTTTCCCCTCCTTCTTTTGAACGCGACGTTGATGAAATATAATTGCCTGGCTGTTTTACGGCTAGGATTTTGTTGTGTGATATCACGTTTTCGCCGCTCGGAAAAACCCTGTCCTGCCTCCCTTCACGTACTTGACCCTGGCGCTGATAACTTCCTGTTATTTGGGGACGTAACGTACTTACATAGGCGTGTTTTGATTTAACTCGTATTCATTAATTTTTTTTCCTTTTTTTTTGTACTAGTTATTTTCCTTTTCATTTTTTTTTTTTTGACAATATTATATTGATTAATATGAATAAATGTCTTGAAAGCAACCAAAACAAATTTGACAGCACAATATTGGAATTTCGGGGTTTTTCGTTTTCTTTTTTTTTCTAATACGCGTCGACACTTATGTAATATGATCCCGGCGTAAAGGAGCCACTGACACTACTTTGATTTTAGTATCTTTTCGTTTTTATAATTTCATTATGTCGTACTAAAATTACGTCTTCCGCATGCACAGATTTATATGTTAAGTTAAAAATTATATGCATCTACGTATGTAGAATAACCATGCGCGTTTTGCAAAACCAATCAACCACTCCATCATAACCGCACTCATTAGTCGACTATCCCCAACTGACTTCTTCTACTCAACTCCTACTGCTGTACTCAAATTTTTCTGTTCAAGCGTGCCTAGCTAGACGCTCACTTCCATTTTTTTTCTGTATTTGCTTGGAAGAGTCCCGTTTCTTTTCGTATAGCCTGCAGTGGTGTAGTGACGTGTGCATAATAGTGGCGTGACTTTACGGTTACCCGAATGTCTATATCATGGTATGACGCTAGCAATGACATAAGCGAAATGGAATGCGATTGCCATGTTACACAAAAAAAATACCAAAACTTTCGGAATAAAATGCCTCAAGCATTTTTTCCCATGAAACTATCTCAAAATAATCGATTATATTCGTGCCCTAGTAAATTTGCTACTGCAAAATTCTATTAGTGTACGTTGGGAATATTAATAGACAATGTTGTCTTACGCTCAAATCATAAAAATGGTAAGAGACAGGAAAATCTGATTAATGAAACAATAGTATAAACATGCGGTAAATAATTAATTAATTCTCTGTAAACTATGTAAATTTTAAAATTGTATGGAACGCATAAAAACATTATATAATATGTGTATTTGAAAGTACTAAGTATCCGAATAACCATGTGTTACGCATTTTGACAATAAGAAGTGTTCATGGCAACCCTGGAAGAACCAGTTTGTCCATCACCAATACATGTGCATATTCCGCCATTGGAACGACTGTCAAGGTTGGGATGGGAAATTTGAGTTAAGCTTTCCCCATGAAAGGCCTACTTATAGAGGTTGGCTCGAAAGCTTGCCTATTTGCAAATAAAAAAAAATTTACGTGCAATCTATATAGATTGAGATCTGGAAATTACAGCAAAACCATATAACCATCTAGAAGAATAAAGAGAAATCAATGTAAATTTCGGATACAATTGCTCATTCAAAATTTGTTTAGACTCTTAGTTTAGGAAGAAAAGGAATTAATTACAGGATTTTGAAAAAAAAAGGTTACATTTAAGATATCTAGTAACTGAATGAGAAAGTACAAAACGTTATTATTGCCAGAACACCAACAATGGTGAATGAAAGTTACTCGAACAAGGAAATTACTCCTGTCTAAAAAAAATTTTCAGCTGCTCCATGGGGACAACCTCATAATCAACCTCATTTTGCAGTGCAGCCACCTGTTACACTAGCCCATAGGCCAACCACACAAGGTCGACGTGAGAGAGAATTGCTCTTCTTCTTCCTGTTCTTGGCTTATGTCAACTTATCATCTGTTGTCTTGATTTTACAATCTTACATGCGTTGTTCGTAGAAATAGGTTGAATGCCAAGTTGTGTGTTCTCTGGCTTTTCCCCCTGCTTTTGACCTTTTCAAACAAGTCGTCTAACGCCAATCGCATATTCTCCCTCACATGCGACGACCTGTCTTGTTTGGGCCACGCGTCATCCATTCTTCTTCACCATGTCAGCACGTCGGCCATTATTAATTGGAAGTTGTTGGAAACTACTAAGAAAGAAGCTACTGAAATGGTGGTGCTGCCACACAGACAGAATTGAGCAACCGAAATTAACACGTTTATGATCGATATCAGCATTGATATCGATAGCAAACCATAACAGACCTGCTTCGCTTCGAAGACCTGACGAGGGAACGAACAGGAAAAATGGTTTGCTGGCACGATTGTTGCGAGAATATTCAACTTGCATAGAAACGTGGGGCACGACTCACCCCTAGATAAGAGTCTCAAATTCTACCACAGCTAACCGGGCAACAGAGACTCCATCAGGTGATATCAAAAAAAACATATGGCTATATGAACATGTCCAATCTAGTAAGGTATGAAAATCCGAGATTAATTGAAAGTCAGGTATAATAAAAAAAAATCGTTTGGAAAAAAAACCAAATGCGTAAGTCCGGTGTTGCGGTGGTTCTCTATTGACTTAGGCCAGAGAAGCCTACCCCCCAAAGTGCCGATCTTGGTCGGTCTTAACAACCTGTCCCCCCCGGCTGATCCAACCCTGCACGCTGGACCCAGGACAGGCGGTCTTGAAAAAGACCCTTGGTCCGCTGGTTTCTCGCCCCCCGGAATGGGCTTTACAAAAAAAAGAAAATTATTTTGTTTCCTATTTTAAGGCTTCGCGGCCTTAGACATTTTTTTTTACAGGAGAACGCGTCTAAACTCCGAATACAATCACCCTATCAGCTGGTCTATGGTCCCTAACCTCGCGAAGCTGGACAAAAAAAAACTTTAACAGGAAAATCATCAGAACTCCGTTTTAATAGACATTTTTGTATTGGAGAACTCGTCAGAACTCCGTAAGGTTAGGCATTTGATATAGGAGAACTCGCCAAAACTCCGTAAGGTTAGGCATTTGATATAAGAGAACTCGCCAAAACTCCATAAAACTAGACATTTTAATTTGAGAGAACTCGTCAAAACTCCGTATAAGCAGACCAATTGGAATATGGACTGCTAGATGGTCCACGGTTCCCGATGGGAGCGCTTGTGATCCACCTATTATTATAACTGCTCGGGGAGAATACTGGGCGAATTGTCCCCGACCGCCAAGACGCCCAGCGGAGTCTTATTGAGGACGAATATCGGAAGCATGGAATCGTCCTATTAATCTCCCTGTTAAGTCTTCTAAGTCATACAGTGCATTGCCAACTTTTCCACGAACTCGACACTTAATATATTTTGCCAGAAATTTCGCATTTATGCCCTGTTTGAAGTTACTCAATGCAAAATTTCTTCGAAATACTTCTTGACCTTCTCTATAATTCACAAGCCTAGAGCGCTTATTGTAAACCTGCTTGACTCTATCATTTGCCTGCGCTAGGTTTTTACGGATTTGCTCGTGGATTCCTGATAACTTGTCAGCTTTACTCACTATCGGTACACGATCTTCTTTGAGGCTATCCAATTTCTCTAATAACTTATACGCGGATGCGTGTTGGACCATATTCTGACCATATAATGCAGAGTACGGAGAGCACTGAATTGACGTATGAAAATCACTTCTTAGAACTGATAGAATTTCGGGTATATGTTTGTCCCAGTCCGTATGATCCTGCTTATCTTTTAGGAAAATTCTTATCTTGGAAACTATCTCTCTATTCACGCGTTCGGACGCATTAGCTTGTGGGGAATACACTCCTGTTCTAACATGCGTCACACCGTACTTCTCAAAGAACGCTTTCATTTCTTTTGAGATGAATTGTTTCCCATTATCGCTGTGGATATATTCTGGGACCCCTATAGCTGGAAAAATCTCTGTACCGAAGTAGTTCATTACATTGATAGTTGTCGCTCTCTGCATTGGCTTGAGCCACACATACTTTGAAAAATGGTCTAAAATAATAAAAATAAACTGGTTCCTGCGTTTTGCTCTAGGATAAGGTCCTAAGAAGTCGCAATATAAGCGCTGAAAAGGTCTCTCTGTAACAAAAGCGCTTCCTATAGGTGGTCTTGACTGCTGATTCGTTGTTTTTACAGCCTTGCAAGTTTCACAATCCTTTACATAATCTCTAACATCCCTAGCTTGTTGTGGCCAGAAGTATTTCCACCTAACTCGTTCCAATGTCTTTTGCCAACCTCCGTGATAACTCCTAACCGCGTCATGTGCCATTCGTATTGCTTCCTCCCTGAGTCTTTCGGGCAACCACAACCGCCATAACGAGCCTTCTTCACCCTCCACACCTTTTCGAAACTTAACCCTTTTAAAAATCAACCCGTCTCTGACACACAAATCCGGGAGAGCCTCACCGTTTACTGTAATTGTTCTGATAAGATCCAGATACTCATTTACTCTAAATTCGGATGAGTCTAAGTCTATTTCGTAAGGCGCGGGAGATGAAGTCAACTCGTCGACGTCAAAACGCGACAGAGCGTCTGGTACTACATTCTCCATCACGTTGGTCTCCTTGTCGTTGGGGATGGGGCTTAAATGGGGACCAGGGTGAATTCCCCTTGAGGGACCTGCCCTGTCTCTCCATGAACTAAGAGGGAAGCTCCGTATGGTACCCTTGGGCGCATCCTGCCTATCGCGGCAAGCAGGTTGTATCCCAGGTGTCCCATGCGGAGATCACCGCACCAACACACACACAAAAACCCCCTAATCCAGGGTGTTATGCGTTTCCGTGCCCATTGGATGGTTTGCAGTCAGGGGTAACCGACTGTATTCTTACGGAGCCTCCCGGATACCGGTCCACCTCCGGGAGTAACGGTGGACTTGCTGCGGTAAGGGGCTCTACCGTAGTCGACCGTTCCCCCTTTCCTTACTTCAGGTCGCCGAAAGGTCTCGTCTCAGTAGGCGACCGCACAAAACAGAAATAAAATGAATAAAAAACAAATAGCCTCGGATCCCTGCACGGGTAACGATGCCGCCGTTGGACTTGGCGATAAAGTAGTAACCAACCCCTCGGGTACCGCTAAGACGGCGCCGAGCGGGCCTTCACGGCCCACATCACAACTTCGACTAGGCATGGGTAACACTGCGCTGCGCGGCGCAATTGCGCTAACACCAACCCTGGCGTTATTGCGCTAACTCCGATTTGGGAAATGCGCCAACTCAATATAGCGCCACCCCAATATAGCGCCAACTCAATATTGCGCCAACTCAATTTTGTAATATAAAACCGACTCAATTTCGTGCGCTAACACCAGCACCAATATAGCGCTAGTGTAAAATGGCGCAACCACAACGCCAATAACAGCACCATAGTATATGTATACGTATGACACCGTCACAATTATGAATGCTTGATAATGATCTAAGTGACTCTAATTTCCAGCATATTTTCACAAATATACGGAATATGTTTCCAAATGATTATGAAAATTTAAATTAATTGTGCCCTCGTAAATGTAAGCAGAATTGCGCCAAAAGAAATAAAACGGGGATGGTGAACAGTAACAAGCGAAAAAATGTTATTTATCGATTATTCCATGACAATTGCGCTAAAGGTGTTATTGCGCCAGTACCGTGAGTTGGCGCCAAGAGTGGCGCTGGAGTTATTGTATCAGCGCCAAAAAAATTGCGCCATTACCCATGGCTAACTTCGACCACCTATGCAAGCAGGCAGGAAGACTAAACCCCTTGAGGGTAAGCCGACTACTGCCGTCAAAGCTGGTACAGCTAAGCCCCTTGAGGGAAATCAACCACCAGCTGAGCGGGCACGGGTGGTCTCCCCAATCCCTCAACCGGGCACCTCTGAACGGCAGGCAGTGGAGAGCAGCACCAAGTCCTCCACGGACGAAGTGCAAGCCCCTGCTCCTGCCAGGGACTCTCTTACCAAGCCCGCTGAACACCCCGAGTGTTCTAAGGCTAGTAAGAGGATTCCGATGTCGGTGCGCAGCCAGCGAAATGTTCGCAGCGCCGCCAAAATCGTAGAGAGGACTAAAAATCTTCCCTACGACAAATTGACGGCGGAGCAGAAGAGTTCGTTGGTTTGGGCAAAGAAGATTCTCGCTGCCAAACAGGCTAAAGCGACTTCCGGTCCGACAATCACCCCCCAGTCTGGTCCCTCGACATCTAAACAGGTACTGACCTCAAAGAGACCCCGATCTCTAGAGAACGCTTCGAACCTTCCAAAGAGGCACAGGCCTTCGAACACTCCTCCTGCCCTGACCAAAACTTTCAGCGAGGCGGCGAAAGCCACCTTAACGCTGGCAGTTATGGACCGCGGCCACCCGGACGGGAACCTGTCCCCGGGAAAGTGGAAGATGATCCTCATAGGTCTTCTCAGGAATAATGAGGAGCTTCTGGACCGTTTTCCGGGGCCTCCTCCTGATATCCGGGATGGCGGATGGCATCAGGGCAGAATAAAGCTCGTAACATGCGCAGATGAGCGCTCGTACGAGCTTTATAAACTGGCTATGTTCGAGGTGGGTGAGCTGTGGCCCGGGTCTGACTTGGTTGCGGTCAGTAAGGAAGAAATTCCGAACAGACCGAGAGCCTGGGTCTGGGTACCGGCTGAGCCATCTGATCCGGATAAAATTCTGAGGATCATCTCTCGCTCCAACGCGGAAATGCCCACAAGCGATTGGAGGGTAGTACGTGTTGGTGACGTGAGGGAGATGCAACGCCAGGTTGGGCTTGTCATAAGCGAGGCGTCTCTCCCGTGGATTGAGAAGCGAGGTGGTACAATCCGCTACGGCCTTTTTACCATCACGCCGAAAATCAGAAGGGATGATCCCCAGAAGTAGGATGAATTGGTAGCCGACGAGGACAACCCTGGTCTTCCGAGCCTTGGGGCTGAGGGCAGCGCCCTGAGCGCACCCGATCCGGAGGGCTCTGGGGATGGGGGGTGTTCTACGAAAGCACCCAATTCCATTTCTGTGGAGGTAGGGGGCAACGCCATGAGCGAACCCACTACCCCCTTAACTATGGACGTCCGGGCTCCATGCAACACCTCGAGTGGACATGGGGCCGCTAATGAACGGGCAGACAGCACTCTGGACTCCGAGAGCGATACGTTCTCGGTGTCTGAGTTGGTAGGCCCGTTCTACAACATGCTCGACGAATGCACGCTGCTGGATTCGGATCCGGAGGAGGCCGACTTTGACTCCACAGTCATTGAGGTCTCCGAAGGAGCGGGTACAGTAGCGGCGGACGTCGAGATGCATTCCGACGACCAAAATGATGCAGGTACTGCAAATTAACCTGCATCACTCCAAAGCAGCTTCGGCTGCACTACTCTTACGTCTCAGCAAGACTGCTGAGGCGATCGTTCTGGTCCAGGAGCCTTGTGTCGTTGGATCCAGGGTCTGTGGCCTCAAATCTGGGGACTACCATGTTGTGGCAGCACCTGCGACAGGTAGGACCAGATCATGTATTCTAATACACAAAACTCTTTCCTACTTTATGGTATCTCTTTTCAGCGACGAAGATATGGTCTGCATCAGCCTCGAGCTGAAAGGTAAACCGATATGGGTCGCCTCTGCTTATTTGGCGTATGACCGCCCCATTTCTGGGCAAGATCGGCTACTTGGTGCGGTTAAGGAAGCCGAACGTTTAGGGCTCCAACTGCTGATAGGGGCCGATGCCAATGCCCACCACACAAATGGGGCTCATCGGATGTAAACGCGAGGGGTGAGTCTCTTTTTGATTTTATTATATCTAATAATTTATCTATGTGTAACTCTGGAGGCAAACCTACTTTTGTCACCGCAAACAGGAGTGAGGTACTTGATATCACTCTGGTCACAGGCCCGCTCTCTGACTATGTCAAGGAATGGCAGGTGTCCGGAGAAAACTCCTTCTCTGATCATATGTATATAACTTTTAATCTACTCTTGAGACCTCCGCTTAGAGCGGGATAAAGGAACAGGAGGCGTACGGATTGGGCTCTGTTTAATCAGAAACTGTCTGCTACGCTCCTTGAGCACGCTTCTCTCGGTATGTTAAGCCTACCGTTAACAACTGATGAAGCGCCTATCTCCAATAACGGGTCTGTTTCTCTCGGTGTGCTGGACACATCGTCAAAAATCGATGAAGCAGTTGACTTTGTTACTAAATCCTGTAACGCTGCTTTCAAGAGTGCCTGCCCGGAGGTCATAGTTCGGGGTAAAAAGAAACCTTATTGGTGGAACCCGGAGATCTCCAAGCTTCGGCTTGACAGCAGAGAACTCTTCAACCAGGCGAAAACAACTGGCAACTGGCAAGCCTACAAGGATGCCTTAAAAATTTTCAAGAAGTCGATCCAAAGAGCTAAAAGAGACTCATGGAAAAACTTCGCTAGCGACATAGAAGAAATCTCTGAGACCAATCGTCTACGAAAGGTCCTCTCTACTAACCCAGTTCCCCCAAGCTGTATCCGAATGCAAAATGGGGACTGGGCCACATCTAGTACTGATATTCTGAACACCCTGGTCACCACACACTTCCCAGGGTGCACCTCGGAACCTTATAGAACCTACTCTAACCCCAGGACATCTAATGACCTGGAGCACATAATTACTAACAGAAGGGTAAAATGGGTAATTAAATCCTTCAAACCCTTCAAATCTCCGGGAATAGATGGGATCTTTCCTGCTGAATTACAGGCAGCAAGTGATACTCTAATCCCTCTACTTGTTCCTATCTATAAAGCCTGCCTCAACCTGTCATACATTCCTCTAGAATGGACTAAGGCGAAGGTGATCTTTATTCCTAAAGGGGGCAGAGCCTCCTACAGCAGCTCAAAGGATTTCAGGCCGATAAGCCTGACGTCTTTTCTACTCAAAGTTCTTGAGAGATTGCTGGATGTCTATATCAGGCTCCGTGCGAATACTCTATCTCCTTTTCAACACGCTTATTCCAAAGGCAAGTCCGTAGAGACTGCTCTACACGCTATCACTTCCAAGATAGAAAAGGGGCTAGCCTTTAAGGAATTCACACTGGGCATCTTTCTCGACATAGAAGGAGCTTTCAACAATGTTCTACCGGGAGCCGTTACCACCGCCCTACGGGACTTGGAGGTAGGGGAGGCTCTCGTGAGGTTTGTCGAACTTCTTCTTAGTAGAAGAGCCATTATTTCTGAAATGGGTAATTCATCGATAACTAGGTATGCCAACAGGGGAACACCCCAGGGTGGAGTTTTGTCTCCTCTGCTTTGGAACCTAACGGTGAACACCCTGCTCTCTAAACTTCAGCACACGGGCTGCCAGGTCATTGCGTACGCCGATGACATCGCCCTGACAGCGACTGGCAAGCATATACCGGTGCTGAGCGACCTTTTGCAAAATGCACTCAACATTGTAAAAACCTGGTCTCTGAAATGCGGGCTCAGTGTCAGCTCTGAGAAAACGGAAATGGTTCTGTTTACCCGCAAACATAAGATACCTGAATTCAAACCTCCGTCCATAAATGGGAAGGAGATTAAACTCTCTACCGAGGTTAAATACCTTGGTGTTATTCTAGACAAAAAACTAAACTGGAAACGGAACGTAGAAGTACGATACCAAAAAGCCATGTTAGCACTTTACGCATGTAAATCAGCGATAGGCAAGAGATGGGGACTTAACCCCCAAATCGTCCATTGGCTGTACACAGCGGTAGTGCGACCTATTCTCTTCTATGCAGTCAACATATGGTGGCCAGCACTGGAACTCGAAACCAATAAGAGCAAATTAACTAGAGTGCAGCGAATGGCTTCCATGCTTATTAGCGGAGCCCTTCCCTCCACCCCAACTAAAGCTCTCGAAATCCTATTTCTTCTCCCCACGGATATACAGGGGAAACTCATTGCCAGCTGCAACGCGGCAAGGCTCAATGCAACCGAACCCTGGAGGGACACCAGATTCGGGCACGCTCAAATTCTTAGTAACGTCCCTGCCAAGTCTCCTACACTGCAAAATTCTTTCGGATGGATATGGTTGGGAATCATTCGTGAAGATATTCGACCTAACCAATTGATAATTTTGTTCTCTTTCTTCTAAACTGGGTCGGAAAATTGTCTGACAACTAACATTTCTAACTGAAGCTTTCAAAATACTAACTGGCCGAGAATTTGTTTGTGACGAAGTTGGGTCATCTGAATCTGAACTATTTGAGTTATCCGTACTATCAGGGAAAGTTACCCGTATGGTGGCGAAAGAGGAAAATGTTTGCTTTTAATTGGGACTGCGTCACCCGTGTCAATGTCGTGCTCCACCAGCTGTGTTTGCCCTAGGCCTAATTTTTCAAACGACGGAAACATATCAATAACTTTTTGCAAATCGTACTTCTGGGATGGAGTCAAATCATGAAAATTGGGACCTTCTTCTCTATCTTCCTTTGCTTCTAGACAAGATACACTTGGAAATATTTCGGGAGCTAAAGCAAATGCTTTCCAAAAATCTACCCCGAAATAGGCTTCCTGGAGAAGCGAAGGAACAAGGTAAAAAGAGATAGATTTTGTTGTATTTTTAAAAGTGACAGGCAATGAACTGCAACCTATTATCTTCCGTTTGTCGCCGCCTGCCGTATATATGCATTCGTTCATTTCCTTATAGTTAAGATTGTTTTCTTCTAAAAATTTCAAACAGCCCTTACCCAGAATAGAGACATTGGCTCCTGAATCCAATAACCCCACAAGTGATCCATTTCCTATCCTCACCCTAATCATTGGTCTTTCATCGTCTGTAAGGACGAGTGTGGTGCTTTCCAAAAGCTTGCGCACCTGGACACGTTTGCTATATCTCATCCTACACTGCAAAATTCTTTCGGATGGATATGGTTGGGAATCATTCGTGAAGATATTCGACCTAACCAATTGATAATTTTGTTCTCTTTCTTCTAAACTGGGTCGAAAAATGGTCTGACAACTAACATTTCTAACTGAAGCTTTCAAAATACTAACTGGCCGAGAATTTGTTTGTGACGAAGTTGGGTCATCTGAATCTGAACTATTTGAGTTATCCGTACTATCAGGGAAAGTTACTATTGCTGTTTGTTGACTGCTTGCGGAACTGGCCGAAGATGGACTAGGCTCAGTACTCGTGTCGATTGGCTGGGTATTGACTGAAGTGGGGGCTATAGTCCCGAACGAGTTTCCCCCTCTCTCTTCTCGCTCGGATAACAGTTTCCCTGACCACGGTAGTCGTTGGGACACTTCGGAGTCAACACTCCTCTCTGACCGCATTTGAAACAAAACTGAGATTTGATGGGCTCCTCACAGTATATATAAGAATGGCCCATTGCCTGGCAATTCCAACATTTAATCCCTGAATAGTCTGGCTTACCCATTCGACGATAATTCAACGCTTCTACCTGCGGATCTACTATATAATCTTCGTTTTCAACCCTACATTCCGGAGCTATGGCACGTGCTTCGTTTACGCTTGGCCTATGGTAATTTGAGACTAAGCTTCTGCTCTCTTTCAATACTTGCTCGCCTCTTCGAGCTATATCGCGAAGGTCATGCAAACTTCTTACATTCGCGTTAAACAGCATTAACTTCAAATTACCATTGACGTTTCGTTTGATAATATCTATTAACAAGGCCTCAGACATGGGCTCTCTAAGTCTCGCGTTTAATGCCAGAATGTCCGTGTGGAAAACGTCATATGTCTCATTTGGTTTTTGTTTGCGCACTGATATTTCCATCATCAGCTCATGGTCCGTCTTCAGGGTGCCGAATTCCCGTTTTAAGGAGTAACTCAAAAATGGATAAGTTGCATTAGAATTTTGTTTGGTAAATAACCAATACCATTCTTCGGCACGGCCTGACAAGAAAAGGTGAAAACTGGCCATAAGCTGATCTTCCGTACACTGCGTGCGCTCACGCAAGGTGTCCAATTTAAACAAAAAATCTGAAACACTACCAGTACCGTCATAAGATATCTTCCAGTCTTGTGGTTTCACAACCGTATTACTTGGCGTGGGAATAATTGAATTGCTAACGAAAGTCTGCGCTTGGTTCGGTTGCTGTCTAGCATCATCCCTAGTATCACGTCTAGCATCACTCCTAACAAAATCCGCCGCCGTTCGAGAGGCTGCGACTGCAGCGTTCAGGGTATTCACGTTTTCCCTAATAGCTCTCATCTCATGGCGCAGCTCTTCTTGGGACGTTTGGAATAACTGATGCAGGACATGTACCCACGAATTCAAGGGAGACACTTCGGGATGGGTCTCTTGGTTGGAAGCCCTATCATTGTAAACGTTTGGTTGTAACCGTACTTGTGGTAAAGCGCTAGCCTCGTCTACAGTATTTGTCGCGCATTGCTCAGGCGGATCCGGCATATTCCTAATAAGACTGTCTAGATCGAGGATATTTGCACTAGCCGGTCTATCATATTTTCCCGAAGGGTCATTATTTGGGACATCCCTGAATGGATCTACTGTTGTCCGACTGACTATTGGGGAATGCATTACTAAAGGTCGGCTCGCTGGGGGTTTCGGAGTTGCACCTCTACTTCCTCCTCCTCTATAATATCCCCCGCTACCTCTGTTTTTAGAACCACTACCTCCAGTCGAACTCCTAGTTTGCATCCCTTCAGCCGACTGCTGAGTGTTTTGAGACATTTTCAAAAAAAAAATCGAACGTTTGAGCGCTTCAAAAAAAAACAAGGCACGCTTGAATGGTCGTATGAGATCTTAAGCAATTAACTGCCTAAATAAAATCACGTTTGGTGTTAAAGCTCAAATGCAAATATTTGTACAATTACCGAAATTTAAATCTTTATCTCGATTAAAAATTAGATCGCATCCAAAAGAAATTAACAAAACTTTGGTTTTTGTGTTTGGCGAGCTTTCAGCGAATATTAATAATGATTATTTGCTATTTAAATCTCTATGCCGGTACAAAATTATGTCACATCCGAAAAAGCAATAAAACTTTAGTTGTCGCGTTTGGTGGAAAAATCAAGCAAATCTTTGTAACAATTATCTTCGATTGTAAAAATTATCTTAAGTTTTGCTAACAATGTCGATTCAAAATGACTTCGCTTATATAAAAAAAATATTTGTATAAATAAACGTGTTCATATACGTGAATATGTACATGTAAAAAGATATATAATGCAAAATATATATATGTTCGTTGTTCAATGGGAATGCTGACCTCCCATTATAAAAGGCACAGGTTACAGAAATAAAAAAAAATATATAAACCCCCTTGAAAAAAAACACAAAAAAAAAAATAGAAATTTTGCGAAATACTAATCTATCTCCGCCGCAATGAAAGGAACGGTTTGAATCCGCTTTCCTCAGACTTGCGGAGATAGACAATACATCCTTGGGTCTCAGCTCAGCCCATTGCCATGATTTGGTGCTAAATGTTCCAAGGCACCCAACTCAGGCATGAGATGAACTGAGGCCTGCATCGCATAACAAAAGAAAAAGACAAAACAAAAGAAATTTGCAAAATACCCTCCTAATCTCCGCCGCAATGAAAGGAACAGCTAGAGGCTGCTTTCCCCAGACTTGCGGAGATGAAAAGTACTAACTCAGGTCTCAGACCAACCCATCGCAATGAAAGTGGAGCTAGGTGCAACCAACTCAGACGCGGAATGGCTGAGGCCTAAATTGCAAAAAAAAAATCACGAAAACAAAAAAAATAAAAGGACGAATTTTCCTCATGACCAACACCCTTGGCTCCGCCGCAATGAAAGGCACGGTTTGAAGCCGCTACCCCAGACTTACGAAGAAGGATTTGTTAGCTTAGGATCCAACTCAACTCATTGCAATTAAGGCGGTGTTCGAATCACCACCCCAGACGCGAGATGAGCTGGGCCCCAAAAGAAAAAAAAAAATCCGATACACAAAACTGCACAAAAGACATATTCGGCAAAAGTAAAAAAAAAATACTGAATCTAGCGGACATGCCCCTCGGACGACAGTGAAAACAAATTTAATATTTAAACTAAAAAAATTAAGTGCGTTAAACACTGCCTCTCCGGGTGAAATGCAAAAAGAAAAAAAAACAGACTGGGTGACGTAAAGTCTCGTGGAGCCCTGAGCCACTAACACCAATGACTCCAATCAGTCTGATCAATTCCATCATCCCGCCGCAACGCAGTGGCGGCTACGGAGGCTGCCAATCTGGGACTTGCGGAATGATCAAACATCACTGACCGACCAGAAAACCACTGAAGCCAGCACCCCAGGACACCACGTTGGGCGCCATCTGTTATGGTTAGCCCACGATCTATGTTTTGTGGCGCCCTATGTTACCAACAGCGATGATCTCTTTGGACAACCTGATCAGTCCCACCATCTCGCCGCAACGCAGTGGCGGCGCAGGGCCTGCCCATCTGGGACTTGCGAGATAGTAAGACGTCACTGGCTGACCAAAAAGCCATCGAGTCAGCACGTTCGGCGCCATCTGTTATGGTACGCGTTAGACCTCGATTACGAACTACAATCGAGTGGAGAAGCAATGCATGGCGGTCGGCATGATCTAGGGTTGCACTGTGGCTAGTTATTGTCGGCTGGGCGGGGTTCTTGCCTACATTGCTGTCCTGCGCCATAAACAGAAAAAATTCATATCATGCCTTTTCAAACCAAAACGAGTAAAATCACACTAAAACAACATCCGGTTTAGCCGGATGCCACGGACGGACCGTTGAAAAATTCGAAAATTCAAAATAACCCGAAAAAATCAAATTCAAGAGGCCAGACGTCAGTTAAATTTAAATAAATGCAAACCGAAAGAAAATGTCGTTAAAATTTGAATATGAATTTTAAATGTACATTAAAGTCAGACGGACGTTTGCAAAGCATTTGAACCAAAATTTAAATCGGACGGAAATACTGACATCAACGGAAATGTTTGAAATCGGACGTTATATTTAAATAATCGCGGACGGAAGAGAAAAGATTTAGAAATTTAAATTTGGATATACGTTGAAATCGATGTGTATTTAATTTGAATAAACACTGAAAAAAACTGTCAAAGTGAATTTGAATATACATATATATCGCGAGAAAAAAAAATCGTTAACTTTGAATTTAAATTTGAATCAACGGTCCTTCCGGTTATTGATAGGCATCTGAAAATACATAAAAGAAGCTGAAATTTAAAATATATGAACAATCAAAAAAAAGTTAAAGGCCGAACTCACAAGGGGGTGGCGTTGCTGATGTTGTTGCAGCGCCGGTGCGTTTTTGTCCCACCCTAATCCATGGTTACTGTCGCACCCGAATATCAGTAACCCCTTACCTCTGTTGCGCCGCTGGTGTTGTTGCAGCGCTGGTGCTTTACTAGCCCACCCTCATCCATGGCCATCGGTGCACCTATATTTCGATGACCCCGTTATTATTATGCGCTGCTGGTGTTGTTGCAGCGTCGGTGCTTATCGACCCACCCTCATCCATGGTCATCAGTGCACCTATGTTTTGATGACCCCGTTCCTGAAATCCCTATGCCTTTTAAATTAGGGTAGTCACCATTCCCATTTTAATTTATAATTTTTATTTACAACTCATTATTCAACGAAATTCATTACCAGGAAAACTGATATATGCTTATGTATATGTACATGATGGCATGCACTTATGTACGCTAGAGAACTTTCTAAGTTTAAACTTCCATGGGAAGGAAAATTTTTCTCTTTGATAACAAATTATTTTTATATGTATGTATATATAGAAAAACTAAGGTTAGAAGGAAATTATCACTGAGTTATGGATTTCTATTTTATTATGGTTGGCCTTATGTTGATATTATATTTGTTTAGTTTGACGGGTTGAAATTCATTTTCATCGTTCTTGATTTAATTAATTTTGTGCAAAAATTTCCTTTTCTTTTCTTACATCTATTCTTTTATTTTGTTAATATTGGTAAATCTAATTTAAATATTCGAATCCCTTTTAAAATCTTCTCTCTTTTCTTTTTCATTTGTTATTTAAGTTTGATTCGGTTCTTACTTCTATGTAAGTTGCAACTAGATTAGTATTTGCTTGCTGTCATTTAAAATTTTTTCCGTATGTATGTATGTATTACTGAACGGGGGCACCGAAGCAAAAGCACAAAACAACAAAGAAAAATCTAAAAACGAATGAAAAATCTTACTGCCTTGCATCCTTAAGGAACCACAAGGCGCTACTTCTCAGAACGCCCGCGCCTATGACACATACATACATATGTACACGTACAGCGAAATTTATGAAATCATTAGCAACTAAATTATCGGCATACGTATAAACAATTGTTTATTTTATAGCAATGAAAAAGTAAAAAAAAAATGTACATCCCTTTTGGACTCACCACCAGTTGTGGTGCACCTTTAGTAGTGGTGCCACCGATCTGCTGCTGTTGCTGCGGCAAAAATTTGCCTCGCTAATTGCTGTTGTTGGCTGTTGACGTGATAGTTATTGCAGGCAACCTTTCGTCACTTGATGTTGTTGTTGTAGTGCAAAATTTGTGCTGTTTGCCGTTGTTGTTGCAGCGACAAAAATTTTTCTGATTGCTGTTTCGTCTGTGCCGCTATCGGTGCTGTTGATGTGGTACTTATGCTGTGCTTAGCTGTTGTTGCTACTGTTGTGTCTGTGTACTATACTTGGCGCTCACGGTTGTTGCCGTTGTTATTTCGGCTGTGCCGTTGTCGGTGTTGTTGAGGTGGCACTTATGCTGTCCTTAGCTGTTGTTGCTGTGGTTGAGGCACTATTGATGGTACTTAGCGATTACTTTTGTTGTGACGACACTTATGCAGTGCTATGCTGTTGGTGTTGTTGTGTCACAATAAATACGTGCACCATTGCTGTCGTGGTGGCAAGATATGTTGCACTTGCGGTGGTTGTTGTTGTAACAATTGTTGCTGATGTGGCTGCTATGGCATTAGCCGTTACGCTTATTGTTGGTTTTGCTGTTGTGATTGTCCACCATAAATGGCACTCATTGCCGTTTTTGTTGCGGTGTACCATACGTGGCGCTTATTGCGGGTTTCGCTGTTGTTACTGCGGTGCCAATTTCCCGTTGTTGTTGAGGTGCAAGTCATTCGCAATTTGCTGTTGTCGTTGCGGCTGAAATTATGTGGCACTTTATTCTTGTTGTTGTTGCAGTGAGCCACTGTCGACAAGGCGGTATATGGCGTCGCGCCGCGTCTGCTGGGCCGTCTTGCTGTTGCGTCGAAGATTCTGGTGGCACTTATGTGGCGGTTATTGTGGTAACACTTATAATTTTTGTTGTTTTATATCATTTTCCCCTCCTTCTTTTGAACGCGACGTTGATGAAATATAATTGCCGGGCTGTTTTACGGCTAGGATTTTGTTGTGTGATATCACGTTTTCGCCGCTCGGAAAAACCCTGTCCTGCCTCCCTTCACGCACTTGACCCTGGCGCTGATAACTTCCTGTTATTTGGGGACGTAACGTACTTACATAGGCGTGTTTTGATTTAACTCGTATTCATTAATTTTTTTTCCTTTATTTTTTGTACTAGTTATTTTCCTTTTCATTTTTTGACAATATTATATTGATTAATATGAATAAATGTCTTGAAAGCAACCAAAACAAATTTGACAGCACAATATTGGAATTTCGGGGTTTTTCGTTTTCTTTTTTTTTTCTAATACGCGTCGACACTTATGTAATATGATCCCGGCGTAAAGGAGCCACTGACACTACTTTGATTTTAGTATCTTTTCGTTTTTATAATTTCATTATGTCGTACTAAAATTACGTCTTCCGCATGCACAGATTTATATGTTAAGTTAAAAATTATATGCATCTACGTATGTAGAATAATCATGCGCGTTTTGCAAAACCAATCAACCCCTCTATCATAACCGCACTCATTAGTCGACTATCCCCAACTGACTTCTTCTACTCAACTCCTACTGCTGTACTCAAATTTTTCTGTTCAAGCGTGCCTAGCTAGACGCTCACTTCCCCTTTTTCTGTATTTGCTTGGAAGAGTCCCGTTTCTTTTCGTATAGCCTGCAGTGGTGTAGTGACGTGTGCATAATAGTGGCGTGACTTTACGGTTACCCGAATGTCTATATCATGGTATGACGCTAGCAATGACACAAGCGAGATGGAATGCGATTGCCATGTTACACAAAAAAAATACCAAAACTTTCGGAATAAAATGCCTCAAGCATTTTTTCCCATGAAACTATCTCAAAATAATCGATTATATTCGTGCCCTAGTAAATTTGCTACTGTAAAATTCTATTAGTGTACGTTGGGAATATTAATAGACAATGTTGTCTTACGCTCAAATCATAAAAATGGTAAGAGACAGGAAAATCTGATTAATGAAACAATAGTATAAACATGCGGTAAATAATTAATTAATTTTCTGTAAACTATGTAAATTTTAAAATTGTATGGAACGCATTTTTTTTTTAGCATCCAATATATTTTGCCAACTGTATAAATAAAATACATCCAACAATTTTGTGGTTCGTTAAAAGTAATTAGTAATTAATAATGACTTAATAAACATGGTGGGCATGTATGGATTGCTCTCAGTAGCGCATCCATTTATTATAGTGCATCAGCAAAGATCTGTAAATGATTTTCTTTTGAGGCGTACGAAATTGGTTGGTCTTGCCGTCAGGGCTAGAACGAGTGGGTTGGGGTGAGCTAATATTCTCATTTTGTATGATGCAGCATACTTTCTGATTTCTTGAGATATAGTAGGTATCTTTAGGTCACGATGTAGTTGGTCGTTCGTGACGTAGTAGGGCGCATTTACAATCATTCTAATGGTTTTCGATTGGAATCTTTGGAGAATCTCTATATTTGAGTTTGCGGCGGTTCCCCATAGCTGTATGCCATAGGTCCAGATGGGTTTTAAGATAGCTGAGTAGAGCAGGAGTTTGTTGTCGATTGATAGTTGGGAGTTTCGATTCATGAGCCAATAAAGATTTCTCAGTTTTATACCAAGAGCTTTTCGTTTGGTGAATATGTGGGTTCTCCATGTTAGTTTTCTGTCGAGATGCATACCCAGGTACTTTGTTACGTCACTTTGCGGTATATCAATGCCATTGAGTTTTACGGGTGGGCAAGTGTTGCGTCTAGTGGTAAACGTCACTTGAACAGATTTTGATTCATTTGACTTTATCCGCCAGTCTTTCAGCCAATGGGTAATTTTATTTAAACTTCTTTGAAGCTTGAGTGAGGCGACGTTAGGGTTGAGGTCTGAAGCCAGTACAGCAGTGTCATCGGCAAAAGTGCCGATAGTGACTCCTTCTGCTATTGGGAGGTCGTATGTGTAAAGTAGGTACAGTATTGGGCCCATTACACTACCTTGCGGGACGCCTGCTAAGCTCTCGTAAAGCTCAGACTGCTCTGCTCCTTCTTTGACGAAAAAGTAACGATTTTTTAGATAAGATTGTATAAATAGAAAGTAGCTTGTAGGGAGAGTATTTTTTATTTTATAGAGCAGGCCGTCGTGCCATACGCGATCAAAAGCTTGGGATATATCTAGAAAGGCAGCTGTACAGTATTTTTTTTGCTCAAAGGCAGAGTAGATTTTCTCGGTAAGTCTATGTACTTGTTCAATTGTTCCGTGTCCTCTTCTGAAGCCAAATTGGTGATTAGGTATAATGTTACGCTCTTCTATTTTGGGTAGGAGTCTTTTAAGGAAGAGAACTTCCAAGACTTTTGAGACAATGGGCAGCAGACTAATGGGTCTGTAAGACGCTGCCGTATCAGGGGGCTTTCCTGGTTTCAGAATCATTTTCATCTGAGCGACTTTCCATTGAGGGGGTATGAATGCAGTTATTAGTACTGCATTAAAAAGTTGGGTGAGAAATTTTATGCCTTCGTAAGGTAAGTGTTTTAGTACATTGCCATTAATAATATCGTACCCAGGAGCTTTCTTTGGGTTGAGCATCGCTATTACGGTTTTTACCTCCGATATTGCGAATCGTTTTATGGGGAGGTCCATTTGATAGGGATGACTCAGAGTATTTTTCACTTCTGTTGTTGTGCTTAGTGGGGGTTCAATATCATGTGGGGTGAATACTGATTTTAGGTGGCGTGCAAAAGTATTTGCTTTCTCTGCGTCACTTTTCGCCCATTCGTTATTTTCCATTCGTATTGGAGAATTGTAGAAAATCGGCCTTTTGAGCTTACTAGTAGCTTTCCAAAGGGAGTAATCAGTTGCAGCTGTTGCATCAATATTACTGAGATATTGTTGAACTTGTCTGTTGTGTTCAATTTTGAGGATGTTTTTGAGTTCTTTGGTGAGAGCATTCAATCTTTTCTTGTCGTCGGGGTGACGGGTTTGTTGCCATTTTTTCCTTGCGAGTCGTTTTTCTTTGAGCTTAGCTTGTATGTTGTGGGTAACGCTTGTCCTTTTTTGTCTGATGAGGGTGGGAGTTGATTTCCATGCAGCTTGTTGGATGCAGCTGTTAAAATGTTCGACTGCTGCCTCTATATCTTCAGCAGATTTCAGGGCTAATTTGAAGTCAAGATTAGACGTGATGATGTGTCGGAAGTATTCCCAATCAGTCTTCCGATTGTAAAGGCTGCATTGTTCCGCTGCCGGTGTAAAATTTTTATCAATTGTTACCAGGATTGGAGAGTGGTCGGAAGACAATTCAAAGCACGATTTGCAATTTATATCTGAAGAATTCACGCCTTTCACCACGCAGAAATCGATTAAGTCGGGTATTTTATTTTTATCTGTTGGCCAATAAGTGGGAGTTCCAGTAGAGAATGGAGTTAAACTGAGATTGCTAATAGCATTATATAGTTGTCTTCCTTTAGGGGTAATGAGACGAGAGCCCCAGAACGTGTGTTTGGCATTGTAATCGCCCCCAGCTAGAAATCGATTTCCAAGAGTTTTGAAGAAATTTTCATATTCTGCAGTGCTGATAGAGTGCCTCGGCGGGCTATAGATAGCAGAGAGTGTAAGCTGGCCGCTCGGGTCTTCAATGACAATATTTGTGGCTTGTATAGCATTTGTACGGAATGAATTCGTGCTGTAATGTTTAATACTTTTCCGTATCAAGATACCTGAGCCTCCATGAGCGTTGTTACTGGGGTGTTTTGTGTGGTAAAACTTGTAGTTGGGTACTTCAAAGTAGCTTTTGTCAGTAAAGTGGGTCTCAGATATGAGGAGTATATCTATATTGTGGGTCTGAAGTAAAGTTTTAACTTCAAGTAAGTGTTTGGATAGGCCATTGGCATTCCAAATGATAATTTTCAACGGGTTGAAGATGCACAGTTTTTAGTCGTGAGGGTGACGAGGAGGCTCATCATTGATGTCATTTGTTGCATGACTTGTTTCAGTAAGTCTATCATTTCTCGCATTTCGTTAGTGTTTTGCGTTGGGGTGTGGGTTTCATTACTATTTGGAATGGCATTATTAGGGTTCGAGCGGGGTGTTACGCCTTTCTTTGCTGCTTGAGCATATGTGGCTGGGTATTGGTCAATTTCAATTGGGGTTTCAATCTGCATTGGGGTTTGAATTGGCTGTTGTGGTTTCTCTTGGGGCTGTGCAGGAGCTTTTTTCCTCAGAGTTGGGTATTTGGCGCTTTGGATGTTTTTGTATACCATACAGCCTTTATAATTTGCTGGATGGTTGCCTTCACATAGAGCGCATTTGACATCTTCAGATCTTGTCTTTCGCTTGCAATCAGCGGAGAGGTGGTTTCCAGCACATTTTATACATACTGATTTTCGACGACAGTAGGACTTTGTGTGGCCATATTGCTGACAGTTGGCGCATTGCGGTATTTCACGCTTCGGGTGTGGGGGCTCGAAAGCAATTCTTGAGTGCAGGAGACTTTTAATTTGATATATCTCCTTGTTATTGGAGGCGGGTTTGAGTTCAATGATAAACATTGGGAGAGGATTTTTTGTGACTCTGTGTTTTATGTTCCAAATGTTTGTGACTGAGTGACCGAGATCTTTTAGAGAATCCACAATTTCTTTTGTGTCTATTGAGGAGTGCATGTTTCTGAGAACAACTCTGAAGGTACGTTCTTGTTTTGTTTTATAAGTGTGGAACTCTGTGCCCTTCTGTTCCAGTTGTGACACTATGGTTTTGTAAGCATCCAGGGATGATGCTTGTACTTTTACTTGATCCTTGCCTGTGAGCTTTAGATCATAGGAGTTTGGAGCAACTTCTTGTAGTAAACTCATTAGGGGGGGAATGTTTAGAACTTTGTCTATAAATATTGGCGGCGGCTTGGGTATTTTTTCAGTTGGTTGGTTAGTTTCCTCAACTTCAAGGGAGGCAAATCTGTTTTCGTTTTCATTTTCATTTGGTTGGCGGCTTCCAAGCCAGTAATAATTATCAAGTTTAGCCTGTTTTTTAGAGGCAGTATTTTTACTTGGGCTTTCGCGTTGGCGTTTGGGATTGACGATCTTCCATTGGTCGGTTGGGGTAGCAGTTGTCAAGTTTCCTGCAGTTTGGGGTTTCTGGGCTTGTTGTTGTTGGGCATAGAGAATTTCCAGTTGCCTTTGGAGGGTTTCGATCTGCTGTTGTACGTTTGGTACGTTGGTACTAGGCAGGCGGGATGGGGTTAGATGTTGGGACATTTGTTGGGGTGTACCTAGGGATCTCGGTGTTTGGTGCTGTAGTTGCACTTGGGCTTGTTGGGCATCTCGCACTTCGACTTGTTGGGAACCTCCTACTTTAGGAGGAGTATGGTTGGGGGGCATCTCGCTGGTGCAAACGAATATTTTAGTCTATATTCATTTGCACCCGGCTGCGCTTGTAATATGTACAACTTTTTATGATTGTAATACAATGTGGTTGCAGCTTTTTACAGCTCTGATACTTATGTATAAACTTTACACGAATGGTTTGTGTCCACACTAATTCACCACTTAGTGGTGAAAAAGAGGTTTGTGGTGGAGTTTTGTGTGTGGGAGCTTTTGCTATTGTGCGATCAATGCAACAACAATATGCACAATCACTCAGCAATAACACTTAATTTACGCTTTAGAGTTTAAATAAAGCAGTTTTATATTAATTTGATAGCACACTAAATTGCGACACTTTTTCCGACACTTTTTCACAATATTATTGAGTTAAATTGATCAATTATATATTTTTTTTAGCACAAAAGTACGGAGGAAAAAATTTTTGACAACTTCACAGCGCGACCAGTGTGACCAGTTCTGGAACGCATAAGAACATTATATAATATGTGTATTTGAAAGTACTAAGTATCCGAATAACCATGTGTTACGCATTTTGACAATAAGAAGTGTTCATGGCAACCCTGGAAGAACCAGTTTGTCCATCACCAATACATGTGCATATCCCGCCATTGGAACGACTGTCAAGGTTGGGATGGGAAATTTGAGTTAAGCTTTCCCCATGAAAGGCCTACTTATAGAGGTTGGCTCGAAAGCTTGCCTATTTGCAAATAAAAAAAAATTTACGTGCAATCTATATAGATTGAGATCTGGAAATTACAGCAAAACCATATAACCATCTAGAAGAATAAAGAGAAATCAATGTAAATTTCGGATACAATTGCTCATTCAAAATTTGTTTAGACTCTTAGTTTAGGAAGAAAAGGAATTAATTACAGGATTTTGAAAAAAAAGGTTACATTTAAGATATCTAGTAACTGAATGAGAAAGTACAAAACGTTATTATTGCCAGAACACCAACAATGGTGAATGAAAGTTACTCGAACAAGGAAATTACTCCTGTCTAAAAAAAATTGTCAGATGCTCCATGGGGACAACCTCATAATCAACCTCATTTTGCAGTGCAGCCACCTGTTACACTAGCCCATAGGCCAACCACACAAGGTCGACGTGAGAGAGAATTGCTCTTCTTCTTCCTGTTCTTGGCTTATGTCAACTTATCATCTGTTGTCTTGATTTTACAATCTTACATGCGTTGTTCGTAGAAATAGGTTGAATGCCAAGTTGTGTGTTCTCTGGCTTTTCCCCCTGCTTTTGACCTTTTCAAACAAGTCGTCTAACGCCAATCGCATATTCTCCCTCACATGCGACGACCTGTCTTGTTTGGGCCACGCGTCATCCATTCTTCTTCACCATGTCAGCACGTCGGCCATTATTAATTGGAAGTTGTTGGAAACTACTAAGAAAGAAGCTACTGAAATGGTGGTGCTGCCACACAGACAGAATTGAGCAACCGAAATTAACACGTTTACGATCGATATCAGCATTGATATCGATAGCAAACCATAACAACATAATAATCTTTGTAAGTCACTTGGACTTTGTTGAATATACATTTTTTTAATTATTGTAACTTAGGCTTCAATTGCAAAGACTGATTTATGAATTCTTAATTTAATTGATCATTTTTCTTTATTGTTAATTTAATAAATGAAGTATCATTCAGGAAAGGTGTTAAAGTATTAAATGAATGACTCTTCATACTAGTAAATGCAACGCTGTTGTATTAGAGCCTATACACACTTGCGACTAAATCGATTTAATCGAATTGGGCTGTTGTATTCACACTACGCCAACTATTTAGTCGAATCGGTGGCAGCTATTCACACTACAGACTAAATATTCGGGCGATTGACAATGACATAGTGTTGCCAATGTTCACATTTTACACAGCAAATTTTACATTAGTGGTCTTCATATGTGATGAAGTATTAAATTGCTAAAATTTATCAGTATATCTGCATTCTTACATGAAAGCACATTCTTTTAACTTGATTAATAAATAAAAACAATAAAATAAACAAAAAGTGCATACATTGTTTGGCTTTCTTTCTTATTAAACTAGCAACTAGCTGTCAAGTAAATGAGAAGAGAAAAACGGAAGGAATTACGATCATAAAGAGCGAAACGAACAGAAGTACAAGAAACGGAAAAATAGTGAAAATTATACCATGTTTACATATAACGAGATTTTCAGTAAATCTCGATTCGCCAATCTACCCGTTTACATATAACATGAAATCTAGATTTGCTGGGAGAGGGATTGTCAACTGTCAATTTTCCTTACCTGCATGACCCAATAATAATATGGTCGTAGCAGTCAAAAGAGAATAGGCAACTACCGTTCGATGGCTGTTTTCACGAATGTATAAAACAGATATTTTGTTTTTATTTAACTTGAAAAACGCTAGCAAGCACACAGGCTTTTGCACGATTAACACGTTAAAGAAAGTATAATTAAAAAAAAAGACGATCATTTCATAACCTATAAAACAGAAAGAAGAAGAGCGACTTACTATTGCGATACGATTCTTGTTGGGCCATACTTACTGGCGTCCATTTTGTTTACTTTTCATTTTGACGTTTCTCCCAAATTCGCCAAAAAAATATCGATAACACGAAGAACACAGGGTTGCATTGAGAAAACTATCGTGATAATCTCGAGATTCATTTTAAATCGCGAATTTTTGGTAGCGGATTTTTGTATGGCAAACCTCGAATTTCAATCGAAGATTTTGTGTCAACCTCGAAAAAAGTAGATAATCTCGTATATGTAAATGGCCTATTAGCCATTAATAATTTCCATGCAATTTCATTTTCATTATTTCTATTTTAAAAATTCACCAAATTACAAAAGCAATAAAATCAAATATATTCGTTGGTTTATTTTTTTAAACAGCTGTTTCCTACTTTGACAGAAAATAATTCGAGCTAGTGAAAAATTTACTAGCTGAAATTTGGAGGTCTCTATGATTCTTATTCTGTACACTTCTGCTAATTTTTTTAATCAAGAAACGCTTTGCCAAGAACTATCCATAACCAAGAATTATTTAACTGAGAATATCGCAGTAGATAAGCTGATTGAAATTATGTATGTATACTAAATTGTATTCTGTCAATCATGGCCAAGAAGGTTCACGTAGAATGTCAAACAAAACGAGTTGAAAAAATATTTTTTTGTTGTAATGTTGTTCAATTATGTAAGTCATGCAAGCTGAGTAGACGTGTTTTGGACATTGCGGCAATATTTTGTGTATACATTCGCGCTAATACTGCTATACGTATGCTATATTTTGGGCGTTATCAGCCCATTTTGATGATGAGACATTATTTTTATCTTTATTTGAGAAATTTTAAACCAATATCTTAACTCTATTTTATTCCTCAAAAATATAATTTTGTACATAGTGCTATGGTAAGACAATGTTATGAAACATACCAGTAATTGGGTCCCTCTGCTTTATGTTGATATGATATTCATCACACCCTTGCCAAAATATAAGAGGATATTGAAGGGCGTCATAGGAACGGTGTAGGTCAGAAATTATGTTAACGGTACTATCTCGGCGTGTAATTCTGATTGCTCTGTTTTCGGCTGGATCACCAACCATGATAACAGCCACTTCATCCACAGTTGGTGCGTTGAATCTGCCGGCGTGTTCTGCTGATGGTGCCTTATCAGCTTTAATAACGATTTGACAATTATCACTTCTTAATTGTGGTGAACCTCTTTTAAATAAACGAATAAGTTCATTACGACTTTCAAAAAAATTTTCAATCATTTCCACAATTGCCCTTTCATCTGCTTGTTCAATGAAATTATGCATGCACCGAGTTGTTACGCATTCCTCACAACTGCCCATAAAATAAATTTGCAGAAACTTTGGACTACTATTAGGCATTGCCATTAGTGACCCAATTCTGTGGTACACTTGCCCCTGAATTTTGAATGTACTTTCAAAATTATGCCCATCAGTCCTTTGGTCGCAAATTTTAGTTGCACCAAATGACGTCATTTGAAAGCAAGAATTTATTTTTCGTGTCTTGCTTAAAAATAGTTTCGAAATATCTGTAATGCCAGCAATGAGGGATTTCAAAGGTTCCGGTGGAGCAGGGAGTGGTGATATTACCACTTTTCCGGATGAACAACATAATCCGGCTGCTTCATTTCGGAATTCAAGGCTCCGCAATATTGGCAAATTTTGTCCATAGCACCAATGTCAATTTTAGGATTTGCAGAGTAATCTAGGTTTGGATCATATTCGAAAGCAAGGCGAACGAATGATGCACGTGTGAATGCACGACTTTTTCGCACCCGCTCTCTGACCCTTTCCCTGAGTGCGACTACATTCTGTTCTCGCTCCACGCTTAAAGTCGATCTATTCCGCCGAAAACGTCTACCACGCTGTTCTTGCGTTTCTCGACGATAATCTTCTGTGCTCCTAATTCGCTGAGCTGCAAGTCTTTCTGCACGTTCTGCTTCTGATTCGTTATCTCGCTGAGAACGAACTCGACTTGCATTTCTGCTAAGTCGGTTATTGACGTTAGATATTCTCCGTGGCATTAAAGTGAAGCTATAATATTGATCATTCAAATAAAAAGATATTTCATAACAAAGTGGTCACCTTATAACAAAGAAGCCACCTCTGGGTCTCATCTATAAGGATTTTGATGAATTTTGGCATTGACACACTTTTTTTTGTATCTAAGTAATTTTTTCTCTTTACAACGTTAATAACTCGTAATAATACTTTGCTATAAAAAATTCTGCATTATCAATCAGAAACATGAGAACATATGTATGTGCATACTTATGTTCCCTCGAGGAAGGTTTATGTATATGTATATTTCATCATACTCCAGACCTACCATGTAAATAAAATTTTATTGAGTTATATCACTTTAAAAGTAAATGAAAGTTTTTCAGTTATGACACTATGTCTTTAAATTGGTTTTATGTATTTGTGTTAACTGAAGGTAAAAAAATACAAAAAATCGGTATATTGACAACTTTTAGAAGCAATGTAAAACAATTTGTAATATTTTGCTTGGAATAAACAAAAAATTGCTGCATTGTCAATTACAGACATATGTACTTATGTTACCTAGAACATGGCTTATGGGTATATTTATTTCATCATGCTCAGAGCTATCATATAAATTAAAAAAATGGACTTTTTACTCTTTAAAAGTAAATAAAATTTTTTTACTTATGACACTTTTAAAATATATGAGAGTTTTTGAGTTATGACACTGTATTAAAATTGGCTATATGTATTTGTGTTAACTGAAGGTAAAAAATACAAAAAAATCGGTATATTGACAACTTTTAGAAGCAATTTAAAACAATTTGTAATATTTTGCTTGGAATAAACAAAAATTGCTGCATTGTCAATTGCATACATATGTACTTATGTTACCTAGAGCATGGCTTATGGGTATATTTATTTCATCATGCTCCAGAGCTATCATATAAATTAAAAAAATGGACTTTTGACTCTTTAAAGTAAATAAATTTTTTTACTTATGACACTTTTAAAATATATGAGAGTTTTTGAGTTATGACACTGTATTAAAATTGGCTATATGTATTTGTGTTAACTGAAGGTAAAAAATACAAAAAAATCGGTATATTGACAACTCTTAGAAGTAATTTAAAACAATTTGTAATATTTTGCTTGGAATAAACAAAAATTGCTGCATTGTCAATTGCATACATATGTACTTATGTTACCTAGAGCATGGCTTATGGGTATATTTATTTCATCATGCTCCTGAGCTATCATATAAATTAAAAAAATGGACTTTTGACTCTTTATAGTAAATAAATTTTTTTACTTATGACACTTTTAAAATATATGAGAGTTTTTGAGTTATGACACTGTATTAAAATTGGCTATATGTATTTGTGTTAACTGAAGGTAAAAAATACAAAAAAATCGGTATATTGACAACTCTTAGAAGCAATTTAAAACAATTTGTAATATTTTGCTTGGAATAAACAAAAATTGCTGCATTGTCAATTGCATACATATGTACTTATGTTACCCAGAGCATGGCTTATGGGTATATTTATTTCATCATGCTCCAGAGCTATCATATAAATTAAAAAAATGGACTTTTTACTCTTTAAAGTAAATAAATTTTTTTTACTTATGACACTTTGAAAATATATGAGCGTTTTTGAGTTATTGTATGAACATATGTATGTATGTATATACATATTTGTTTGGAACTACATAAATTGTGCCACGATTTCTTGGAAAAATTATTTTTGAGGAGGTTTGGATCCATTTAAGATCTCAGATCAGATATATGTATGAAAATTGGCACGATTTATGTATGTATGTATGTATGTGGCCACGGTGTTCTACCATTTCATCAAAATCCCTAGGGTCTCACCGTGGCACATAGGGGTATTTTATCAATCTGGGCGGCCAAAACCTCATTTCCTAAATCTGGGCGGCCAAAACCTCATTTCCTAAAACTGGCCCGATTTCCAAAAAATAAAATTTTTTAGTAGGCCAGGACCCTAACGCATCATTTTCAATAAAAGTTTATTCTCAAAACTCAAACACAAAGTGAAGTTTTTTAGAATACTGTTATGGATTCCTATAATACAGGTAATCGAGTACAAAATTCATGTTTATTGAGATTTAGTTAGTTGTTAGCGTCTTCTTAATTACATTTTTAAAAAACGATGTATTAAAAAAAAATTTCCCAATTTTTTGTTTTCAAAGGGGTTTTTGTTTAGGTGCCCGGCATTGTCCGGCACTGACTCTTTATTTTCTAGATAGTCTGTTCCCTGCTATTTTGATTTCAAGAAAGATCGGTCCCGGTTTTTTCCGGTTTTAAGAAAAACAGGCGATTTTTCAAGTTGGGAAAAATGACCCCACCACACACAAAAAAATTAGTTGTTTGTGGATTCGAGAACACCCATCTAGCAACATATACATCGTCATGCTCCGAATCCAAAGTCCGCTTGTCCAATATACCCCCAAAACTTCGAGAAAATTGCGAAAAGCTAAAAAAATCCCCAAATGGCACATTTCATCGACCTAACCTACTAAAGCTAAGATCACACGATTTGTACATTTGGCTAAAAATTTGCCAAATTCATAGGCAAACCGTGTGAACGGTAAATTTCATTTGACACAAATCACAAAAGCCAAATATTTAGCCTCTTGTGGCAAATCAAAAACAACCCTTGTAGCCAAATCGTGTGAACACAAATGTGATACAGAAGGTAAATAAAAATGATGAAAATGGACAAATTTTGATTTGCCACTTGGATACAAATGATTGTGGCAAATATACAAATATTTTTTGACAACTATAAAATAAATTACGTTTAAAATCAAAAATATATGGAAATACAAGTTTTAAATTTGCCCCTTATAAGCTTCTGCTTTGGCCGTAAGGGGAAAGAAGAAGTCCGGAAGAAACATTATACGGCGCACTGGCTTCTCTTTATAAAATGGAATACACATATACCCTGCCATTTGAGATGCATACTTTTTTTATTTCAGTAATTTGAATTCCAATTTCGAAAAAAACTAATTTTTGAAATAAATATTATTTTCATTTAGTTTGAAGTTTAATGCCAATCAAATTGTTTTTAATGGAGTACTTAGCTCTGTTCGTGGCCGCTGTAGTGCAGTGGGTAGAGTGCTCGCCTGCTATACCAGAGGTCTCGGGTTCAAACCCCAGTCCGAACAAACAGCAAAAAAATTTTTTCTAATTAATTAAAACTCAATTGTTGGGGTTTTAGAAACAGCGGTCACCTCTCGGTGGTGAGTGGCATACCCTCCGAGTGTATTTCTGCCATGAAAAAGCTTCTCAAACAAATGCATTCGCCGTTCGGAACCGGCATAAAACTGTAGGTCCACCCAATTAGTAGGACAAACAAAAGGAGCACACCTCGAATTGGAGAGAAGCCCGGCCATAAAACTCGTCAGAGTTGTATTAGCGCCATTGTATTATTATATTATTATTTAGCTCTGTTCAATAACAAAAAATTGTTACGAATTTTTCGTAAAAAATGACAGCTCTCCATATGAAAATGACAGTTGTTATGAAAAATAAGTTAAAAATTTTTAGTAATTGAACACAGGTTTTGTCTCTTTTCAAGAATTGTTTTTGTATTTTGACTTTCGGCGGGTTTTTCAAACCAAATATACCAGAGAAAAAACGTAGTGTCATATAGGCCGAAGAAGCATTTTTTAACGTTTAGCTAGAAAAAATTAGGAATAATTTTTTATTCCTTATTGAGATAATTTTGTATAATGAATACATTTTTGACGTTATTCAATTATTCTTGCTAGTCACACATGTATACTTTTTCAAAAAGTGATTTTTCGAATACTTTCCCAAATTAGGAAAGAATATTTGCCCGAATTTGAACCGAATGTTTTCCCGAAACTGAACCGAATAATTTTCCAAATACTTCCCGAATCCTAAACGGAACCCCAATACTTTCCCTAATCAGGAAAGAATATTTGCCCGAATCTGAAGCGAATGTTTTCCCAAATGCTTTCCCGAATCTGAACCGAATATTTTTCCAAATGCCGGATCCGAAACCGAACCCGAATACTTAACCTATTATTTTTCTAATAATTTCCCGAATCCGAACCGAATATAAATAAACATGAACCCCTGGTAATAACTCAGTCAGTTTCCGAGCGAATTTAACAAAACTTTGCACGTGACTATATCCTACTATTACCCTAACCATTTCTAAAAATAATCGAAATTGATATATGATTTTGATCCTTCATTTGTTTCTAACTCCGAAAATAGCCATTCCGAGAAAAAAAGTAACATAATCACTTTCATTCAAAATGAGTACATAAACAATTTCTTCATATACGATTTCGACGTATCTGCAACATTTCATTCACTTTTGTGCAACCAAAGTCAACATTTCACAATGGCCATTTTTTTGGAGCTCGTTAGCACACGTATTCTATTGAATGAATTAAATTAACTTTATATCATCTTACAGAGAATTAAAAGAAGTAGTATCCAGTTTTGAAATCGTGAAAATACATGTACTTATAATGATTTAATACCTATTTGATTAATTTTTGTTTGTTAATTTTTCATAAAATTTTCTTCCAAATAATGCCCAAAAGTATGCTTCTATATTTTTCATACGACTGTTTTATCATGATTGTGTGTTGGTGACGTGAGGGAGATGCAACGCCAGGTTGGGCTTGTCATAAGCGAGGCGTCTCTCCCGTGGATTGAGAAGCGAGGTGGTACAATCCGCTACGGCCTTTTTACCATCACGCCGAAAATCAGAAGGGATGATCCCCAGAAGGAGGATGAATTGGTAGCCGACGAAAACAACCCTGGTCTTCCGAGCCTTGGGGCTGAGGGCAGCGCCTTGAGCGCACCCGATCCGCAGGGCTCTGGGGATGGGGGGTGTTCTACGAAAGCATCCAATTCCAATTCTGTGGAGGTAGGGGGCAACGCCATGAGCGAACCCACTACCCCCTTAACTATGGACGTCCGGGCTCTATGCAACACCTCGAGTGGACATGGGGCCGCTAATGAACGGGCAGACAGCACTCTGGACTCCGAGAGCGATACGTTCTCGGTGTCTGAGTTGGTAGGCCCGTTCTACAACATGCTCGACGAATGCACGCTGCTGGATTCGGATCCGGAGGAGGCCGACTTTGACTCCACAGTCATTGAGGTCTCCGAAGGAGCGGGTACAGTAGCGGCGGACGTCGAGATGCATTCCGACGACCAAAATGATGCAGGTACTGCAAATTAACCTGCATCACTCCAAAGCAGCTTCGGCTGCACTACTCTTACGTCTCAGCAAGACTGCTGAGGCGATCGTTCCGCACGCCTTGGGTCGTTGGATCCAGGGTCTGTGGCCTCAAATCTGGGGACTACCATGTGGTGGCAGCACCTGCGACAGGTAGGACCAGATCATGTATTCTAATACACAAAACTCTTTCCTACTTTATGGTATCTCTTTTCAGCGACGAAGATATGGTCTGCATCAGCCTCGAGCTGAAAGGTAAACCGATATGGATCGCCTCTGTCTATTTGGTGTATGACCGCCCCATTTCTGGGCAAGATCGGCTACTTGGTGCCGTTAAGGAAGCCGAACGTTTAGGGCTCCAACTGCTGATCGGGGCCGATGCCAATGCCCACCACACAACATGGGGCTCATCGGATGTAAACGCGAGGGGTGAGTCTCTTTTTGATTTTATTATATCTAATAATTTATCTATATGTAACTCTGGAGGCAAACCTACTTTTGTCACCGCAAACAGGAGTGAGGTACTTGATATCACTCTGGTCACAGGCCCGCTTTCTGACTATGTCAAGGAATGGCAGGTGTCCGGAGAAAACTCCTTCTCTGATCATATGTATATAACTTTTAATCTACTCTTGAGACCTCCGCTTAGAGCGGGATACAGGAACAGGAGGCGTACGTATTGGGCTCTGTTTAATCAGAAACTGTCTGCTACGCTCTTTGAGCACGCTTCTCTCGGTATGTTAAGCCTACCGTTAACAACTGATGAAGCGCCTATCTCCAATAACGGGTCTGTTTCTCTCGGTGTGCTGGACACATCGTCTAAAATCGATGAAGCAGTTGACTTTGTTACTAAATCCTGTAACGCTGCTTTCAAGAGTGCCTGCCCGGAGGTCAAAGTTCGGGGTAAAAAGAAACCTTATTGGTGGAACCCGGAGATCTCCAAGCTTCGGCTTAACAGCAGAAAACTCTTCAACCAGGCGAAAACAACTGGCAACTGGCAAGCCTACAAGGATGCCTTAAAAATCTTCAAGAAGTCGACCCAAAGAGCTAAAAGAGACTCATGGAAAAACTTCGCTAGCGACATAGAAGAAATCTCTGAGGCCAATCCTCTACGAAAGGTCCTCTCTACTAACCCAGTTCCCCCAAGCTGTATCCGAATGCAAAATGGGGACTGGGCCACATCTAGTACTGATATTCTGAACACCCTGGTCACCACACACTTCCCAGGGTGCACCTCGGAACCTTATAGAACCTACTCTAACCCCATGACATCTAATGACTTGGAGCACATAATTACTAACACAAGGGTAAAATGGGCAATTAAATCCTTCAAACCCTTCAAATCTCCGGGAATAGATGGAATCTTTCCTGCTGAATTACAGGCAGCAAGTGATACTCTAACCCCTCTACTTGTTCCTATCTATAAAGCCTGCCTCAACCTGTCATACATTCCTCTGGAATGGACCAAGGCGAAGGTGATCTTTATTCCTAAAGGGGGCAGAGCCTCCTACAGCAGCTCAAAGGATTTCAGGCCGATAAGCCTGACCTCTTTTCTACTCAAAGTTCTTGAGAGATTGCTGGATGTCTATATCAGGCTCCGTGCGAATACTCTATCTCCTTTTCAACACGCTTATTCCAAAGGCAAGTCCGTAGAGACTGCTCTACACGCTATCACTTCCAAGATAGAAAAGGGGCTAGCCTTTAAGGAATTCACACTGGGCATCTTTCTCGACATAGAAGGAGCTTTCAACAATGTTCTACCGGGAGCCGTTACCACCGCCCTACGGGACTTGGAGGTAGAAGAGGCTCTCGTGAGGTTTGTCGAACTTCTTCTTAGTAGAAGAGCCATTATTTCTGAAATGGGTAATTCATCGATAACTAGGTATGCCAACAGGGGAACACCCCAGGGTGGAGTTTTGTCTCCTCTGCTTTGGAACCTAACGGTGAACACCCTGCTCTCTAAACTTCAGCACACGGGCTGCCAGGTCATTGCGTACGCCGATGACATCGCCCTGACAGCGACTGGCAAGCATATACCGGTGCTGAGCGACCTTTTGCAAAATGCACTCAACATTGTAAAAACCTGGTCTCTGAAATGCGGGCTCAGTGTCAGCTCTGAGAAAACGGAAATGGTTCTGTTTACCCGCAAACATAAGATACCTGAATTCAAACCTCCGTCCATAAATGGGAAGGAGATTAAACTCTCTACCGAGGTTAAATACCTTGGTGTTATTCTAGACAGAAAACTAAACTGGAAACGGAACGTAGAAGTACGATCCCAAAAAGCCATGTTAGCACTTTACGCATGTAAATCAGCATAGGCAAGAGATGGGGACTTAACCCCCAAATCGTCCATTGGCTGTACACAGCGGTAGTGCGACCTATTCTCTTCTATGCAGTCACCATATGGTGGCCAGCACTGGAACTCGAAACCAATAAGAGCAAATTAACTAGAGTGCAGTGAATGGCTTCCATGCTTATTAGCGGAGCCCTTCCCTCCACCCCATCTAAAGCTCTCGAAACCATCCTATTTCTTCTCCCCACGGATATACAGGGGAAACTCATTGCCAGCTGCAACGCGGCAAGGCTCAATGCAACCGAACCCTGGAGGGACACCAGATTCGGGCACGCTCAAATTCTTAGTAACGTCCCTGCCAATTTTCTAAGGCTGGACTATGCAATACCAGCCTTTTGTTGGGATAACAAATTCTCCACAAGAATCCCGGAGAGGAGCGAGTGGAAGAACTTAGGGGATCCCGACCCTAATACACTGCACATTTACACGGACGGCTCTAAATTGAACAATAGAGTTGGAAGTGGGTTTTTCTGCGAAAAGCTTCATCTGAAAGTAAGTTTGCGCCTACCTGATCACTGCAGCGTCTATCAGGCTGAGCTCATAGCCATATGGGAAGCAGCTCGTCGCCTGACAGATCTGCCAGACATAAATTCTATCAAAATCTTCTCTGACAGCCAAGCTGCCATAAAATCCTTACAGAGTAACAATGCTACATCTATAGTTGCAATGAAATGTAGGGAGTCTTTGAACAAACTAGCCGAAAGGTGCGACCTGAACGTCATTTGGGTTCCAGGCCATAGCAACGTTCGGGGCAACTGCATTGCAGAAGAGTTGGCAAGGGAAGGCACAAGCTTGCAGGATATCACATCTGCGGCATGGGTTGGCCCCCCGCTTAACTCATGCAAGCATTGGTTGAGATCTGGCTCCATTGAACAGGCTAACGCTAGATGGGCCAAGGAGTCAACTTGTGTGATTTCTAGGCAAATCTGGCCTAGACTGGATGAGGCTAGGTCTGTATCGGTGCTGCATCTGAATCGGCTCTCTATAGGTCCGCTGGTGGGACTTCTAACAGGCCATTGTCTTAGGGGCACTCACGCCTCTCGCATGGGCCTATATAAAAACGACTTCTGCCGCAGCTGTAGGGACGTGGAGGAAATAGAGAGTGTTGAGCACTATCTATGCCACTGCCCCGCACTGTCGCTATCCAGGTACCGCTTCCACCATAAACACTTTTTCGAGTGCCTGGCGGAGATGGAAAATGCAAGGACACTAGATTTTCTCCGCTTCATGAAACAAACGCGCTGGTTTAGCTTCACGGGCATCTAATCTTATCATACTTTTGAATCTAATTTTTCCGGAAAGGTTTGTAAACAGGGATAAGGAAGCTAGGGCTCCCGTGTGGTATCACAATCGGCCACCTCGGCCTAAGTGTGTCCCCGCTTTCATGAATTGCGGAGACAGCCACCTCAACCTAACCTAACCTTTATCATGATTGGTTAAATCGTGTGAACGAATGTGAACAAATTTGCCACATTACTTCTATGTACAAATGTGTGGCAAATCAAAAGCTAATAAATCGGGCAAATCGTGTGAACGCAAAGCAAATCATTTGCACATCGATATCAAAATGGGCAAATGTGGACAAATTTAAATTTGTCATTTTTTGTACAAATACGTAAATCGTGTGATCTCGGCTTAACATGTATTTCGACGTTCTGAATCCAAATCTGAGGTCAGTTTGGTCTCACTACATCACTTTTTAAAATTGTAAAGCCACATTTTTTTTTATGCTAAATTGAATTGAAATCACCATGGGTAACATAATTAACAGTTTAAAGCCAAAAAAGAGTTTTGGCCGCCCAGATTGATTAAATACCCCAATGTGCGTGGTATGGAACACATATATATACACACGTACCTGCAAAATTGAACACTTGGAAATCACGATACTTTATATTTTACACTGAATTTTATATTAAATTTTATTTTTCACTGAATTTTATAACTAAATACGCACAATCAATTCGAGAAATAAAGATTTGTACTTACTGATATTTTTTTTTAAGGTCCCCACAAACAGAAGCGATACGATACAGCCCACATATGCAAAATCGTATCGCGTCATGCACAATTGCATATGTGGGCTGTATCGTATCGCTTCTGTTTGTGGGGACCTTTAAAGAGAAATAAAAACACAACAGCGACAACTGCCGGGAATTGATGCTATTCAGCGTTGCGTGAGTCAAATGCTTTTTGCTTCATATAATGAATCAATTTTACTTCTGATTTGATACTTCATTCAAATCAGTGATAATTCTAATGGGCCCATCAGAATGAATACTTTTCCTGCAATCCGGATCCGTTTAACTGACAGCATAGATGATTTACATGTATTTTTACGACATAGTTGAAGTACTAAATGTGTCGGTCGTCATTCAAATATATGTAATTCCACTTCGTTGTCAGTTAAACGGATTGCGGGATTACCGGAAAAACATTCTGACGGTCCTATTACTTGGGATTTAATTTTTCATCCATATAAAAGCTACTGGGCCTAATGCATATAAATCGAGCTTTAGTTCATACTCAGTTTTTTCTAAAATGTAGATTTTGTATGCATAAAAATTATTAAAATTGCTTGATTTTACCAAACAAATTATAGAAAAACAAATCTCATAGAAAAATAAAAAAATCATAAAACTCCATCCAATAAATTTAAATTATTTGGATTTTTCTCGAGATTAAGTTTGAGTTGAGTCTCATGAGAAAGAGCTCATTTTTTATGCATAAAGCTTTAAACAGAACCAATCGCCGGACATGTTTTCGCGTGGTGCGGCGATGACATTGTTTGCGAATATCGCCCAGTAAAACAGAATCAAGGCGAAATTGCCATATGCATATTTTTATAATTACGATGCTTCCTTACTTCTTCCATTGACTCAAGGCATTGACTCTTCTCTTCTGTCCACATTTTAAAGTTTTTCCATATCAAAAAACATATATTTTTGTTTTATTACATTTTTTTTAATCAAGTTCCAAATAATTTATTTGGCAAGCGATAGCGTCCAAATTAGAAATAAGTTTATTCTGACGAATTTTCGTCGGGCGATTTTCGCCAGCGTTTTCGTTCTGTTCATTCTTATATGCTGCCGTGTATTTTAATCGTGTGACAGAACGCCGCGGCCGACGAAAATTCGTCCGACGTTGATTCTGTTTAAACTATAAGGGGCACTTTTTACTTGCAATTTGACGTTCAGTAGAATAACAAATAAAAAGAATAAATTTGTTTGAATGCCGAATCACGTCACACTGAAAATCAAATTACAAATATTACATTTTATCGAAAGAATGAAATCAGAAATAAAATTGATTCATTATATGAAACCAAAAAGGATTTGACTCACGCAGTGCTGACTTTCGTCAATTCCCGCCAGGTCTCGCTGTTGTGTTTTATTTCTTTTCACAGCAAAATATCAGTACATATTTGAATCTATGGGTGAGTTTCTAAGACAAAGCTGCTCCGCAACTGTTGAGCTGAGCGGAATTACTCAACAGTAAATAATTTTCTAAGTTTCATTTCTGTTGTAAAATAAAAATTATTATCATTAAAATTATTTGAGTAGTTAAAAGGTTAATTCCGCACAAAGAATGTTACATAAGATTTATATATATATATGTACGTAGATAGAGATATGTATGAATCTATGGCCAGAGCACTTCCAGAGATTTGGAGTATGAAAAATTCGGTTACAGATATACATACGTAAATAGATAAAAATAGGTTTATACATATCTGAGGTCAAACTTTAAAAATAATTTTCCAATTTTCATTTCTGTTGTAAAAGAAAAATGATTGTTCATAATATTAGGAAAATACTTACCTTTCCAGATATTGTAAATAAATTGAAAAATAAAGTGAAATTCAAAAAACCAAAACTTTTTAATGTTAATCGAACCTACCATTTGCATGCAAAACGAATCGAATCCGTTTGTATCATTTAAACGAATTGCTTTACTTTTGGTCGTATATACATACATATGTATGTATCTTCGTGTAATTTCTTTGCTTATGTACATATGTACGTAGGTATCTATTGTTCTCGTTGTTTTGTCTTCTGCTTTAACGATTGCTTGTGGCGTCCAACCATGCGCATGACTCTTTTTTTTTTTTTTTCAAAAATTGATACTATTCTTTGTAAAATTTTTGTTATTTAAAAAGATAATTTATTAATTTTTTGAATGCAGAACTTTAGTAAAAGGTTCAAAGTTTCATTTCCAAGAAGAAATATTTCAATCGGTTGATCCGGTTTTGATTTATGGCCGTGTAAAGCTAATTTTGGTTGGTTTTTTACACATTTTTACATAAATTTACGCTGTTTGACCAAAAATTTAAATAAAAACTATTTGACTACTCAATCGGGGCACAATTACATGTTACTGCCAAATATTATCAAAATTGGTTCAGTAGTTTAAAAGTTTATCCCGCACAAAGAATGTTACATGAGATTTTTATGTATATAGATTTGTAGATGTTTTCAAAATAAAACTGATATATATGTACATGACCCAGCGAGTATTTTTGATAAAAAAATATTCAAGGATATTCATGCCCAGATGATTAACAACGATCAGATTTAAAATAATTTTCTATTTCTGTGTGAGCAAATTCAAATATCGTCGTACCATACGAAAACTAGCATACGATTTTTTGTGGCTGACGAAAAGTAACTAGTTCGACTTTTGGCTGAAGAAAACTATCAATTTCGTTTAAACAACAACAATTTTAATGTCAAAACAGTATATAATTGCTGTTACCTTTCGTCGGCCAAAAGTCAAATGTGTTACTTTTCGTACAGAATGTTTTATTGCTAGCTTTCGTCAGAGATTTTAAATATGCTAGTTTTCGTATGGTACGACGATATGTAAAAATCATCAAATACTACCTATGTACAGAGGCGGATTATCCCTAAGGCAAACTAGGCACTTGCCTAGGGGCGCGTAGTTACAAGGGGCGCGCGAGCTCAGAATTTTTAAACAAATAAAGAAAATAACATATCGACGATTAATAATTAAAGCTGATCTATAATAGATCAATAATAGATAAATCGATTATATTGCACAAGCATCAATATGTTGTGCAATATTGCGCGTTTGTTGTGTCGTCAGGCTTGCCAGTACTGGCGATTTGTCGCCAAATTGGCGATTTTTTACAAACTTTGGCGACCAATTTATGAAAATTGGCGATGGCGACTTTTTTGGCGATTATCAAAATATTAGATTATATTAATAAAAAAGCAATTACTTTTTCAAGCCTTTTTCTCAAATTTTGAAAGTTTCTTCATAAAATTTTTTGTCAAATTACAAAAAATTTGAGAAATAGCAATTGCTTTTTGTTTATTAATACGACCCATTATCTCCACTTTGCCAATAAATCTTACGATATGTAGAGATCTATTGAGAAAATAAATATATACTACATACTATGGCAACCATTTTCTGCACACTTGAGTGCAAACCAAAATTTTGGTCTGCGCACTCGCCTATCCACGATACGACGGTCTGTACAACTTTGACACCCTACGGGACAGTGAGCTTCAGCTGACACCGCACGTGCTGTTCATCGCTGACATAAGTTTTGTGCATCGTGTAGAGCGTCAAATGTAGTTACACAAGCGCAAACATACATACGTAATAAATTTCCATACATTGTATTGTCACGCGCTGGCGCTGACTACTTAGTCAGCCCCACACAAATTGTAAGTACACAAAAATTGCTGACGCTGCCATTCTCACGCTTCCAATGTTATTCTAAGCCTAAGTGCTCATAGGAGCATACATATGTACATGTACGTAGGTACAATATACCGTGGGAAAGAGTCCCATTATTGTTACACATTTAGAGTAAATATGTATCGTAGTAAATAAGTAGTACATAAGAATAAATTTTGTATAAAAGAAGCAAATTTTATATAATAAAGTTAATTCATATACCGACACCGAACCGTAAACGTCTTTTTACATTTATATGGCGATCCTGCCAGGAGGTCGTGGCAATTCACTTTGCCTTCAATCTATCTTCAATCGGTGGTAATAACTAGGCACGGCAAACAGCAGCGAACAACAAACTGCATATGCTTTGTGTTTTGAATTGGTCATCAATATCGTATCCTTGTTGAGCACGCGGAAGCAAGTTAAGCAACAACAACAGCAACATTGGTGCGCTTGAAGGCGAAACAGCAACAACAACCGGGAAGTTACAGCAGCAGCAGCAGCGGCAACAGCAGAACACGCGGCGTCAAAAGAGCCGAACGAAGAAAGCAGCTGAATTTTCATTTTCATTGACCAGCAGCAGCAGCAATATACATATATTAGTATAATTTAATTTAATATACACGTATATTTTATTAACAAATCTTGTGGCAACCTAACGGCTGCCTACTAAGTGGCAAAAATTGAAAAATTCTTGCCTTTTGGATTCTGCTACTAACCAAATTCGATAAATAAGTTTTTTTAGATTTTAATAATATTTTTTATTGCTAAAAATTAAAATATTTTGCTTTCTAATGCTAGAGACATTGCGATCTATACCACATATGTGTCACTCTCATATTGTAGTTTAATTGAAAATTTCCATGGTAAAAGCCAAATCATAGTATTGATATTATAATATTCATACCACATATGTGTCTGAGGCATAACTGTAATAAGTAAATGAAAAAAAAGGGGTGGAAATATCTTTTGTTCTTTTCAAGAATGTCTAGGTCTAGGAACCCAATTGCTGATTTACCCAACGAAGTGGAAGTGAGAGATTACGATAGGGAATTAGAATTTTTGAGAAGATTTTGGTGTCGCATAGGAATGACTAGGGAACCAACTATAGAAGACGTTATAAATCCTACGACAAGAGTAGAAGAAATACAACGAATGTTTGAAGTTTCCAGCATTCCAAGATTTTAGTGAAATTTTTTTTTTTAATACAAATAAGCCAATATGGGTGGCAGAACATCCAAGATTGACAAACCAAATGCCAATGTGGTTAATTCCATTGAAGTAGTTGGTCATACTGAGTCCTTGGATTCCATAAAATTCATTTTGCTTGTTATTGCAATTGTTAGTTGCATCAATTTATTTTTGAGAATATACTCAATCCACAACAAAATTTTGAAAAAGAGATACATTTCTCGCGCTGACGGCCTTGATAAAGTATAAACAGATTTTTTTGAGATATCATTATTTTTCAATGGCCAAATGGGAAATAATTCTTAATACACTTATAGAAGAAAAAACCACTGCAGAAAAAGCATATAAATGCATAAACAAAAACATAACAATAAAAACAGAAACGGTAAGAAAACACCTCAAAACAATACTAGATTCATTAAATAATTTAGGTGAAATAATACGCAAAGTTAACAATCAACTCACTGCAGCTCACCAATTAGAGGCATACCAAATATTTTCCATTGTTAGAGACAAACTAGTATCTTCATTAGCAAGATACAATATTGATGCATTAGTACCAAACACATACGAAAGTACTATATCACTCGACTTTAGCATTTTATTACCAGAACCGGAAGAAAAAGACAAAATGCCACAAACAGTGGTAGAATTTATTAAAACGGCTTCATCAATTTTGCCTGAATTTGATGGTAAGCCGGAAAATCTACATAGTTTTTTGGACGCACTTGAAATTCTCGATCAGATCAAGGACACGCATGAAGCGTTAGCGATATCCATTATAAAAACTAAACTTAAAGGCACTGCGCGAAATTACATCAGTACTGAAAATACAATACAAGTTAAACTAAAGTTGCAAACTTCAATTAAGGGCGAATCAGTAGAGGTTTTGATAGCAAAACTAATGACCATACAACAACGCAGCAAAACTGCAAATCAGTACACCTCAGAAATTGAAAATCTCACAAAATCGTTGGAAGGAGCATACATATCCGACGGACTAACTCCAGAGTTAGCAACCAAGTATGCTACACAATCAGCTGTGAAAGCTATGTGTAAAAACTGCTCCAACGAAAAAGTAAAAATGATAATGCAAGCAGGAACGTTCACTTCCATGAACGAAGCTATCTCTAAATTCACAAATAGCTGCACTGAAGTAACTGGAAACCCAAACTCATTGCTTCACATCCGCCAACAAAACTATTACCGCGGTAGCTTCCGTCGAAGTTATCAAGGTAATAATAACAGAAGTAACCAAAGACGCGCGTTTCCCACGCGCCACACTTATAACAATAACATGCAAAGGCGAGACTTTAAAAACCAAACACGCTCAAATTCTCGCAATAACAATAACAATACAAATAGCACACGAAACGTACGTAGCTACAACCAAGAGGAAAACCAGCAGACTCCACTTCAACAGTAGAGAGAAAAATTTTAGTATTCAATTTACATTTGAACAGCTACATATCTTCCAAGTCAACACTAAATAACTCATTTTCTACTCTCCTAGTAGACACAGGAGCAGATATATCCATTATTAAAAAGGGTCAAATTCAAAATGATGTTTCAATTGATAATTCACAAAAAACAGATTTAAAAGGCATTGGTCAGGGTATAACAAGCACCCTTGGAACAGTTAAAGCAGATTTGAAGGGCGACGATCTTTTGATTCGAAATAAATTTCACATAGTAGAAGATGATTTCCCAATCCCATGTGACGGAATTTTGGGACTAGATTTCATTAAAAAATATAATTGCATTTTGGACTATCTAAGTGACTAATGAAAAAGATACTTTGATATTACGTCCATATGATTTCCCAGAAAATATAGCAATTCGAATGACAAATGAGCCAACAATAAATAGTATATCAGTACCAGCAAGATCTGAAGTAATCAGACAAATTAAAATTAATAATAATAACGAATTATTTATACCACATCAACAATTAGCCGAAGGTATTTTTATTGCCAACTCAATAGTGAACCCGAATCAAGCATTTGTTAGAATTATTAATACAACAGATAAAAATGCAACTATTCAAAATTACAATATTAATACAGAAAATTTAGAAGACTACATAATTGTAAAAAATAAACAGAACAATGAAGAAAATAATAAAGAAAAACTGGAAAGATTAAATAAAAATTTTCCATCATTTGCTAAATCTCAACTTAATACTTTGTGTTCAGAATATATAGATATATTTGCATTAGAATCAGAACCTATAACCACTAACAATTTCTACAAACAAAAACTTTACATGAAAGATGACAGTCCAGTCTATGTAAAAAATTATAGAATACCAGAAGCACATAAACAGGAAATTAATAAACAAGTAAATAAACTAATTCAAGATGACCTAATAGAACCATCTATTTCCGAATATAATAGTCCTATTTTACTAGTACCGAAAAAATCACTTCCAGGTAGCAATGATAAAAGATGGAGATTGGTAATCGATTACAGACAAGTAAATAAAAAGTTAACATCAGATAAATTCCCATTACTAAGAATTGATGATATTCTAGATCAATTAGGAAGAGCAAAATATTTTTCTTGCTTGGATTTAATGTCAGGATTCCACCAAATAGAACTAAGCCCAGAATCAAGAGATATAACATCATTCACCGCAGACAATGGTACATACCGCTTCAAAATATTACCTTATGGTCTCAAAATAGCACCAAACTCATTTCAAAGAATGATGACTTTGGCATTCGCACGTCTAAAGCCATCACAAGCATTCTTATACATGGATGACTTGGTAGTATTAGGATGTTCCGAAAACCACATGATTAAAAATTTAAAAGACGTATTCGCAACTTGCAGAAAATATAATTTAAAATTACACCCAGATAAATGTCTATTTTTCAACCAAGAAGTTACTTACCTTGGACACAAATGTACAAGTAAAGGAATTTTACCCGACCCAAATAAATTTAAAACTGTTCAGAATTACCCAACTCCCAAGAATGCTGACGAAGCTAAAAGATTCGTCGCATTTTGCAATTATTAAGTCCATATGACACTACGTTTTTTTTTTCTGGTATTCTACCAGGCTTTTTGTGTGAAGGAGATGGTCAAATACAGTTTTGCGTTGGTGTAAGCGAGCAAGCTATATTGAAAAAAACCAAACAAAATACCATCTAGGCGATTAAAAACCAACGAGCCAGCTTGTATTTCGGTAGGTTTTTTGGCATTCGGTCATTTTTTCTGACAATTTTTCCAATTTGACAACCATAAATTAAATTATATTTAAAATAAAAAATATATGGAAACACAAATTTTAAATTTGCCTCTTGTAAGCTTCTGCTTTGGCCGTAAGGGTAAAGAAGAAGTCCGCAAGAAAAAATATATTGCGTACTGGCTTCCCTTCATAACATGGAATACACAGCTATCCTGCCCTTTGGGTTTTATAACTTTTTTATTTCAGTAATTTAAATCAAATTTCCAAAAAAAATAATTTTTGAAATAAATATTATTTTCATTTAGTTTGAAGTTCAATGTCAATCAAATTATTTTTGAGGGAGTATTTGTCTCTTTTCAACCTATAGAAGAATTGTTTTTGTATTTTGACTTTCGGTGGGTTTTCAAAACCAAAAAAACCAGCGAAAAAATGTAGTGTCATATAGGCTTAACAGAAGATTTATACCAAATTTCGCAGAATACTCTAGAATATTAACAAGACTTTGCAAAAAGAACATTGTTTTTAATTGGACAGAAGAATGTGAGAAATCATTCAATTATCTGAAAAATGCACTAATTAGCCCAAATATTTTACAATACCCAGATTTCAATAAAGAATTTTATATAACAACAGACGCAAGTGGATATGCCTGCGGAGCAGTACTAAGTCAGGAATATGAAGAAAAACAATTACCAGTTGCTTATGCCTCTAGATCTTTCACAAAAGGCGAAATAAATAAAGCAACAATTGAAAAAGAATTAGCAGCCATTCATTGGGCTATAACTTATTTCATACCGTACGTCTACGGCAGAAAATTCACAATTAAAACAGACCACCGACCCTTAACTTACCTTTTTTTCGATGAAAAACCCATCTTGGAGGAATATGACTTTGGGGTGGAGTACATAGCTGGAAAGGAAAATTACGTAGCAGACGCACTATCGCGCATAAATATTAAAGATCTTAAAGAAATGTCAATTGAAGCATGTAAAATATTGAAAGTTACGACTAGATCGGAAACTAAACAAAAACCCAGTAATATAAAAAATGAAGAAAAGTGTCACAATGAGAACCCTAAAATATATGAAGCGCTTAATAAATGTGAAGTAAAAAAGCTAGCTCAGCTCGTTTTCGATCCCCCGAAACTGCAGTTCAAAAAGGGAACGAAAATTTGTAGCGAAATTAATATAAATAACCTAATTGTTGAGGCGAAGATTGACTTAGGACAATTCTTTGCCAGGCTTATGAAAGAAGCCGGCAATCTAGGAATTAATAAAATACAGTTGTCCTTAGGAGACAAATTGTTTAGTTATACTCGAGTAGACACATTTAAGGAAATAGGTACCAAAGTTCTCAAAAATTTAATCATTGCATTAACTCCGGAGGTTATGCATGTGACAGATAATGAAAAAATAAATAATATTCTTCATAAATATCACGATGATCCTGTTAATGGTGGCCACCCAGGAATCAATCGTACAACAAATAAAATAAAACAAAAATTTTACTGGAAAAACACGAAAAATGACATTAGAAAATACATTAAAAAATGCGCTCAATGTAACAAAAACAAAATTAATAAAAATTTAAAAGAACCTATGATAATAACAGAAACGCCAACAAAAGCGTTTGATATAGTTCAAATTGACACAATTGGACCATTTCCAAAATCATTGAATGGAAATGAGTATGCAGTAACTATAATATGTGACTTAACCAAATATCTAGTAGCAATTCCAATTGAAAGCAAACATGCAAAAACAGTAGCCAAAGCTATTTTCGAGCATTTCATCCTCATTTATGGATGTATGAAGACCATACAACCGATATGGGAACGGAATATAAAAATAACGTTTTTGAAGAACTGTGTAAATTATTAAAAATAGAACACAAAACTTCTACACCTTACCATCATCAAACGTTAAGCACTGTTGAGCGCAGCCATAGAACATTCAATGAATATGTACGTTCATACATATCCATTGACAAAGACGATTGGGATGAGTACTAAGGTGGAGTGAAAACATATGGAGATTTTTTTTTTTGTTCTTTTTTTGAACGTACCAGCAATGAAAAGTTGCCTTTATACGAGTTAGTGAACCCCACAAAATTTTATGGCGATAGGACGACGTTTTGAACTGCCCCCAGCCCCGCAAAGTTGAAAGCGATAAGCACGATCTGGTACAAATGTAAAATTTCTAAAATTATAAAATCAAAAAACGAAGTATGAAGATTGATAAAGATGGCCAAGCTGAGTATTAAAGTGAATTTATTTTTTTTTTGGAAATAGCAACAACAAAAGTTATTAAAGGTCAAAGTATATATTATGCATTTTTTAAATTGCAATTACTTAAAAACTACTGTACCGATTTCGAATGTTTTTATGCCGTTCAATAGGTATTTGGATTCCCTTTAATTTAGTATATACATTTTATAATGAAAATTAAGGGGGGTTAAAGGGGATTTGACCCCCGCACACATGCCTATCGAATGGTATACAAATATTCGAAATCGGTTCAATGGTTTTAAAGTAATTGCAATTTAAAAAATGCATAATATATACTTTGACCTTTAATAACTTTTGTTGTTGCTATTTCCAAAAAAAATAAATTCACTTTAATACTCAGCTTGGCCATCTTTATCAATCTTCATACTTCGTTTTTTGATTTTATAATTTTAGAAATTTTACATTTGTACCAGATCGTGCTATTTTTTTCAAATTTGTGGGGCTGGGGCACCTCTAAACATGCGAGTAGGTCAATAAAATTTTACAGGCTTATTTCTGGGCTACAAAGGTGCCGTTCTGGCTTTGGAACAAATTGAATTTCCAAAAAACATTTTTCACCCACCTTAATGAGTACCTCAAGTACTTTACCTATTGTTATAACACAATACCTTCTACAGTTCATGGTTACTGCCCTTTTGAACTAATATTTGGAAAACCGGCACCGACATTCGAATTTCTACAAGAAAATACAATTAGCCCATTATACAATTATGAGGCATATGATAAGGAAGTTAAATTTAGGTTACAAATAGCACTAGAAAGAGCTAATAGGTTAATAAAACAGGCTAAGGAAAAACAAAAACCTAATTACGATAAAAACATACAGCTTAAGGAAATAAATATAGGAGACTTATGGCGTTTTCTTTTCTCGAAATAATGTTGCCCTGTTTGACTTTCTTAGCAATTTTGTATGTCTGTCTGGTAATTTCACCGAATATTTACTTATAACTAAGTAAGAGAGCAACATTATCTACAAAATCAGCCATTTTATAGAAAGTCACGTTACGTAATTCGATAATTAGGATATAGGAGGGCAACATTTTTTTGTAGAAAAGAAAACGCCATTAGTGTTAGTCAGAGACGAAGCAGGACATAAGTTAGATAGTAGATATAAGGGGCCCTATAGAGTAGTAAATATTGATAGGAACAGTAATTATAGTTTAACTCCCTATAAGGTAGAAAGTATAGGTAGAAATAATAATCATACAGAAAAGAAAATTATAGTACATAAAAATAGACTTAAAGCAATAGCATGAGACATTTGCACTTTTACATCAAAATAAATATGTAAGTTCAATTTTAATTTTTATTGAAACGAAATACTCGCTTCATTGAATCCACAAATGAAGCGAGCATTTTTTTTTTGGAAGGGTGATGTAGAGCGTCAAATGTAGTTACACAAGCGCAAACATACATACGTAATAAATTTCCATACATTTGCCGAGTTCCCGTGGCAGTGATCCAGATCGGGATAAGAAGTTTGCATGCAAATGCAACAAGAATTTTGTGATCCTGGTGTTTGTCTGTATCAATTTCGGATCCGTATAGATTGTAATAGATTTTTTTGATCCATATAAATACCAGGATCACCAAATTGTTGTTGCATTTGCTTGCAAAATTTTTTTCCGGATCTGGATCACTGCCACGGGAACTCGCCTACGGGTTCAAACCACGGTCCGAGCCAAACAAATTTTTCTAATTAGTAAAAATCCAATTATTGGGTTTTTTAAGAGCAGCGGTCACCTCTCGGCAGTGGGCGGCATACCCTCCGAGAGTATTTCTGCCATGAAAAAGCTTCTCACAAAAAATGCATTCGCCGTTCGGAGCCGGCATAAAACTGTAGGTCCACCCAATTAGTAGGAAAAACAAAAAGGAGCACACCTCGAATTAGGAGAGAAGCTCGGCCATAAAACTCGTCAGAGTTATAATAGCGCCATTGTATTATTATTATGTATCGTAGTAAATAAGTAGTACATAAGAATAAATTTTGTATAAAAGAAGCAAATTTTATATAATAAAGTTAATTCATATACCGACACCGTAAACGTCTTTTTACATTTATAATCGTCGACAGGACTTTCTTAAGGGCCTTGTGAGAAAAGTGATGCCTGGCTTTGCGTACGTGTGATCTTGCATCACCTTCTCTCTTATGTACTTTGGCTATCTATTCAAAATAGGTTTGTCTCTTTTTCTCCAATCACAAGTGATCAAAAACAATAGCACTCTAGTTAGCAGCATAGTTTATATCTATAAGTTGCGACACTCTCAGCTGATCGTTTGGCATGTTGTGCCTGTCACCATGTAGTGCTGTGCAAAAGTTACAAAAAAAATTGAAATTAATTTTGAAATCGTTAAATCTTTATAATTATTGGGTGAATTGAATTTGTAATGCTATATTTGTAGCAATAATAACAAAAAATTAACATATTTTTGAGTTTTAATTGATTTTATTAGGAATTTTGGTAATTTTCTTGTGAAGATTTTGCTACGTTTGAATACAACACTGTGGTCGATTCATCTTCATATTTGCTTTATTTAGTTTCCCATTCTCCCATTGACACATAATGTGCCTGTCACTTTTTGCAACAACAATTCCCATGGTTGAAATTTGTTTTGATGGGAATACAGTGAGCCACAGTGAAAGTGAGCCATCATTTATTCAGAAATTTTTATTATTAAATATCTTTGTTAACAATTACTTGACTTTCCTAATCTCATCATCATAGTCGGGTGGTGGAATGTTTTTTCCATCGTCAGGGATTGTGGTATCGGGTTCGACGACTCCCTCGCAATTCATCAATGAGGAGAATTTATCGCTCCATAACATAAGTACACTCTGTGCGTCGGTTACCATGTAGCCATTATTTTATTTCTTATAACAAAATAGCCATATTAAGCATTTTGAGATTAAGAAGGTTCACATTTTATGAGATATCTCCGAAGCCAGTTTAGGTATTGAAATTAATCAAATGGTTTATGGCAGCATTCATAAACACCTTTCGTTTGATACCCATATTGTACTAACACATTTTGGTGCACATATTGGCCGATAACTCCGAAACCGGTCGATATCGAAACAAATAATACCTTAGACTTTAAGTTGAGCGTCTAGCAATCCAATAAAAAAAAGTTTCGTTCAATTCCATTCAGCACTTTTTGAGTGATACGGCCACAAACATACGGACAGACAGACAGACAGACAAAAATTCTAAAAATGGTTGATTTGGATTCTACTGGCTTAATAATGCTTCCCCCAATCATTTTTTTCTCGATATCTGCAATGTACAGACATCGACCTGTTACAATTTTATTATATGTAGAGATTAACAAATTATCTAAGCTTTTACATCATCTATATCTACATCTACACTAATATTATAAAGATGAAAGATTTTGATTGTTAGGGTGTAAAACAACTAGGCAGTTAAAATTTATAGTATTATGATGGCCATTTATGGTCGGTACAGGGGCGCCGAGAAAGTGGCTGCCTAGGGCGCTCTGGACCTTTAATCCGCCACTGCCTATGTATGCAGATTTATGTACATACATACATATGTATATATTATTTTTATACATACCGGAAATTTTAAAATAAAAACAAGAAAAATATGTGAACATAATCCATTTATTAAATCACGAATAAAATTATTATTAAATTAAAAAATTATTATTTACGTATTTGTATGTGAAAACATTATTTTGCCTACTGAAAGAGGATTAGACCCAATAATACGTCGCTTTTCACAAAGTAAATTTTTAGCATTTGAAAATATTCTCTCAGACGAGGCACTACTTGCTGGTACTGCTAAAAATTTTAAACTCAATTTAAAAAGCAGTGTAAATCTAAGTTTATTTAATTCCCACCATTTTCAAACATCAAATTCGTCATGCATTACTTCGTTAACATTCTCGTATAATAACATTTCATTTTCAGCTTGATCAAGATTATTTGCTGAATTTGTGGGCTGAATAAATCCTGAAAACAGTCTGTATTATTTGAGAGACGATTTGGTGAACTAATTTCATTATTGCTTTGATCCTGTTCAGTAATCCTTTCTTCTAACCTATTTTTGCAATAGAGTTTTATCTCGATCTTTTCTTCGCTTGTATGTTGCAGCAATCTCTTGGTTAGTGGAAACACAAACAAAGCAAGCTTGTGAAAAATTTATAAGTTTTTAATTACCATATTATCTATCAATTTGTTGAGATGAAGTTTAAATGATTTTATACATTCTAACTTATCATTACTATTTGCGTCACACTTTCGTTTTAAAAAGTAAAAGTGCACAACCACTATATTTAAAGTCGGGTACTTATCTCCTTCTAGTTCTTTAGATGATTTTTTTTTTGCAACTGAATTACTTACATCCATTATTTTTATAAAAAATCCAAAGTCCGGTTAAAAAATTTAAGCTGTTAGTATACGTGGTAGTATCTCTGTTTTCACAATATAAATGAAATATTTCAATGCTTGCTAACTATACACATACATATATATGCATTTACATACATACAAACATATGTTTGGATGTATATATGTACGTACATACATCCATAAATACCTAGCTATCGGTCAATCATCCACGGCCGGTACAGTACAGGCAAACATGCAGGCGGAAAAACCCTGCATTTTTCTTTGTTTGCCTAGCTAAAAAAAATGAATGCACCCAAACTTCGAGTTCACATAACACTGAGTGATTATCACTCGCTGTTCAAGTTCTAAGTGAACAGTTAACGCCTTGCATTCATGTCTGGTTTATAGTGTTAGTGCGAGTCGTGTTTATGTATCCGACGAATGAATTGAGTTCGGCGCAAGCGACGAACAATAACTCACAATATCGTCTTTCTGTATGCAGTCTATTTATTCGCACACATCGTCGCCGCTGAACACGAGCATACACGAGTTAAGAGAAAAATGAATGAATTCTGCTGTGCATTCATAGCGTATGTTAACTCTTGCAACCCTTTAATACATATGTATATACATATATATGTACATACATACAGATATGTACATTAACCTGTTCCAAAAAAAAATTGAAACGAACAAATTGCGGAATATGGCTGTTTTGATGCTATTATTCATAACCAATATGAGTTCTATTTTTTGCAAAGCATTTTTGTATGCATAAGGTGGTCCAAAAAATTAGAACCGAAAAATCATTGCGGGACAAGGCGATTTTATTTGATGATAAGAAACTTTATCTTGTTGACTAAGGACTTACCCAAAAAATATGTAGCATTACTAATGTAAAAGAAGGTAGGTAGACATTTTAAGACATTTTCTTGACCTCTAAATATGCACGTTTCGTGAGAGCTTTATTTTCTTCATATTAATTTGAACAACCCCAATGTACATAGAAATGTGTATACATCAGACCGCAGCAAAATTATGAGAGGGATTGTGTAAGAGAGCGCAGAGCGATAGTGTCACAATGGCGGTCTGATGCAAATGTCCACAGCCATATATATGTATACCCTACAAAGAATTTCAAATTAATCCGGGATGCTCTCGGGAACACAAAAATATCTGAACAGCTACCTAAACTTGCAAAAACCATTGTTTGAATTGCAAAATCATACAATCATTTGCATTAACGCGAAATTCAGTAGGGATATTCGCTATCCATAGCATAACCCTAGCACGTAGCACGGATTGCAAAGTTTTACAACGCACAACAACAAAATACAGGCGCACAGAAATATGCTAGACCTCAAAAATATGCCACACCAAAACCTATGTATATTTATTTGCTATGAAGTGTAGGAAATTAATTGCGACCCTGCGTCAGCTGACATTTGCCAATTGCTAATTTCAATTTCAATTTGAGCATTCGAATTTTGTTTAAAATGTTATTTTTTATGTGTATTTATTAAATTTACTAAAATAAAATGATTTATTTATCAAAAAGTGAGTGATGAACGCGTCCCTTTGGCAAAAAGAAAAGCTGTTTTTTAAAATTTCCTACGACTGTGCAATGGGGTGCTCTCTATGTGTAGCATATTTTGGTCTTGGATATTTGCAATCCGTGCTATCTTGCTAGGGATAGCGAATACCCCTAATGTAATTTTTCTCTGACAACAAAACTGTACAGCCCACCAAAAAGCAATAATTTACGGTCATTAAAATTTTAGGCCTGTCAATACTTACATATGGGCATATGTATACATACGTATAAATGCTTATACACACATACAATTTATTAAAAATTATTAATTATGAACAACGTCATTTAGATAAAATTAAGAATAGTCGCATGCTACATTGTGCGTGATCCCGAAAGCATCCCCGATTAATGTGAATTTCTTTGTAGGGTATCTACCTATATGTCTATGACAGTGTTGATAATTCGATTTTTCAATTTCGTATGAAAATTTAGTTCAATTGTACCAATTTTCGAGTTCTACGAGTTTTCAAACATTTTCTTTTTGTTAACAATTTTTTTTGATCTGTTGTTCCTAATAAAGTTAAATAAATTGCTAAAAATTTAAAGTAAATATTATTTTTTAATTTTATTTACTTAAAATTTATACACTTTTACATCAAAAAAGTCGTATATGTATGGATTTACATAAATTGTTATAAACGTAGACTTAAAATGAATTATAATTTTTAAATTTACATGGAATCCAGTAAAGCTAAAAATAAAATTATTAGCCCAGCAAGTAATTACTTGTGATTTCGACTGTGCCTGAACTTTTTGTCAACATTTGATCGGTTATAATAATATTATGGCAGCATTGTCCATTAGAATTGAGATAATCTCTAGTTTTTATTAAGGAAGAAATTGTTTCAACTTGAAGTCTGTTTCGACATTTGGTTTTTATTAAGTTCTGTATGGAGAATATCCTTTCAACATTGGCTGAAGAATGTACGATCGACAATACTCCTTGAGCGATTTTGTATATGTTCACAAACAGAGGCTCATTTAAAACATTTTTAGTAATTCCTACTTTTTCCTAAAACTCGCAAATATTCAGGTTAACAAACATTTTCAAATCAGGGTGTTCAGACAAGGCCCTAAATTCTGTATTTATTTCTTCTATTCTGGCAAATTCACACTTTGGAAACAATATGTGTATTATAGGCCCGTCACATAGCATACGTCAATCCGTCTACGTCGACGTATGTATGTGACTGACAGCTCAGTAAACTGTGGGCATTTAAATGCACATCGGTACAAGTACGATGGATCCGTCGCCGCAACGTACCAAAGTTGGCCAACACTCAACTTTCGGCATACGTCAATCCGTCGCTATGTCAGCTGATTGCTTTTGATCCTTAACCTTTAGCTACTCTTGAATTTTACTTTTTTGCAATTTGCTTTTCGAGTTTTTTCTCATTTGTAAAACATTCCTCCATAAAACCGAAATGGTCAATAATTATCAGGAGATGTGAAGTTACTGAAAACTGAATTTCAAGAGGGCAACTTAAAAGAGAAATTACAAAATATTCTAAAGAGTTAAATTTTTCCCACCACCTCTGTAGTTAAAGGTTAATCAAACAGCTGATTTATGTATATCCGTCAACGTTTCCTATGTGGCGACCTCTCCGTCAAGTAGGTGAGCTGTCAGTCGCATACGTCGACGTAGACGGATTGACGTATGCTATGTGTCGGGGCTATTAGTGGCACAATGCTGTGTATATTGCCTGACAGTACAGAAGAGGGACTCAGTTTTGAAGCCCATATTAAAACTGTGTCATCAAAGTTAATTTTTTTCTTCATTGTACGACAAAAATTTAGACAAAATGGTTCGACATTTCTTCTAAAGTTTGCAATATCTTCCTCCTTCAGTTTATCTTTATTTTGGCAAATGAACAATTCCGCCTCTGCTCCACAGTATACGTCTCTTATACCAATTTTATGCGATTCTAAATCTATTTCAGATATTGATGCACTGTCCAAATATTCTTTTTTTATTAAATGGCGAGCTATTTGGTTAAACAAAAACGTTAATCTTGGCAAAAGTATGTGAACTCTTGCACTTTCTGATTGCATTTCTAAATTAACCGTGTTAATAACTTTTAGGATATATACAAGGAACAAATAATACAACTTGTAAATGGGACTTAATAAAATAGATGTTATGAAAGAAACATTTTCATCTTTCTCTTTTTTTTCAAAATCATTCAATGTGAAATAATATTTGAGTGGGTCCCATTGCTCAATAATTCTTTCTATAACAGCTTGGCGTGAAAGCCACCTCGTTGCTGTATATTTCAAAATAGAATGCAGCTCACTTCCGAAATACTCCTGAAATTGTGTGAAATCTGCCTTTCTGTTGGGACTGTGACAAAAATGTTGGTTAACTGATTTAATAAATTTATCAATTTCCGTTGGCATTGCCTGCGATGCTGCACTTGAAATTAAATTAAGGTTGTGGCAAATGCACCCGTTAACATATAAATTCGGAACAAGTTGTTTTAGTTTAGCCTGGACTCCATTTGATACTCCCATCATAACTGAACAGTTATCTGCTGTAAACGCAATCATATTTTCCAAAGGTATTGAATTTTTATTGAGTACATTTTGTATAGCCACGAATATTTCTTTTGCACTGCTATCTGTGATAGGAACTAAATCTAGAAATCTGTCCTTACAGTTAGTGTCATAAATTCTTATTATGACTTCCAAATTCTTGGAACAGGTGGCATCAGTACTTTCGTCGACAACAACAGAATAATGTATGTAATAAGTAATGGTTTTTGCAAAATTTGGTTATATTCGACACATTTTCAGGAGCCGTAACTGTTTTAATGATTTTCTGTGCTTTGATTCTATTTATTGTCAGATTTTTAACGATTACGGAATCAGTAATACTCTCTTTAAGCAACAAATTCAGGTGGTCAAGCGAAGAAAATGGAAGATTATGTTCGGCCACAAATGTGGCAAACGTATTGCTAGTTTTTGAGCTGCAGCTGATACCGTTTCCATTTGTCTTTTATTTTGCACATATTCTTGAAGTTTTGGCGTACCTTTTGCAATATTGTAAGCGCGTTTATGCGTTTCACAGGATGCATGCCGAATTATATGGGCCAAACCTCCCGAAATTGGAGTATTGCAAAGTATGCACTTCTTACCTTGCGGGGAATTTTCTTGCACCAACCATGTAAATTGAGTCTTCCACTCCTGACGAAATTTTACTTCATACTTTTTTCGGTCTTCTTTTACTGCTGTCTCTGCATCAGAAGTTTTCTGCGTTTGTATATGCCCTGAAAAATATATGTATATTTAATATATAATAAATAGTATAATAAAGTATAATAAATAGTACATATATAACATTTTTGTTGTAAAACATTTAAAAAGTACTTACGAGTTTAAATATTTCTGCATTTTTATTTTAATGTGGCTTTATTAAATTTGCAGCCGCATAGGACAAATTGAAATCACAAAATGGCTTACAGCAGAAAAAAGCTCGAAAGCATGCTTAAGTAAGAAAGTAGAGGCATTTGCAAATTTGTAATGTAACCGAAGTTATGTCAAAATGTGTAATTTTGTGAATTCAAGTATGTATTCTTTGTAAGCTTTGACGTTTCTTCGAGTCAACTAGAGGGAAAAAAACTATGATTCATAAATAAAGGTTATCGCATGCCGATGAAATGTCATTGAAACAGATTGTAGAAGAATTTGACAGAACCGGTCCCCTATGGAAATGTTAACAAAAACAAAATGCTTGTATTCGTGTGTTTATGAAGATTGAAGAAGAAGTCAGCTGATCGCCTACATTCTCCTTCATTCTTCCTTCATGAAAAAAACTAATAATCAGGTACTTCGTCAGTTCACCTGCTCATAGCAGCATGTGCCAAAGTACATGAGTTTGAGCGAGACAAATACAGGTAAGTTCGTTTATCTGGAAAATAAATCAAAACAGTGCTGTATAACTTAACAATTCAAGTGATGCCCAATTATTGCAAATGATATTGTACTAAAGTGTTCCGTAGTAGGAAAGTAGAAAACACTTCAAATTGTATCAAAAAAGTACAATTGTATCGAAATTATCATCACTGGTCTATGAATGTTGCACAAATGCTCTGCGATCTCCCACTATGTAAATATACATACATATATATGTACATATATTCATTTGCATCTAACTTGGCCTTTACTCTTTGCCACTCAGGACGAAAAAATAGGTACCCTTTACTTGAAAAAAATCTACCAAATTTGCGAGGAAATGTGCAAGAAGACACAACATGCCATTAGTTAGTTTTCTATTATTTGCTCGACTGCATCTAAAACAACATGCCGCGTCCTAAAAATAACATATTGTATGCCTTTTTTCATGTGATGGAAAATAAAACATGTGTTTGCAAAAATGAAGAGTGCAAAAAAATTTTAAAAGGACATTCACCAAATTTAGAGCAACACTTAAAAATTTTCCACCCTAACACACTAAAAACTATTCCTACCTCACATACATACATATGTATATATGGGTACCCAAGCAGGTCACAGCCGTCGTATGTTATAAAATTTAATTTTTTTAAATTCTAGATATTTTAAATAATTTTCCAAATCTAGGCTTAAAAATTCCCATATTACATAAATTTTTTAACTAAAATAATTTTTACAAGTCTTTTATTAAAGAAAATATATACATACATACATACATACATATGTAAATATGTGCATCCATTAATGAAAAACATACGTTGGTAATACATACATACATATAAAATATGTATACATACATGAAACGCCGATTTGCACAACTAAATTTGCAAAATTTAAAAAAGAACACTAACTGAACGCTATAATAAAAGAACGCTAAGTAGGGTTATTTCCACTTAGCGTACTTCTACCAGCTACACTACGCGTAGTGTTCTGTTTGTGTTCATTTACACAAACTTAAACGCAAACACTACAAGTACCGTTAGATTTGTTAGGGGTTGTGTTTGTGTATATCGTTGTCGCATGAACGCTACGCTATGTTATTGAATGTTATCGTAGTGTTTAATTTCGAACGCTGGTTTTTAATCAAAGAAAGATGTTTTTAACAAAAGAAAGAGCATAACGTGCCTGTGTGATTTGAGCGCGATCAATTGATCTATGAAACGCCTATCACTGGCCTAGATGGTATTTTGTTTGGTTTTTTTTTCAATATAGCTTGCTCGCTTGCACCAACGCAAAACTGTATTTGACCATCTCCTTCACACAAAAAAAACCTGGTAGAATACCAGAAAAAAAATGTAGTGTCATATGGGCTTTATGTACACATCATGTGTAGGTTAGCGCAAAGGTTTTCCTTCAGGAATAGGTAACTCATTTTCCTTTCGAAGGGAATCTAAAAAGATGGAAACCAAAACATTTTAGTTCTATGAAGACCTAGAACATTTTAAGAGAACTTACCAAAAATTTTAGCAAGGAAAAACACCAAAAGAAATTTTGAAGAACATGGTTTTCTTTAGGATTTATTTGATTTTCGTTTAATTTATAAATTTCAAATTTGTTAAAAAAATAGTTTTGACTTTGTTTTGGTTGTCAATACACAAATATCTTCCCCATTCGCACCAAGAAGTAAGATACGCGATAGCAATGACATTTATTTTTGGACAAATAGAGACTATCTGTCGAATGACGCCTAGAAGTGCTCCAGACGTTACTTAATTGAGATAGACGATAAACAGCTCTTCCAAATGCTTGCAGGGATCGGGCATATATATAGTACTTCTATATTGATAGTATTCTATCTGTGCAATGTGTATGAATTCATCCAAAAATTTTGTGCCACTGGCTGTTCTGCGCATGCGCCTCAATTACATTTAATAATAGCGTTTGTTGAGTGTAGCAAAGCGTATGAGTTGCAGGAATTTTACCACAAAAGAGCGAGAGGATCAGAGGATGTGAGCGAGAAAGAAGACTAGCTATTTGTAGGAATCCGCACACAGAATTTGTGTGGGTACTTTCCTAAAATGTGTCAAAATCTCTGAAGAAGAGGAAGAAATGTAAACAGTGTTGCCACAGCCTCAAAAAATTTGGTATCACAAATTGGGGTCGGCTTTCCATTATTCCAGCACGCCCTGAGAAAAATGACTTATGCAGGGCGGTAGAGGGGCTCTCACAGATCTCAAAACTGAAAACCAAACTTGCCGGAGGCTTATAGTTCCCGAGATATTCCTTCTTAAAGTTGTGAAAATACTATGCAGAAGGACATCACCGTGGCGGTAGCCACGGTTGGGGCACACGTCCGGACGGATGGCGTAGCCCAGGGTTATTTTTTATAAGCGCGGCCGAAGGCCGCCAACGCAGAAAAGTTTTTTTTTGCAAAATTTTCGCTAAACTCCATGTGTGGTGAAATTTGTATGGGAACTTTAACAGCAAATATCTCGGGAACTATAGGCCTCCGGTAGGTGGGTCTTCAGTTTTGTGATCTGGGGGCCCACCTCTACCCTCCTAAAAAACCATTTTTTTCTAGCCGTGGGGGACTCGTCTAAAATTTTACATATCTCGGAAACCATAAGCCTCCGGCAAGTTTGGTTTTCAGATTTGGGATCTGTGAGAGCTCCTCTACACCCCTGTATAAGTCATTTTTCTCGGGGCGTGCTGGAATAATGGAAACATTTCCCACAAATTGATACATTTTTGGTTTTTTTGGTATCACCGAAAATTTTTTTTTTTTCGGATATAGTTTTTATTGTATCATTCTTAGAGAATATGACAATTTTTATAGAATCTTAACCTAGAATACAATGATGTTATTCGTTGCCACTGCTTCAAATAACATATGGATGAAAATTTTATTTGATATAAAATAAATACTTATGAATACATTTATTATGTGTATGTGAATGTTTTTGTTTTTACTAAGAGTATGTACGTTATTTTATTTTATACTAGCAAATACCCGTCCCACTTCGCTGCGACAAATCACACTATGCCACTCCCTTCCCTATCGGTATCCCCACCAGTCAGCATTTCCCGTTCCCCCTATCTCTTCCTCCTCTTATACTACTCTCTCTCCCCGTCTCACGTTCCTTATCAACAACTTTCCATGGCCATCCGGTGCACATATCGGTGTACATCATGATTACTAATATATTTTGGATAACCGACTGGAAAATTGGAATGGAATAAACTCTCTATTGAAGCTCTGATTGATACCTTTAATTTGATACCAACAATGCCCAAAAATATTTCGGCGGCTTTTTAGGTCCATGTTTCGGCCTCGATCTCGGGAACCGATTGAAATATTCGTATAGTGTAAAATATATATGGATACCCTGATCAGCACCTTTAATTTGATACCAATATTACGAAAAAATATTTGGGGCCATCCGGGTCCACATTTTGGTCCCTATCTGGAAAACCGACTGGAAAATTGAAATGGAATGAACTTCCTATTGAAGCTCTGATTTATACCTTTAATTTGATACCAATATTGCGTAAAAATATTTGGGGCCATCCGGGTCCACGTTTTGGTCTTTATTTGGAGCACCAAGTGGAAAATTGGAATGGAATGAACTCTGTATTGAAGCTCTGATTGATACTTTAATGATTGATACCAATAATGATCAAAAATATTTCGGGGGCTATTTAGGTCCATGTTTCGGCCTCAATCTCGGGAACCGATTGAGATATCCGTATAGTGTAAAATATATATGGATACCCTGATCAGCACCTTTAATTTGATACCAATATTACGAAAAAATATTTGGGGCCATCCGGGTCCACGTTTTGGTCACTATTTGGAGCACCAACTGGAAAATTGGAATGGAATGAACTCCATATTGAAGTTCTGATTGATACCTTTAATTTGATACCAATAATGGCCAAAAATATTTCGGGGGCTATTTAGGTCCATGTTTCGGCCTCAATCCCGGGAACCGATTGAGATATCCGTATAGTGTAAAATATATATGGATACCCTGATCAGTACCTTTAATTTGATAACAATATTGCGAAAAAATATTTGAGGTCATCCGGGTCCACGTATGGGTCTCTATCTGGAGAACCGACTGGAAAATTGGAATTGAATGAACTCTATATAAGCTCTGATTGATACCTTTAATTTGATACCAATAATGCAGAAAAATATTTCGGAGGAATCTGGGTCCATATTTTGGCCTATATCTCGGGAAGGGGTTGAGATACCAGAATTAAATGTGGTCATAATTTCAATCTAATACCAGGTGATCATTGTGTCAAAATTTGAATGTGATCGGCCCGGTAGTTTCGGCGTCCATAGGGAACAAACGTACAAACAGACAAACAAACTTTCATCCTTATATATATAGATTCGTTCATTATGTTATTCATTTTCATTATATATTTATTTATGCCGTCGGAATGGAATGGAATGGAATTCCAAGCAGCTGATTGTATAATATTAAAAGTTCATATGGCTTGACAGGACAGGCTTATCGATGACACAATCATGTGTTGCATTAGTAAGTGCTGTTGCAGCTTTCGGAATGGAAGGAATTCCAATAAGCTGCGTGTATGAACTTAGGAATTTTTACGGCCTAATGGGATAGGCTCGTTCGGAACACAGTCATACATATGTTATACATGTGTATTAGTAAATGCTGTTGTAGCTTTCTGAATGGAAGGAATTTCAGTAAGCTGCTTTTTGTAATTTAAAGGTTTTACGGCCTAATAGGATAGGCTATACGAGGTTTTAATTTTAGTGGCTCTAGCCTTGGTCACAATTTAGCTGGATATCCTTTCTCTTTAACCGCCTGGGGTATCTCTGTTCTAACAGGCTTTTAGCCAGTATGTTTGGATGATTGCCTAGTCTTGTGGCGTAGTTGGTTTGTATATTTTTTACTTCTTCAACAACTGTGTTAATCTTTAGATCCCTGTGTATAGCGGAATTTTTCACGTACCAAGGCGCCCGGCATACTGATCTTAATATCTTAGATTGTAGCCTTTGTATTCTTTCTAGACTGGATTTGGATGCTGAGCCCCAAAGCTGTATTCCATATATCCAGGATGGTTTTATCACCATATTAAATAAAAGTATTTTGTTGTCTAGGCTTAATTTAGATTTTGGACCAATGATCCATTGTAGATTGCTTATTTTCAGCTTTGCTTGCCTTAACTTATTATCAATATGATATTTCCAAGTAAGCCTTCTGTCTAAGGGCCTTTTCACATTACTCGGTACGACATCGGATCGACATTTTTTGCTCGGTATTTTCAGCTTACCGAAACGATTCCGCGTTGCTGTGTTTTTCACACTTGTGGGAATACTTTCGGTGTGTAATCGGCAGAAAATAGGAAAACAAACATCGAAATTTGCAAAACAAAATTTTTAACTTCAACAAATCGGCAGAAAATAGGAAAACAAACATCGAAATTTGCAAAACAAAATTTTTAACTTCAACAAATCACTCAATAATAACAATAATGTCTTCTAGCGAAGACGAAGACATTAGGCGAGTTCCCGTGGCAGTGATCCAGATCCGGATACAAATTTTGCAAGCACATGCAACAACAATTTGGTGATCCTGGTATTTATATGCATCAAAAAAAACTATTACAATCTATACGGATCCGAAATTGATACAGATAAACACCAGGATCACAAAATTCTTGTTGCATTTGCATGCAAACTTCTTATCCCGATCTGGATCACTGCCACGGGAACTCGGCAATTATAACTTGCTACATTTATAGCCGAAACGAGTTTTTTACTGACTTTGTTCTTCTTCTTTTACCACGCCGCAAAAATGTATGCAGTAATTTCTCAAATTTTACTGACCGGTCTTACCGCGTTGCGGCGGTAGCCACGGTTAGGGCACACGTCCGGACGGATGGCGTAGTCCAGGGTTATTTTTTATAAGCGCGGCCGAAGGCCGCCAATGCAGAAAAATGTTCTGCGCAAAAGCACTGTGGACCGGGCCATAGATATTACTCCGGAAAGAGAAGATAAAGAAAAAACTTTTGCGGAGAACAGCTTTTGCGTTGGGGGCCTTCGGCCGCGCTTATAAAAAATAATCCTGGGCTACTCCATCCGTCCGGACGAGTGCCCTAACCGTGGCTACCGCCACGGTGATATCCTTCTGAGTAGTACACACTTCATCGTGGGCGGCCTTCGGCCGCGCTTATAAAAAATAACTCTGGGCTACGCTATCCAAGTCCGGTCGTGTGTCACAGCCGTGGCTACCGGCACGGTGATGTCCTGTTATTTATATAACAGTTATTTGCTCATTGGAATTCTCATAAGTTCTCGCGTAAATAAAGGCCTTAAAGGCCTTATTTCAAAAGTCCTTATTACACCCCGCCCTTGGTAGCAACTGGAGGGAGTTGTTTTACCATTTCACCGGTTATTCTGTCGTGTCCGGGTGCCTTATTTTTCTGGATGTCGTTACAGATAACATTATTCAGGTCATTTATATTGAATTTGAGAGAGACTGTTGGTAAGCGAAGGGCATGTTCTGGGAGGAAATTGCTCCCTGGATTAGGAGTAAATACCCGCGAAAGGTGGGCTGCAAATGCGGTTCCTTTTTCCTGGTCGCTTCGAGCAAAGTCACCGTTTTCGATTCGTACTGGAGGATCCTGCAAAACTGGCCTTTTGAAAGTTTTCAGTGACCGCCACAATGAGTAGTCTGTAGAGGATTGTAGAGATGTAGCTGTCAAGGATTTAATTCTGTTTTGGAAATCTGCTTCTTTTTTGTCCTGCAATAGCATCTGGAGCTCTTTCGTGCAATTTTTCAGTTCGTATTTCAAAGTTGGCGAGCGTAACCTCTGCCAGTCTTTCCTAATTTGCCTTTTCTTGTGAATGAGATCGGTGATATCGTTTCCTTTGAAATAATTAGGGACACTCCTCTGGGTAGTGTTAGGCTGTGGGTGCGTTGATACTTTTGCTGCTACTTGAAGGACATTTGTGAAGTCAGTAATCGCAGAGTCTACTTCGGCTGCTGATTTAAGGCTTGTATTTAAGTTGGTATGAGAACTAATAAATTTTTTGTACTTAAGCCAGTTTGTAAATTTATTGGTTAAGCTCGAATTCAATTCGTTGAAAGATGGGATTATATCAATAGTGGTAACACAAGGAGAGTGACCAGATGATAGATCGAAAGCCGATTTTATCTTAATTAATTCTCTTTCGATTCCACGAGTTACACCAAAATCTATTAGGTCGGGAGTTTTGCTTCTATCAGTAGGCTAATATGTTGGCTGACCAGTGGAAATAATGTCTAGGTCATTGCTTAAAATTGCTTTGAATAGGTTTCTTCCCTTTGGTGTTATCAGTCTGGAACCCCAAAATGTATGTTTAGCGTTATAATGACCCGCTGCAAGAAACCGTGGGCCCAACTTGTTAAAGAATTCAGTAAATTGGGATTCTGTTATATTGAAACGGGGAGGACAGTATATTGCAGTTACAGTGAGCCCACCAGAGCTATCTTCTACGGGCACTGATGTTGAGTGTATATAATTCCTGCAATAATCTCCCAGTAGATGATGCTTAATCCGTTTTCTAATAAGTATTCCGGTTCCACCTCTAGCTTTACCTTCGGGGTGCTTGGTGTCGTAGAACGCAAAGCCGTCAATACTAAAATTATTAAAGGCCGTCAAATGACTTTCAGAGATTAGCATTATGTCTATCTGCTGTTTTTCTAGAAATATTTGGAGTTCGTTCCGGTGTTGGCTTAGGCCGTTAGTATTCAAAAAACCTATATTGAGTGAGTTCATGGTCTTGTTAAGATTGTTTGTAATAGGAGGTTTTGGTTTCTAATTAATTCTGGCATCATATTTTGCATTGATTTCATGTGATCTTGCATCATTTGCACAAAACTGTTTAAAGTTTTTTCCAAGTTTGTAGATGGAGATGGAATGATAACGGTGATCTGGTAACTGATGTCCAGAGCATACTTAAGTTGTGGAGGGATCACTTCTCCTCCTTGCTAGATAATGGCAACAGTGAAAGTGCGGAAGGAGAAGATGTACGACCCGAATCCCCAATAGCAGATGATGGTGGGCATGTTCCACCACCTGATCATGACGAAGTGCGAATAGCAGTATCTAGGCTTAAGAATAACAAGGCCCCGGGCGCTGACGGCTTGCCAGCCGAGCTATTCAAACATGGTGGCGAAGAGTTGATAAGGAGCATGCATCAACTCCTATGCAGAATATGGTCGGACGAGCGCATGCCCGACGATTTGAACTTAAGTGTGCTCTGCCCAATCCACAAAAAAGGAGACTCCACAGTACGCGCCAATTATCGTGGGATAAGCCTCCTGAATATCGCATATAAAGTCTTAGCAAATGTATTGTGCGAAAGACTGAAGCCTATCGTCAACAATCTGATTGGACCTTATCAGTGTGGCTTCAGACCTGGTAAATCTACCATCGACCAGATCTTCACAATACGACAAATATTGGAAAAAACCCATGAAAAAGGATCCGACACACACCATCTCTTTGTCGATTTTAAAGCCGCTTTTGATAGCACGAATAGGAATTGCCTGTATGCCGCAATGTCTGAATTTGGTTTCCCTGCTAAACTTATACGGCTATGCCAAATGACATTGACTAACACCACCAGCTCCGTCAGAATTGGGAAGGACCTCTCCGAGCCGTTCGAGACCAAACGAGGTTTCAGACAAGGTGACTCTCTTTCGTGCGACTTCTTCAATTTGATGCTGGAAAAGATAATACGAGCTGCAGAACTTAACCATACAGGAAGCATCTTATATCACAAGAGTGTGCAACTGCTGGCGTACGCCGATGACATCGACATCATTGGCACTAACACGCGCGCCGTATGTTCTGCCTTCTCCAAGCTGGATAAAGAGGCTAAGAAAATGGGTTTGGCGGTCAACGAGGACAAGACGAAGTACCTCCTGTCATCACACAAAGAAACAGCACGCCTTGGCAGCCACGTCAATGTTGATAGCTACAAATTCGAAACTGTTAAGGACTTCGTCTATCTGGGAACCAGCATTAACACCAAGAATGATGTCAGCACGGAGATCCAACGAAGAATCACGCTTGCCAATAAATGCTACTTCGGACTAAGTAGGCAACTGAAAAGTAAAGTCCTCTCTCGACAAACAAAAATCACACTCTACAGGACGCTCATCGTTCCAGTCCTCATGTACGGCGCAGAAGCATGGACAATTTCAAAATCAGATGAGATGGCACTTGGAGTATTCGAGAGAAAAGTTCTTCGTAAGATTTATGGACCTTTGCGCGTTGGGGTGGGCGAGTATCGACGGAGATTTAACGATGAGCTGTACGAGCTTTACACAGACATCGACATTGTTCAGCGAATAAAGATCCAGCGGCTGCGTTGGGCAGGTCATGTCGTGAGAATGGACGAAGGCGCTCCGGCTAAGAAAGCATTTCTATCGAAACCCGCTGAACGCAAAAGAAAAGGGAGACCTCCACTGCGTTGGGAAAATCAGGTGGACAGCGATGCTGCCTCCCTAGGTGTTCCCAAGTGGCGCCATGCTGCACGAAACAGAAGCAATTGGCGCGCTCTGTTGGACTCGGCCAGAATCGTCTAGACGGTTAAGCGCCAATCAAGAAGAAGAAGAAGATGGAGATGGAGTCTCCTGCGTTTCAGGCTCCGCTATACCTTTGAGGGCTTGGGAATATGTCCTGAAATGGTTCTGGCGAACATTATTATTGACCGTATTTGGAACATTTTGGGGTTTTGGAACTAGTTGGGGTTTTCTTAGTACCCTTTTCCTTTAAGGAGGTATACACCGGGCAGCCCCTGTAATTTGCCGTGTGATTTTCTCCGCAATTGCTACATTTCTTTAATTGTGAGTTGTCTCTCGGTTTCACACAATCTTTGGAGGTATGTAAATCCCCACAAATAACGCAAACACTAGGCAGGGTACAGTACCGCTTAGTGTGCCCAAACTCCTGGCAGTTGTGGCATTGTACAGGGCCCACCCGTTTGTGTGGTTCTTCTACCGAGATACGACGGTGCATAAGGTACCGTAGGTTGTATATGGGATGTACATCTCCCTTCTTTAAGAGTTGGAACTCTGGATCTATTTCTACTCGAAACATTGGCTGTGGTACGTTCGATTTGTTTTTTATATTATGTACATATCGTACTTTAAACCTTTCTTCTTTTAGAGCATTCTCAATTTCAGTTGGACTTACGGAACTTTCTATTCCTTTCAACACAACAGACAAGCCGCGGCTACTCTTCAGCTGGAATGTATAGAAAGACGTCTTGTTTATTTTCAAAGTCGTTGGTTATTTTACGGAAGTATTCCTCGCCGTACGTTTGGATTTTGACTTCCTGGATATTTCCCTTTTTAATTGGTACAATGTGGAAATTCTTCTCCCCTATCAACGCTATCAATTTGTTTACAAGTAAGCCAGAACTTGGTTCTCTCAGGTAGATTGGTGGAGGTTTGGATTTTTTTTGCGGTATTTCCGGAGTCTTGTCATCCTTTTGCGCAAGGAGGCTAAATCTGTTATTGGCTAATGCTACTTGAGGTGCATCATTTGGTGGTTCTTTCACCGTGGAATTTTTTAAAACTTTATTAGGTTTACCACTTTTTTCCGGGGACCGCTTTCTTTTAACTACTGATATATAGCGGTCCATTCCGGTTTGAACCTTTTCGCCCACTTTTTGCATTTCACTACTCGTTTTTGAGTTAGATGCAGCTGTTGTGTTGTTTGAATTCCCTAAGGATTGGGATGGAGGAAATTGCGGAATATTTCCTGGAATAGCGGGAGAGCAGGATCGTGCTCTTTGATCGTATGTTTTATCTGTATGTACCTTCAGGTTGGTTTCATTGGTGCTGCACCTCAGTGTGAAATACCCATTGTTCCTCAATATGTTATTGTTAGAGTGAGTGCCTGGAGCACTCATGTATTTTATCTTATTTTAATCTATTTTATTTTGTTGTATTTTATTTTATTTATTTTATTTTATTCTATTTTATTTTATTTTATTTTATTGTGTTTTATTTTATTTTATTTTGTTTTATTTTATTTTATTTTATTTTATTTTATTTTATTTTATTTACTTTATTTTATTAAGTATTAATTAATCTATTCTAATATATTGTTTATAATTTAGAGTGGGGCAGATCTCTGGTTGAGTTCTACACTCTTGGAATAGTGCAGATCCCTGCACGCGGATGTTCGTGCAGCGCCACCTACCGGCCAATAGTTGAACTAAATATCGGTAGTACGAATGGCAGCGCCACTTGCTTACCTGCACAGCTGATTTGAGAAAATCTATGCGAGTAAAAGGAGACAAAAAACAATTGTTGTTGCTTATTACACGCACTTAACTACCCTGCAAAAAAATGTGCGATTAATACCGAACGATATTTGTCCCGGATTGATCTCTTTCGAGAACAATCGGTCCACAATTAGTCCCCGATTGTTCCCGTATGGGTATAAATGTAGACTAATTGTAGACCAATTGTTCCCGAACGGGTATAAATGTAGACTAATTGTAGCCCAATTGTTCTCTAACGGGTATAAATGTAGATTAATCGCTTTCATCCCGAACGGGTATAAATGTAGATTAATCGCTTTCATCCCGAACGGGTATAAATGTATATTAATCGCTTTCATTCCGAACGGGTACAAATCTAGATTCCTTAAATGTAGAAATTTTACAAAAATATGCAATGTATTTAAAAAATTGTAGAACCGGTAAAACGAATTGAACACCCTTTCTTTTAATAACAATGATGAATAATAATTTTAACAAAACGTTGCCTAAAATATTCTATGAAAAAATCCTTTACATTACGCTCATATAATGCATACTCAAAACTTACAATTTTTTTTATTTATTTATTGAGATTTTTTTCAAGAGTAAAACATTATAATAATATAATACAATGGCGCTATTATAACTCTGACAAGTTTTATGGCCGAGCTTCTCTCCCAATTCGAGGTGTGCTCCTTTTTGTTTTTCCTACTAATTGGGTGGACCTACAGTTTTATGCCGGCTCCGAACGGCGAATGCATTTTTTGTGAGAAGCTTTTTCATGGCAGAAATACTCGGAGGGTATGCCGCCCACTGCCGAGAGGTGACCGCTGCTCTTAAAAAAATCCAATAATTGGATTTTTACTAATTAGAAAAATTTGTTTGGCTCGGACCGTGGTTTGAACCCGAGACCTCTGGCATAGCAGGCGAGCACTCTACCCACTGCACCACAGCGGCCACTCAAACACTATACAATCTTTATTTATATATGCATTGACATTTATAATTTTTTAAAGATTGTTATTAAAAATTGCCTTGGCGAACAACTTGGAAAAATCTACATTTGTACCCGTTCGTGCTGGAAGCGATTGATCTACATTTGTACCCGTTGGGGATGAAAGCGATTAATCTACATTTGTACCCGTTCGGGATGAAAGCGATTGATCTACATTTGTACCCGTTCGGCACAGATGCCGACAAAAATCGAAGAACAACAGGCACAGATATCGGCAAAAATGGAAGATCAACAGGCACAGATGTCGACAAAAATCGAAGAACAACAGGCACAGATAACGTCAAAAATGGAATTGCAACAGTCAGTACTTTCATCACAGGTGTCCGACATTGCGGCTCAGTTGGAGGCACAAGAAGAACGCATGTCCTTACAATTCAAGGCACAGGATGCAAAAATTATACAAGTTAAGGAGGTCCTTGAAGAAAGACAAGAAAAATTAGAGGACGATGTAAAAGCATTGAAAGCGCGTCTCCAGGATATTCAACTAAGTCGTCCAGTCGCTTCAACTGCTACACAGAAGATAAAACCTCCGTCGTTTGATGGAAGTGGTCCATTTCAAGTATTCAAGCTACAATTTGAGAAAACGGCAGTTGTAAATAATTGGAGTGCGGAGGACAAAGTCGCTGCCCTGTTCGTAGCATTGAAAGGACCTGCAGCAGAAATATTACAGACTGTTAGCGAGGGCGAAAGGAACAGCTATGACGCAATTATGGGTGCCATTGAAAGACGTTATGGTAGCGAGCACAGGAAGCAGATATATCAAATGGAGTTGCAGAATCGCTTCCAGAAACCAAATGAGACGTTACAAGAATTTTCTTCTGAGATTGAGAGGCTAGCTCATTTGGCAAACGCAGGAGCACCTCAAGAATTCATCGAAAGAATGAAAATTCAAAGCTTCATCAATGGAATACGAGATATTGAAACGAAGCGGGCTACCTATGCAAATCCAAAAGGAACTTTTGCCGAAACGGTCTCATATGCCTTGATGCAGGAAACAGCATCTTTGTTGAGTAAGCCCACTTACAAAGCTCATCGGGTGGAAGTGGATGCGCAAGACTTGCTAACTAAGATATTGGAGGTGTTGAATGAATTGCAGAAAAAGAGGAATAGAGCTGTGAAATGCTTCAGGTGCAGGAAAACAGGACACATAGCACGTCATTGTAGCAAGGGCTCCAGTAATTTCAGCACTGTGGACAAGCGAAAGCGCAAGGTTGACGGGCATGAGCAAATGTCCAAATTAATAGATCGCCAGAAAGGAACCATACAAGGAAATACTGATGCCGTATTGCGAAAACCATGTAACCTCGAACGAAAGAATTCCTCCAGAGCTGAGCGGAAGGAAGTCGTCGTAAATGTTCGGCGAATGACAATAACATCCACAGACGAATGGGATGAGGAACAATTAAGGAAGTGTCAGCTAGAAGATCCAGATCTGGCACGTGTAATGATCGGTTTGGAGCAAAATGAACGACCATCAAAAGAAGAGATGTCATCAGAGAGTCCTGTTGCCAAATCATATTGGGCACAGTGGAATACTTTGCAATTGGTAAATGGTTGTCTACATCGTGTTTGGGAGAGTGAAGATGGTCAAAGTTCTAACACATTGATAGTTGTTCCAAGGAAAAGAATACCGGATGTGCTAAATGAACTACACAATGGTCCAAGTGGAGGTCATCTTGGAGTAACAAAGACGGTAGAGAAAATCAAGAAGAGGTTTTATTGGGTCGGCTGCCGTCAGACAGTTGTTGAGTGGATTGCGAACTGCGATGTGTGCATAAAGGCTAAGGGTCCCAAATCCAGGAGTCATGGGCTGATGAAACAATACAACTCAGGAGCACCATTTGAGAGAATTGCCATGGATGTAGCTGGGCCATTTCCTACTAGCAAACTTGGAAACAAATATGTACTGGTAGTCATGGATTACTTCAGCAAATGGCCAGAGGTGTACCCGATTCCAAATCAAGAAGCAGAAACTATAGCCGAAGTATTCACCAACAATTGGGTGGCGAGATATGGTGCACCTATAGAGCTACATTCTGACCAAAGAAGGAACTTCGAATCAGTTGTGTTTCAGGAGCTGTGCAAAACACTGGGTATTAGGAAAACCCGAACAACTGCGTTGCATCCACAATCAGACGGCATGGTAGAAAGATTTAACAGAACATTAGAGGAACATTTACGAAAAGTGGTGGACAAGTTCCAGAGAGATTGGGACACTCATATTCCTCTGTTCCTGATGGCATATCGATCGGCAGTACACGATACAACAGGTCAGACTCCTGCAAAAGTAATCTTTGGTAGTGATCTTCGACTGCCAGCTGACTTCAAATTTGGGATAAGTGCTGATGCGGGAATAAATGCCAGACAATCTAACAACGTTCTGGAAGAGGAAATGAGAGAAATACATGAACTTGTAAGACAGCGAACAAAGATCATGAGTGACAAGATGAAGGCCAGATACGACAAGGCAATGAACTCAGAAGGTTTTGTTGAGGGAGATCTAGTTTTGCTATACAACCCGCAGCAAAAGAAAGGTTTGTCCCCGAAATTGCAGTGTACTTGGGAAGGGCCCTACAAAGTGATTAAACGGCTCAACGATGTTGTGTATCGCATACAAACGATTGGAAGACCAAGGAATAAAATGAAAGTGGTTCATCTGGAAAGGCTAGCAGCATTTGGGACAAGTAATGTGTCAGATCGGGACGATCAGACTTAGGTGGAGGGCAGTGTGGCGAATATAATCGGTTCTCCACTTACAGCACTAAAATGATTGAACACATCTCTAGGGAAAGTGCCAGAACTAGAAGAAGATACCAGATAATTTCCAGTGTTGCCAGAATTTTCCAGATTGCGTTTGACAGACTATATAAGGCGGCGAGCAGGCGCTCCAGAGTCAGTCGTAATTTAACCGTAGAAATGTTAACATCAAGTCAAGTAAAACAAGTGTAGACTTTTTAGTCGTGAAATAAAGCAGTGTGAATTAAGAAGTAAATAAAGACTTTTATTTAACAATTCAGCGATACGAACCCTATAGAAATAATCGAGCTATCGACAAATACGTAACAATATGTATGTACGTATATAGGTAGGTAGGTAAAAGGAAAATTATTTTCAAGAATGTGCATTATTCGTTGTACATATGTATGTAGGTACCTACCTACTTGTTTAGTTTTTATTTATTATGCGATTAACGCAAAAAACTATTTATTCGTCATTAGAATCATATTTTTTTTGCATAAACGAAATATTTATTACTTCATAATAGAAATCATAACTCACAGTATATGTATATCTGTGTTCGTATGAAACAGTAGCTTAAGTGTACTTAAGGAAAAATTGAGTCAGTTTGGAAAAAGCAGAAGTAATGCATCCCAGAGAGTACATTTTGCAGTTTTTTTTAACTCTTTCTTAGGCCTTCAACCAACTTCAGTCTCAATGAATTACTCATGTAATAATATTGTGCGGGAAACTGCACTTTAAAATTTTCCTTTCGACATGAGCTACTGTCAGTGATGCCACATCTTTTTCCTCCAAAATCCCTACAAATGAGGTAAAACTCCCAAGATTACCATACGCGTTAAAAAAAAGTACCTACAAAAATCCCTACATTTTTTCCTTGCGGAAATATTGAAACCCGCATAATAATAATTTTTTCAGATACTTTTATTAGCTTTACAAAACATCAACGAGGTTTTTGTACATATACGTACATATGTGTATAGATATCTTCATCTAAATTTTAATTCAATGTTACACAAAAATGTATATAAAAAGAGAAATAAATCGTAAGAGCACATGCTCATTTATAAAAAAAAAGTAAAAAAAGGTTAATTCTTGAATGTAAAGACAAAATTATTACCTACTTAAATTTACACACAGCTTTTATCAATCAGTTCAATTTAAAAAGCTGTCAACACAATGTATAATAGAGATGTATTTATACACACATAAGGTGTACCACATTTAATCGATATGTAATGCCAATGATGTACAGAGTTGGCAAAAATTTTGTTGGTCAACACAGGGCGCATGTTGGGAAACATTTTGTTAGTCAACACAGGGCACATTTTGCGCCTTGAATGTTTTCCGTGTAAAAAAGAACCCTACATTTCCATGTAAAAAAAACCCTACATGAAAAAGCGGACCTTTTACCCTACAGGCACATTTTTTAACCAAAAAGACCTACAAGTAGGGATAAAACCCTACGTGTGGCAACACTGGCTACTGTTCGATATGAACACAGATGTGTATGTATGTACATACATATTTCTTAACTATTCTTAACACTTAGGTCAAAGATAACTAGATGCGAAACTCTCAAATTTATCTGTTCTCACGGGGGCCTGAACTGTCTTTTCACTTTCAAACACTGACGAATCAGGGAAAACAGCTGACAGCAAAATCAGCTGATACCACAAACCAGATCAAATCCACCATAAATAATAAACAAATGAGGGATTTTGGATATTTGCCACCATTTCATGAAATGACTTTATTACTTATTATATTAATCGAGAAGTGAATTAAAAAGTATAATAAGTTTGAAAAGGGTTGAGAATCGAATTGTTTGCATATTTACCTTTTTGAATCAAAAATATGTAACAAATATCTAGATATGGGAAGTAGGATATACAATAAATATAAAATATTTGCCTTAAAATTAATGCTATATTAATTGATTTCTCAATGAAAACACAATATCATTTTCCTTTTTAGCCTGGAAACAAAATTTGAATGAAATATTTGCGTGCATTTTATTAACTGGTTTAATTACATATAAACCATTTTACATGATCTTAAATACTCAAGATTATACTTTAGATCAAATTTAAAGTATAATTGCGAAGTCACTGTCATATTTTGCAGCAAAAATTACGTAATATTATTCATTTGCAAGAAATAACGAAATACCCCCAAATTATATTTTAAAATACCCACATTCACTTTTTTACGCAGTGGCACCAATGGAAAATGTTATAAAAAATGCGAATTTTTCAGCGCTCTCACGAAACAAAGAGTTTCGTATCTAGTTATCTATGCTTAGGTACTTAATCAAAATAAGAAACTTTGCCGAGAATATCATTATTTAGCTTAACAATCAATATATTATTCAAGGTTTCTTTTGAAAGCCTCGTGCGCAGTTTTGTTAAAATTGTAGCCAGAGCACTAAACGCCCTCTCAACAGACACTTGAGTCGATGGAACCGCTAATACTACTTGAATCAGGTTTCCTAAGTCCTGATCATTTAATAAACGTGATTTCCAGTAATTCAGAATATCAACTTCACAAGGAACATTTTGAGCATATGCCAGATTCTCCAACTTTTGCTTTAAGTTTACTTGCATAGTTTCTGTTGCACAATGACTGCTTAATAACGTGTCCCGCTTGTTGTTTAGCTTGCAGAATGAACTGTGCACACTGTAGAGGATAAACAAATTTGTAGCATTCATGCATCTGCTTACTACACACTACTGACGTTTGGCTGCTTCATCGCCAAGCTATGAGGCCTCGCTGATCCTCACTCACTCCGGAGTAAAATATGGAGGCGCAGCGGAGGAGAGCCAACGCTTCATTTTTGCCTCCTATTGGCTGCGCACTCTGTTGCCACTCATGCGGAGCGCTCACGCTATTGTGTGGCCTCCTCATGAGTGCGGCATGTGTGAGTGTGGAGGCTAAATGAGGCAAATCCGAACCCTGTGTGAAACCATTGCTTTTACATTTTCAGGTATTAAATCCCTGAAGGAACGATGGGGACAATTGTCTTAAAATTATAGCCCTAGGTATAGTTGCATTGTAAAGAGACCAAAGAGAGTTCAAAAAATTAATGCAATGTATTGCTAAGCAGGTCAATTGCCTCGAAAATAGTCCAAATGTAATGCGGGGTAGGTCAATTGGACTTAAATTGGTCCGAATGTAATGCACATTGTGCATTGTTTGTTATACGCAATTTGTATTTTGAAATATTTTTAACCATGGTAACTGTTCTTACTGAAAATTGTTGATTATTAAAAATAAATTTTCCCATTATTTCTGAGGAATTTGCAGGATATTGAAAATTATTTAGTTATTACAATATTTTAACCGTTGGAAAAAGGTATTGTGAAATCAATGTAGCTACATATATTTTAAAACACATTTTCTATTGAAACTAACACCTTTATTCTTATAGCGGCGGTTGACCGAGTCTAATCATTAAAGGACATCGCGGAAAATATGCGTCACAAAAATAATAACAATATATGCATGTGCATATGTATAATTTATTATTTACTTTCTGCATCATGTATTTATTTACTTCCTTGCAATATGAATTTCTTCAATTAACTTTTAGATATAATGTTCAATTGTTTAATAAAATAAAATAAATTAAATAAATAAATAGAAAAATTAGAGATGAGAAATGGTTCCAATCTATATAGCATAAGTATACTCCGATTGTAATGAGAAAAGGTCTAGACCAATGTATATAGAAAAAGTATATTCCGACTGTAATGCACAAATGTCCAATCGACCTAAAGCTGGTCCGAATGTAATGCAGATAGGGATAATTGACTTCGACCTAGGACATGCAATGTTAATTGTAAATAGAATTTTACATGGGATTGGACCAAATTTCGAACCAGTTACAATCACTTACAGTCTAGTTTAAGAAGTATACTAAGTCTACTCCGACATCCTACAGGGATCCTACATGTATATGTTCATGTATGTACATTAAAGGCCTGCAATTGTTGAACTATTTAACATGCCACATTTGCCACATCATGCAAATGTCATGCCTTGCCATGTTGCTCATACATGTTTAACAACGACATACAAAGACACTATCGAATAAATTCAATTCAAACCTATACATTTTTTTTATAATTGTTTGGCATGCATGAACATAGAAAAACAATTTTTCAATACATGCGACAAGTGCGACACATGCGACACTTGCGACATATCGTGGCAGCATTATTTTTATACTCAGCTGTACTAGTACACAGAGTATTATAGTTTTAATCACATAACGGTGGATTGTAACAGAATGAAATAATCGAGACAGATATAGACTTATATATATCAAAATGATCAGGGTGAAAAGAGAAATCGATTGAGCCATGTCCGTCCGTCCGTCTGTCCGTCCGTCTGTCCGTCCGTCTGTCCGTCTGTAAATACTCTAACTCGCGCAAAAATTGAGATATTTTGATGAAATTTGAAATGCAAGTTGGTATCGAGACTGGGACGGTTGGTATTGAAAATGGGCGAAATCGGAAAATGACCACGCCCACTTTTCCTATATAGAAAAAATCGGAAATTTGGTATCTCAGTCACTAATATAGCTGGAGCGATGAAATTTTACCCACGTGTTGAACTCACGCCCCTAGGAAGAAATTTGATGAAATTTTGGAAAATGGGCGGTGCCACGCCCACTTATTAAGGGTCAAACATTGAAAGTTTTATATGTCATAACTCAGAAACCGTTGAAGATATAGCGATGAAATTTGGTATGCCTGATGTATTTATTTAGACAAATGTTTTGACGGAAAATTGTGAAAATCGGTTGACGGCCACGCCCACTTTTATATATGGGAACTATAAAGGGGCCTAATAAAAACATTTTAAGCGATATTTCTGTCAAATATAAAGATATATCATTAAAATTTTATGGCAGGAGTCTAACTACGGACATAAAACAAAAATCACAAAAATTTTGGAAAATGGGCGTGGCACCGCCTCTTTTTAGAAGCTGGAATATACGAGATTTCTGAGCCCATAACTCGACAAATAATTGATATATAATGATGAAACTTGGTGTGTACACTTTTATTACTTGTGGTAATACATGTTGAAAATTTTAGCCAAATCGGTTGACGACCACGCCCACTTTTATATATGGGTATTATAAAGTGGCCTAATAAAAACATTTTAAGCGATATCTTTGTCAAATATAAAGATAATTCATTGAAATTTTGTGGCATGAGTTCTACAATAGGTCGGAAACAAAAAATAGAAAAATTTCGGAAAATGGGCGTGGCACCGCCTCTTTTCAGACAAAGGAATCAACGAGATTTCGGAGCCCATAACTCGACAAATAATTGAGATATTATGACGAAACTTGGTTTATACACTTTTATAACTTGTGTTAATAGACACGAAAAAATTTATTGAAATCGGTTTATGACCACGCCTACTTTTTAACAAAGATATTTCTGGAACACCCTTTGGGAATTTGTAACGTGGCATCTTTGTAACTAGAAGTCATAAAGGAATGAAATTTTGTACAAAGAATAATATTCATATGCTTAGTTGGATGGCTGATAGAAATTTTGAAAATGGGCGTGGCTGCGCCCACTTTATGCGGCACTCGATTCATATAAAATACACCGTGTTTCCATCAAACGCAAACAAACAATGAAAGCATACAGCTGAGTATCTAATGTTCGATTCCACTCGAACTTAGGCTTCCTTACTTGTTTATATTACAATTCCGTAAAAATTAGCATTGTGAGCGAAATTAAATCAAATTTTGCAAGTGGAAGATGCGCTGAATATGAATCTGGTCTCAACAAAGAAGAATTATAATAATTATGCACCTATGTATGTATGTATAGATACATAGTCCAGAAGAGTCAAATTCACATGTACACTAGACTAGACATGAAAAATCTTTAAAAGTCCGTCCCTAAATATGAAGCTAATATTGAGGAGGTCTCCGACAACATTTTTCTTTTTTTGATCCCGCGAAAAACCACCTAATTTGTTTTTTTGTAACTTTGTTGTTTGAATCCGATTTTTAAAACTGATATATCATTATTGTGACCGCTGTGGTGCAGTGGGTAGAGTGCTCGCCTGCTATACCAGAGGTCTCGGGTTCAAACCCCAGTCCGAGCAAACACCAAAAAAAATTGTTCTAATTAGTAAAAATCCAATTATTGGGTTTTTTAAGAGCAGAGGTCACCTCTCGGCAGTGGGCGGCATACCATCCGAGTGTATTTCTGCCATGAAAAAGCTTCTCACAAAAAATGCATTCGCCGTTCGGAGCCGGCATAAAACTGTAGGTTCACCCAATTAGTAGGAAAAACAAAAGTAGCACACCTCGAATTGGGAGAGAAGCTCGGCCATAAAACTCGTCAGAGTTATAATAGCGCCATTGTATTATTAGCCGCAGTAGCTTATGTCGAAAGGCAAATTTCCAAAATACTCGTAAATTTGTGTAATTTGTGTAATTATATCATTATTTTGGTTCTTTGAAGCTCTATATTTCCTTTCTTCGTTCTTTTGAATTCTGAAGTCCTTTTCACATACATATGGTCATAGCTTGGTCAGCTATCTTAGTTGTACGTCCATAAATTATCCTTTTTTTAGAGGTCAATTAGCAAAGTTACAATAAAAAATATTTTTCGGTGGTATTTCGCGGGATCAAAAAGATGATAAAAATAATTGGCGTTTTCGATTCGCCATCAGACAAGCGAGGTCGGATCGAACACAAATGTTTGAACCCATAATGAGTAGTAGCCATACTCGCTAACTGGTCGATAAAAATTTCCCTCTGCTCGCTATCATTTCCCTCTGCCAAATTTATATGTGAATGATAGCGAAAGGCAAATTTTCAAAATACTCGAAAATTTGTGTAATTTTCTAGCAGTTCCCCGCAGAGAATTATTAGCCGCTTTCGATTCATAATTTCTCTGCTGGCTATAAATTTCCCTCTGCCAAATTGATATGAGAATGTTAGCGAGCAGAGGGAAATTTTTATCGACCAGTTAGCGAGTATGGCTACTACTCATTATGGGTTCAAACATTTTTGTTCGATTCGACCTCGCTTGTCTGATGGCGAATCGAAAACGCCAATTAAGTAAAATCATTGAGACTGAAGCTGGTTTAAAGCCCGAGAAGGAGTTTAAACAAACCTGCAGAATGTACTCTCTGAGATGCATTATTTCGGTGCAGTGAAATAACGCCCGTGGAAATAACGCCCGTGGGCGTTTTTTCCTTTCTTGAAAAAGAAATAGCGCCTGCGAATAAAACGCAATTAAACCCGTGGGTTTTATTTCCATTCAGAAAAGGAAAGAACGCCCGCGCGCCCTATTCGGCGATGTGGGCTTTATTCCCCTTTCGAAAGGGCAATTAAGCCCGCATACGGGTTTTTTTTTAAATATGAGCCGTGTTTCACATACGGTGATCCTGACCCAGATAAAAAATTTTGCATGTAAATGCAACAACAACGATTTCAGCTCGATTAAACCAGATAAATTGCTGGTTCAATTTATGATCCGCCCTGTTCGATTTCTTTTTTTCCGTGTTGATTTGGCAGCACAGTGCTTTTTTGATTTGGCAGAACTGAAAAGTGACATTTTGTATGTATACATATATATACATATACCCTGCAGTAAATTTGTTTCACTGCTAAATAATTATTGATGATTCTTTATTGAATATTCATCACTATCGTTTTGCGTTGGTTTAAGCGAGCAAGCTATATTGAAAAAACCATACGAAATACCAACAAAATACCATCTAGGCGGTTAAAAACCAAAGAGCGAGCTTGTATTTCGGTAAGTTTTTTGACATTCGGCAGGTTTTCTGACAAATTTTTCAACAACAACTATAAAATAAATTATATTTAAAGTAAAAAATATATGGAAATACAAATTTTAAATTTGCCTCTTGTAAGCTTCTGCTTTGGCCGTAAGGGGAAAGAAGAAGTCCGGAAGAAAAAATATACTGCGCACTGGCTTCTCCTTATAACATGGAATACATAGCTATCCCGCCATTTGAGTTTCATAATTTATTTCAGTAATTTAAATTCAAATTTCCAAAAAAATAATTTTTTAAATAACTATTATTTTCATTTAGTTTGAAGTTTAATGTCAATCAAATTTTTTTTGAGGGAGTATTTATCTCTTTTCAACGTACAGAAGAATTGTTTTTGCATTTTGACTTTCCGGTGGGTTTTCCAAACCAAAAATACCAGAGAAAAAACGTAGTGTCATATAGGCATAAGGAAAGTAAACCATTTATTTGAAAAAATTCAGCAGCCTTTATATGAAAGTATTCACTGATGCCTCCTCATGATGAATTTCATCAGTGATTCATAAAGGATTCATTTCAGATTTTTACTGCGGGGTATATGTTTGTATATGTATATACACAAGCAGCTGTCGGCCATATTTTTCATTCAGACGCCGTTAAAAAACGAAACAAATTATGGAAGCAACACATAAAATATGAGTATAAAGGTCATATAATTAAATTATATATAAATTTGCCTCAAATAATTTCGGATCCATGATTTTTTATTTTGTTTTCTTTTACTTTCTCAAATCACAAATGGTTTGTTGATATTTCTTATTCTTTTTACTTCTTTTCAAGTGCAGCCAAATTTCATTATGATCCGGATTGTTTCAGTAAAAATTTATCTTGACCCAGACCCAGATGTAATAACTGAAATGCGCCTATGGTGTATTAGTGAAAAAAGAGCCGCGGGCGTTATTTCACTGCACCCATTATTTCAACTTTTTGGAAGCTAAATAATTTTTCCTTAAGTACACTTAAGCTACTGTATGTACATATGTTTGTAGTTTAAGATCATTATAATAGCTTAGCTTAACATTTAAGGAAATATCTATTCGGTACTGGCGCGATATAAATCTAACGAGTTTTATGCCTACTTCAAACGGCATTTACCAAGGCAGATGAATTTGATATGATAAGTTTTTTCGGAGGGTTGCGGTCCACTTGTGAAGAGTGAACGCTATTATGAAAACTTTTTGTTGTTATCTGGACCAGGGATCAATTACACACAACATACATATTTTCTTATGAAAAACAAAAGAGTTGTATTTATAAATAGAGAAGATTACTAATCCCACGTGAAAAAGCTTAAACTAACCTTATCCTTATCCCATCTCTATCCTTATCCCTATTCCTATCCCTACCCCTATCCCATTTCGTTTTTATATACATACATAGTAGATAAATATTTTCTTAATAAAAAAATAATAATCTACATATATGTATGTATGTATGTACATACGTACATACAACAGCATGAAAACATACTGCAGAGGCATGTTATAGAAAACAAAATCGAACAACAGTATAGGCAACAACATTGACATGTTACGACAGTATGTCTGAGTTCGAACAACATGGCAAGACAGTATGTTTGTGATGACATGGTATGACAATGTATGAAAATTTTGAGAAGGACAATTTTACAGAAAATGTTGAACTTTGCAGTACTTTAATGTACATACATATACATATATGTACATTAGGCTGGGTCAATTTTCTAAGCCATAGTGTTCCTAGCAAATTCGGATTCTGCATTAAATTCCATGAAAAAAGTCTTCTAGAGCATGCCTCTAAAATAAATTTTGAGCTTGCCCATTTTCGATTGAAGTTTATGTAGAATTGTTTTAAGTATAGCAACCCATACTCTTTTAAATTCAACCAGTAATTTTAACGTTATCGCTTTACTTTCTTTTTCATTTTGTTTGTCACTTTAAACACGTTTAATAATGTATAAAAAGTTGGATTTCGCTGTTGCGGTTTTGTTGAAAAAAAAAGCATGTTTCTAAACAACTTCCACTCCTTTAAATGCAAAATGAAAATATCCAAATTCCACAATTTTTGACTAAGAACAATAAAGTAACACTTTTCTAAAGTAGAATCTTCTTCTGATTCCGAATATCACATATACTTGCTTGTGGTAGATCTAGTTTCCGAGATATCCTGGCCTAAAGATGATTAAGATGCAAAAATTGCTGTTTCTGCGCTAATTTTGACGTAGTGTAGGATCAACATTTTTCTATCAATCAAAAAGCTAAGAACAGCTGCTTAAAGTATATATTTCAGTCTTTCAACTGCCATTGAGTTTGCTCGAATATATTATTCCTGCACCGAGATATCGCACTTTTAAACTGTGCATGTTTATCCATACATTGCCCCTTGAAAAAACGAGCATATTCAAGCACGCATAACTCTTCAAGAAAATGAGATAGGAGAAAATCCTTTCCAATACGTATACCTAGTAATTATAGTAGAAACTTAGCCAAATTTGAGCGAAATCCGTGACATAAAATTTTTTACCTCCTACACTTGGCGCATTTTGCCCCAGGATGGATAAACATGCATAGTTGTAAAGTGCAATATCTCAGTGAAGAAACAATATATTGTGGCAAACTAAATGGCAATTGGAAGACTGAAATACATACTTTAAGCAACTGTTCTTAGCTTTTTGATTGATGGAAAAATGTTGATGCTACACTATGTCAAAATTAGCGCAGAAACAGCAATTTTTGCATCTTAATCATCTTTAGGCCAGTATATCTCGGAAACTAGATCTACCACAAGCAAGTATATGTGATATTCGGAATCAGAAGAAGATTCTACTTTAGAAAGGAACTGCTAGGAACAGTATGGCTTAGGTTCCGCCCATACAAATTGACCCACCCTAATGTACATGCATGTATATACAAATTAGCAATTGCAAATATCTGTTATATGTATATTTTCAATAAAACGAACTTTATTCACCATCATTTCTTCTGCTTCCGAATCTATTAGATTTCTTTCTCTCAAATGACCAAGCAATTCTGTTAAACATGTTACTCGTTTTTTTTTTTTAATAATTTTGTTTGTTGCGAAGCGTTTTGATTATTTTCATTTTCTTATAATTTTTTTTATGTGCCGTCACTGCGGTTTATTTTGAATTCATATGTCATTTTTCAAATTTGATTGCTCGGTTTTCTCTTTCTTTTTTTATATGTATGTCTGTACTGTAATGTTGGCTGATGGAACTCGTAGGTATTACGAATATAGGAGTACTATATATATGACATCGGGTCTGTATAATTAGCTTCGTTCGCTTACTTTCTCCAACAGCATTTACTCAGCAGCCTCCAACAGCCAGGTGTTGGAGAAAAATGTCCACATCCATTCCGGATTACTTTCATCGGAGGTGAATCGGATCAAATGGCATTCTGCAATTCGATTGACGTCCGATGAATGTCAGATTTTTTCGAAGTTCGGAAATCGGCATTCTGGCTCACTATGGATCGGATTTTTGACAGTTAATCGGGGCGATTTTTTCCGTCAGCTTTTGTGTGTCGGAAGCAATAGAAATTGTTATTATTTTTGGAAATATTACCAATTTAATGTAATTAAACTATGAGTTTTAAATTTATACAACATTATTATACAAAACGGGCTTGGTTTAGCTATGCTACTGGTCTTTTCTTTGCAAAATAAGTGAACAAAAGGAATCTGCTTTAGTACAATAGACTGAATAGAGGGGAATATATAAGTACAAGGAGTTTCAATGTATCGAACTCTTATTTAATAATAAAATTTATTTTCCTTTTTAGGAATATTTATATATTATTGTTTAATAAAAGCTTCTAAAAATAATTTTAATTGTGTATTATTACTACGATGATATAATATGAGTGGGTAGCGCAACTCGGGCATAATTTCTGTGCCAGGATGTACTCCTTTAAGCATTTATGCCCGACTGTGTTTTAAAGGTTTAAAATATCGCCATCCGACATGATTTACAAACATTTGCACGAGAAACTAACAAATCGAAGAAACGTGCTCACTTTCTATGTCCGTTCATGCTCAATGCGTCCTGGCGAGTCACAAAATTCCTGCTACACGATATGTACATATTCATGATTTGATGTTATGTTTTGTGATCCATAAAAATTTGTTGATATGCGAACAGTGTGGAGCGCCATCCATGGATTGCATCAGTATAACATATTACTATAAAGAGTGTAAAACAAACCAACTGCAAGAGGATTTCGCATGAAACTTTGTGGGAATAAGCTGTAAATATTATTTTCACTAAAGTTGGCATTTTCATTGCCATTGAGTTTAATGAGTCCAGTCCAAAATTACTAATGGTTAAGGTGGGAATCGCAATAATGTACCACTGGTGTTAAAGGAAAATTTTTATATAATGAACTACGATCCTACTACAGATCATAAAAAAGTCCCTCCGCCGGACGATTATATTGCAAGAGATATTCCTTGTTAAAGCAATGTGAGTGCAAAAGACTTTTTTGCGTCACCGGCCTTCGGCAGCCTTTAAAAAAAACCTCAGCCGGCAGAATTCTCATTTTGGAGAACTTTAATATTACAATTTAATAATAGTTGAAAGCGTTAAAGGTAGATGAATTATCATCCAAAGAATATTTCCTGAAAGTTTCACTGAACAATTTCCAGTAGTTTGTAAATAAATAAAATTGATTCATTCTATCCAAGCTTAGCCGGTGTTAATTTCCGAATTACAAGGTATTCTCGCATGAAACTTGGTTGAAGTGTTCTATAAATGCCGTTTTCATATATGTTGGCACTTTTTTTTTTTAATTGAAAGCAATATTTAAAAAAATTGAATTGAAATTAATGTCCAAATTCCTTTGTTCTTCCATTCATTTTTCCACTGAAAAAGCTGCTGCAGCAATGGAATCCATTTCTTAACCATTTAATATATCCTTTCTGAAAATTTAATCTAAAACTTAATGAAAATATAAATTTGCTGTCAAAAATACACATGTGCTGTCAAAAAATACATATGATTTCGCAAAAACGCTACCTAACACTGATTTGAACATAGTTTAACACTTAACAACACTTACATATGTTCGAAACGTCGTAAACCAGAATACCAATTTTCGTTTTGTCGTAGCAGTCGGCGTCGCCGCGATCGAATTTCCGAGGGATTGCAGAATAGCTGCTGTCATCTTTCCTCTCAAAAGAGAAAAATATCGTAACAGGTAAACGAACACAAAATTAGGTGTACTCGCGTACAGCAATTTGTTGCAATTTATTACAATTTTGCAATAAATATCCGCTTTTTCCATTTTTTTACGCAAAAAATTGCAGAAGAGAGGAAAATGAGAGAGCAAAGTGACGTTTATTTTTGTGAGAGGCTGCAAAATTCAGCTGGACAAATTTTTTCCAGCACATTTGTACAGCAGCAAAACAGTTGATGAAAAAACATATGTTTGTAATTTGCGAAAATTGTAAAATTGAAATTCAAAATTAAAAAAGTTAAATATGGACTAATTAATTATGAAAGATGTAAATAAATAACATTTGATTATGTCTGCATCTGTACTTGAGCTAAATTTCGGATGTTAACAGCAGCATTGTATGTTTGTTGCTTAATGGAGGAAGTCCGCCGGTTACCTTCTGCTAACTTATATGTATGTATGTAAGTACATATGTATGTCAGTATGCAATGCCAGCAGGCAGTCGCAACTCCGCATACATGATTCTTTATTAGTAAAATACAATGCAGGCATAATCTACAGCTAAAGTAATACAAATTTCATATAAATTTTTGTAAATATAGGATTTGTATATATTTTGTTAATTCCTATAATTTTAACTTGATCAGCTGTTCGCCTTTGCTGCATGATTTGAATAGATTTGCATTTTTTTACTTTTTTGGATAATTATCTCTCGTGGGAGGAAAAATGATATTTGGCGAGATAGAGAGTGATAGAGGCAGACAGAGAAAAGCTGCTGGAAAAAGTACGCGAATGCAGCTATTTTCAGAGTTCATCAGCTTTCGCAAACAGCTGATTTTTGTTTACATTCACAAGCCCCAAATTCAAAGTTGCATAAAAGGATTAAAATTAAAATGATATTAAAATTGGTGGAAATTATTTCTGTTAATTATATATATATGTACATATAACATAAAAAGAATAAAATAAAACATGGTTTTTTCTTATTTAATTTCGGAACAAGTGCAGAATACGGCCCGGTAAGCTAGACAAAAAACAAAAAGTGGGCATGGTCCGCCCCTTTTTACTGATTTCAGTGATATAATTTTTTTTTGGGGCTCGCTTATATTATGGGTGCTAGGGGGGGTAAAGATGAAATTTTCCAAATTTTAAAAAGCGAATATCTCGAAAAGTACTTAACCGATTTTAAATTAAAGCACACCATTGAAAAGGTAATTAAAAACACTTTTTTGTGATATACATATGTATGAGCTTACAGTAAATAGTTTGTAAGAAAATTATGAAAACAAAAAAAAAATCAATGTATTTCATAAAAAAAGCATTTTTATTTAAAAAAAAGTTATTATAAACATATATTTTTGTTGCTGAAATCAAAGAGATAATTCTATTACCTTTTATTTGATGTATAATATGTTATATAAATATATACAAATAATAAGAAAATTTGTGTGCATTGGCAACCACGTATATGCTCATACTAACGGCATATGGAAAAAACGGCATATTTCAAACGTACTATTTAAATTAAAGTTTACATATTTTTCCAACGTGAAAGGTGAATAAAAATGAGTTCGCAAATTAATTTGATGTCCTTCTGCGTAGTACACCCTTGAGCGTAGGCGGCCTTCGGCCGCGCTTATAAAAAATAACCCTCAGCCGGTAGAATTCTCTTTCCGGAGTAATATCTATGGCCCGGTCCACAGTGCTTTTGCGCAGAACACTTTTCTGCGTTGGCGGCCTTCGGCCGCGCTTATAAAAAATAACCCTGGGCTACGCCATCCGTCTGGACGTGTGCCCCAACCGTGGCTACCGCCACGGTGATGTCCTTCTGCTTTTTCCATTTTTTTACGCAAAAAATTGCAGAATAGAGGAAAATGAGAGAGCAAAGTGACGTTTATTTTTGTGAGAGGCTGCAAAATTCAGCTGGACAAATTTTTTCCAGCACATTTGTACAGCAGCAAAACAGTTGATGAAAAAACATATGTTTGTAATTTGCGAAAATTGTAAAATTGAAATTCAAAATTAAAAAAGTTAAATATGGACTAATTAATTATGAAAGATGTAAATAAATAACATTTGATTATGTCTGCATCTGTACTTGAGCTAAATTTCGGATGTTAACAGCAGCATTGTATGTTTGTTGCTTAATGGAGGAAGTCCGCCGGTTACCTTCTGCTAACTTATATGTATGTATGTAAGTACATATGTATGTCAGTATGCAATGCCAGCAGGCAGTCGCAACTCCGCATACATGATTCTTTATTAGTAAAATACAATGCAGGCATAATCTACAGCTAAAGTAATACAAATTTCATATAAATTTTTGTAAATATAGGATTTGTATATATTTTGTTAATTCCTATAATTTTAACTTGATCAGCTGTTCGCCTTTGCTGCATGATTTGAATAGATTTGCATTTTTTTACTTTTTTGGATAATTATCTCTCGTGGGAGGAAAAATGATATTTGGCGAGATAGAGAGTGATAGAGGCAGACAGAGAAAAGCTGCTGGAAAAAGTACGCGAATGCAGCTATTTTCAGAGTTCATCAGCTTTCGCAAACAGCTGATTTTTGTTTACATTCACAAGCCCCAAATTCAAAGTTGCATAAAAGGATTAAAATTAAAATGATATTAAAATTGGTGGAAATTATTTCTGTTAATTATATATATATGTATATATAACATAAAAAGAATAAAATAAAACATGGTTTTTTCTTATTTAATTTCGGAACAAGTGCAGAATACGGCCCGGTAAGCTAGACAAAAAACAAAAAGTGGGCATGGTCCGCCCCTTTTTACTGATTTCAGTGATATAATTTTTTTTTGGGGCTCGCTTATATTATGGGTGCTAGGGGGGGTAAAGATGAAATTTTCCAAATTTTAAAAAGCGAATATCTCGAAAAGTACTTAACCGATTTTAAATTAAAGCACACCATTGAAAAGGTAATTAAAAACACTTTTTTGTGATATACATATGTATGAGCTTACAGTAAATAGTTTGTAAGAAAATTATGAAAACAAAAAAAAAATCAATGTATTTCATAAAAAAACCATTTTTATTTAAAAAAAAGTTATTATAAACATATATTTTTGTTGCTGAAATCAAAGGGAGAATTCTATTACCTTTTATTTGATGTATAATATGTTATATAAATATATACAAATAATAAGAAAATTTGTGTGCATTGGCAACCACGTATATGCTCATACTAACGGCATATGGAAAAAACGGCATATTTCAAACGTACTATTTAAATTAAAGTTTACATATTTTTCCAACGTGAAAGGTGAATAAAAATGAGTTCGCAAATTAATTTGATGTCCTTCTGCGTAGTACACCCTTGAGCGTAGGCGGCCTTCGGCCGCGCTTATAAAAAATAACCCTCAGCCGGTAGAATTCTCTTTCCGGAGTAATATCTATGGCCCGGTCCACAGTGCTTTTGCGCAGAACACTTTTCTGCGTTGGCGGCCTTCGGCCGCGCTTATAAAAAATAACCCTGGGCTACGCCATCCGTCTGGACGTGTGCCCCAACCGTGGCTACCGCCACGGTGATGTCCTTCTGCTTTTTCCATTTTTTTACGCAAAAAATTGCAGAATAGAGGAAAATGAGAGAGCAAAGTGACGTTTATTTTTGTGAGAGGCTGCAAAATTCAGCTGGACACATTTTTTCCAGCACATTTGTACAGCAGCAAAACAGTTGATGAAAAAACATATGTTTGTAATTTGCGAAAATTGTAAAATTGAAATTCAAAATTAAAAAAGTTAAATATGGACTAATTAATTATGAAAGATGTAAATAAATAACATTTGATTATGTCTGCATCTGTACTTGAGCTAAATTTCGGATGTTAACAGCAGCATTGTATGTTTGTTGCTTAATGGAGGAAGTCCTCCGGTTACCTTCTGCTAACTTATATGTATGTATGTAAGTACATATGTATGTCAGTATGCAATGCCAGCAGGCAGTCGCAACTCCGCATACATGATTCTTTATTAGTAAAATACAATGCAGGCATAATCTACAGCTAAAGTAATACAAATTTCATATAAATTTTTGTAAATATAGGATTTGTATATATTTTGTTAATTCCTATAATTTTAACTTGATCAGCTGTTCGCCTTTGCTGCATGATTTGAATAGATTGGCATTTTTTTACTTTTTTGGATAATTATCTCTCGTGGGAGGAAAAATGATATTTGGCGAGATAGAGAGTGATAGAGGCAGACAGAGAAAAGCTGCTGGAAAAAGTACGCGAATGCAGCTATTTTCAGAGTTCATCAGCTTTCGCAAACAGCTGATTTTTGTTTACATTCACAAGCCCCAAATTCAAAGTTGCATAAAAGGATAAAAATTAAAATGATATTAAAATTGGTGGAAATTATTTCTGTTAATTATATATATATGTACATATAACATAAAAAGAATAAAATAAAACATGGTTTTTTCTTATTTAATTTCGGAACAAGTGCAGAATACGGCCCGGTAAGCTAGACAAAAAACAAAAAGTGGGCATGGTCCGCCCCTTTTTACTGATTTCAGTGATATAATTTTTTTTTGGGGCTCGCTTATATTATGGGTGCTAGGGGGGGTAAAGATGAAATTTTCCAAATTTTAAAAAGCGAATATCTCGAAAAGTACTTAACCGATTTTAAATTAAAGCACACCATTGAAAAGGTAATTAAAAACACTTTTTTGTGATATACATATGTATGAGCTTACAGTAAATAGTTTGTAAGAAAATTATGAAAACAAAAAAAAAATCAATGTATTTCATAAAAAAACCATTTTTATTTAAAAAAAAGTTATTATAAACATATATTTTTGTTGCTGAAATCAAAGAGAGAATTCTATTACCTTTTATTTGATGTATAATGTGTTATATAAATATATACAAATAATAAGAAAATTTGTGTGCATTGGCAACCACGTATATGCTCATACTAACGGCATATGGAAAAAACGGCATATTTCAAACGTACTATTTAAATTAAAGTTTACATATTTTTCCAACGTGAAAGGTGAATAAAAATGAGTTCGCAAATTAATTTGATGTCCTTCTGCGTAGTACACCCTTGAGCGTAGGCGGCCTTCGGCCGCGCTTATAAAAAATAACCCTCAGCCGGTAGAATTCTCTTTCCGGAGTAATATCTATGGCCCGGTCCACAGTGCTTTTGCGCAGAACACTTTTCTGCGTTGGCGGCCTTCGGCCGCGCTTATAAAAAATAACCCTGGGCTACGCCATCCGTCTGGACGTGTGCCCCAACCGTGGCTACCGCCACGGTGATGTCCTTCTGCGTAGTACACCCTTCAGCGTAGGCGGCCTTCGGCCGCACTTATAAAAAATAACCCTCAGCCGGTAGAATTCTCTTTCCGAAGTAATATCTATGGCCCGGTCCACAGTGCTTTTGCGCAGAACACTTTTCTGCGTTGGCGGCCTTCGGCCGCGCTTATAAAAAATAACCCTGGGCTACGCCATCCGTCCGGACGTGTGCCCCAACCGTGGCTACCGCCACGGTGATGTCCTTCTGCGTAGTACACCCTTCAGCGTAGGCGGCCTTTGGCCGCTCTTATAAAAAATAACCCTCAGCCGGTAGAATTCTCTTCCGGAGTAATATCTATGGCCCGGTCCACAGTACTTTTGCGGCCATTTCAACTCGCAAAATTGTACAAACAATTTTTGAGAGCCCCTCTACCGCCCTGCATAAGTCATTTTTCTTAGGACGTGCTGGAATAATGGAAAGCCGGTCCTCGACATTTTTTAATTCGGTCAAAAATGTATTCGGTATAATAATGCTTTTTTCAATTCGGTCTTTTAAGATTCGACATTTTTTTTCGACTTATTGTACGGATCCCGAAATATAACGTTTTTTTCATATGCCGTTAGTATGAGCATATACATGGTTGACAATTCACACAAATTTTCTTATTAATTATATACATTTATATAACATTTTATATATCAAATTAAAGGTAATAGAATTCTCTTTTTGATTTCAGTAACAAAAATATATGTTTATAATAATTTTTTTTAAATAAAATACGTTTTTTACAAAAAAATAGATTTTTTTTTTATATTCTTAATTTTCTTACAAACTATTTACTATAAGCATATACATATGCATATCATAAAAAAGTGTTTTTAATTACCTTTTCAATGGTGTGCTTTAATTTAAAATCGGTTAAGTACTTTTCGAGATATTTGCGTTTTAAAATTTGGAAAATTTCATTTTTACCCCCCCCCCCCCTGCACCCTTAATATGAGCGAGCCCCAAAAAAAATTATATCTCTGAAATCAGAAAAAGAGGCGGACCACGCCCACTAAATTTTTTTTGTCTAGCTTAACGGGCCGTATTCTGCACTTATGCCTTAATTTCTCTTGATTCGTTTTGGGTTTATTTTTAATCAGCCTTTTATCACCTCGCGAATTGCGATAAGTTCCTCAATATAAAAATCGTTCGCATAGGCTCGAAAAAAGGGTTTTGTGAAATTTGGAAATACATCCGGAACTCTTTTTTACAATAATTCGGCACTGTTTGTTCTATATAATTACTAATGGAGTTACAATTCTGCCAGAACACAGTGGTGAAATATGTGTGTAAATGTTAAATACGGCGGGCGCATTATACTAAAGCCGACCCACTGCAGAAATACTCTCGGAGGGTGTGCCTTCCACTGCCTAGAGTCACCGCTATTTTTAAAATCCGAATAATTGGGTTTTAATTAGAATTTGTTGTCTATCCAGGCTCAGCATGTATATAATGAACCAATTTCAGTGAAACTTTCAGGAAATATTCTGTAGATGATAATGCATCTTATATGAACACTTTCAACTATTATTAAATTATAATATTAAAATTCTCCAGAAAGGGAATTCTCCGGGCTGAAGGCCGCGAACGCAAAAGGTGTTCTATACAAAACATGGATTGGTCCATGGATATTAACCCAGAAAGATAATTCTGTCGGCTGAGGGTAATTTTTTTGAAGCGCGGCCGAAGGCCCCCAACGCAGAAAGATGTTCTACACATACATACACTAATTTAACAAGGAATATTTCCTGAACTATAAGCGGCCGGCGGGTGGGACTTTGTTTTTTGTGATCTGTGAGACCACCCCTACCCTCTGGAAAATTAATTGTTATCGGATCGTGGGTCATTATATACAAATTTTCCCCCTATCCAGGCTGGGGATCCAACCCACGACCTCTGGTTTGGCAGACTAGCCACTGCCCGCCACACCCCAGTAGCCACAACACTCCCCACTGCACCACGGCGGACACGTTAATATATATTCCGGCAAAGGAGATTACAATTTACTAAGGTACATAATATGCATACAAATACTTAGCAGAAAGTATGTAACTTATTTTGTATTTGTATTTGTATTTATGTTTATTAGAAATCCTAACACAACAATTTTAACAAAAATTATCTTAAAGTGCTAGTCATATAAAAACACTAAACAAAATATAAAATATAAAACAAAATAAAATGTAAAATATAAACTACGTATAGATACCTATATATTAATATAATAAATATAAAACATAAGATATAAAGTTATGTATAAATATATTTATATGAAACAGAGTATGCTTAATTAACGCTACGAAGTGGGAGAAATAAGAGGAAAGATAAAGAGTAAAAGAAAAAGGGACAATAGGCTAATTATGTATATTCGCTGTTATAGTAATTGGTTAACTCATTTTTGAAAGGCAGTGCATTCTTTAAAAGTCTCGAGTTTGCGGGAAGAGAGTTCCAGAGACGTACAGAATTTATGAAAAATTGACGTTCAGACATGAGACTACGATATTTTGTATGAACTAGAAGAGGAGACCTCGGAGATTGGAGGAACTGAAGTCTGTCATGAAGGTATTGAGGTTCTCTCGTATGTATAATTTTATGCAGGGTCATTAGTGTTCTGACTTTTAAAAGATTATCAAACGAGATATTTAAAATATTTTTAGCACGGCCTGATACGTGGTCAAGTCTTTTTAGCCCATACACATACCTGGCAATGTTGCTATATACAACATATAACTTCTTCCTGGAGACAGAGTCACAATTACAATAAATTTCACATCCATATAGTAGCGTAGGTATCAAGTACGCTTTAGCTAAGAGTAATCTAATATTTAAAGGAGTAAAGTATTGTGTAGACCAGATTGTACGAAGCATGCCATACACTTTTCCTACGTTATGAAAGATATGTTGTTTCCATGTCAAGGTATTGTTAAAAATGACACCAAGGTTTTTGGCCGTGTCCACGTATTTAATCACAGATGAGTTCAACTTAACCTCGGCAAATTTACTTTATCCATATTTGTTGCCAATTTAGTGTATTTTTCCAATTTTATAATTGATTTGTATATTTTGCAAAACTTGTTACTTGCAAAAATTCCAGTCAGCTGTTGTTTGATCAGCTGTTTTCCTGTTGGAAAATTGCTGTTGGCAAAAATTTGTCCAACAGAATGCAACAGCTTCTCACAAAATGAAATGTCAGTTTTCTCTCTCAGTTGGCTCTCTTCTGTTGGAGATTTGGTGTAAAAAAACGGCGAAAAAGTGTTAGTTTTTAAAAGTTTTCGAAAAACATCATAAACTATCCGTAAACGAACGAAGCTATTATTATATCACAATCATGGTATAAAAAATACAGGTATGTGCATTGTCATTTTGACGCTGTCTTTTTGATTAAAAAGCAGATTTTTGAAGTTTGATCTTATGTCAGTTTTGGAGTATAGCAGTGGCGGATTAACAATCTGGTGGGCCCTGGGGCGAAATTTTTTTGGGGGCCCTTTTCCATATAAATATTTTGCGATTACAATACAGTTTGATCGTTATAAATTTAAATTGCGGTTCATGTAACATATTTTATCATTGGACGTTGTTTTGCTCTGTGCATTAAACGCACTACTCCATAATATTGATGTCATTTTATATTGACATTTTTTGGTTATTGTTATAGTCAGTGTTTAAAAAACTGCAATAACTTTCATTTCATTTGCTATCACTTAAACTTACTGCTCTGAACAACAAAGCAGTCGTAGTGTTTGTAGTGCCTTTTAAAAATTTTGATTTTGATTTGATTTTGATTTCGTCAGCGCAACAAGTCAAAGTAAGTAAGGTTTGCTTTTGCAAGTTGTATTTAAAAAGTTTTATTTTCATATTTCACGACTGCTGCTGCACACAACTTGCGTAAGCAAAGAAAATCCAAACCAAATCAAAGTCAACAGTTTGAAAAGGCGCGACAAACAAGGCGCCTTGCTTTTTATTGCTTTCCAGTTTTTGATTTTGCATGAACTGCGACTGCTGAAATTTATTTATAATATCAAGCAGCAAAGAAAAAACCTTGCGAAGTCGTTGGCAAACACAAAACAGCATCGCTTATTGCTTGCAAAAAGTTTGATTTTCATATTTCACGACTGCTGCTGCACACAACTTGCATAAGCAAAGAAAATCCAAATCAAATCAAAATCAACAGTTTGAAAAGGCGCGACAAACAAGGCGCCTTGCCTTTTGTTGCTTTCCAGTTTTTGATTTTGCATGAACTGCGACTGCTGAAAATTCTTAATATGGTAAGCACACGCAATTACTCATTTTAAAAAGCGACGATAAGTAAAATCAAAAATAATCAACATTTTCACGACTGTTGCTACTTCGACTCAAGTTTTTTAAACACTGGTTGTAGTCATTTCGTAAACATGGATAAGTCTAGTAAATATAAGAGTGGAGCTGAAAAGCGCAAATTAAAAAAAAATAAAGACAAACGCGATAAGCAACTGCTTTCTAAAATACCGAAACTAACAAGCCTCTTCGCTAATGCGACGACAACTGTAAACGAAGCAAATTGTGACAATCCTGAGTTTTGTGAATCTACTTCTGATACTTTTTCAATTCCATCAACGCCAAGAGAGGTTAATTTCCAACATGTTGACAGCACGATCGAAGGTGTACAAAATCCGGACGATGCCGAAAGTTCGGTGAATGTATCAAAAATTGATGAAAATTCCACCAATGTGTTTTCAAATGACCCAGGTTTGTGGCCTATTCAATTCAATCAATCAATCGTTCAAACTTATTGGATTAAGAAGGGTATGCTATCGTTGATATTTCAATATAAGAGTAAAAAATTAACACAGAATACTCTTATTTAGGTCCCTCGTCGTGTCGCAATATTGATTTGATCGCAAAGAAATCTGGACAAAGAAACTTTTCTGAATATCATTTGCATCGGGTTTTACCAAATGGAACACAGACTGAACGTGATTGGCTGATCTATTCGCCGTCAGTCGATTCAGTATTTTGTTTTGCTTGTCGCTTGTTCGGTAATTTACACGAAAATGCAAGTTCATTTGCTCTAAAAGGTTTCAATGACTGGAAACATTCAAAGCGTGGTATTTCAATTCATGAACAATCTCATGATCACATGTCCAACAATGTCAAATACAAAATGCAACTAAAAACCGATTCTTCTATAGAAAAAACATTCGAAAATTCACTTGTCAATGACATGACTTATTGGAGGAAGGTTTTGAGTCGTGTTGTAGAGGTTATCAAATTCCTAAGCTCAAGGGGCCTTGCGTTACGTGGTCACGATGAAATTCTTGGGTCCAAACATAATGGAAACTTTCTTGGATGTTTGGAGCTGTTAAGCAAATTCGACCCATTTTTGGCAGAACATATCACACGTTTTGGCAATAGAGGAAAAGGTATACTTCTTCAAAATAACTTCGAAAATGATTTGTCTCTTCATTTGGTATGTTTTTTTTTTCAGGAAGAGCTTCGTACCTTTCAAGTTCAATATGTGATGAATTCATATCGATTATGGGAAAAGGTGTGAAGGAAAAAATCGTTTCGGAGATAAAAGAAGCCCGTTATTATTCATTTAGCATTGACTCTACTCCGTATGTGAGCCATACGGATCAGCTGTCACTATGTTTTCGATAAGTAAAAGGCCGTGACATTCATGAACGGTTTATTGCTTTCATTCTAATTGTTGGTAATACAGCAGACTATCTTTTGTCTATCGTTTTGAATTTCCTAGAGGAGAGTAAAATTGATATGCAAAACTGCAAAGGCATTTCATTTGATAACGCTTACAATTTGGCTGGAATTTATGGTGGCCTTCAGCGTTTGATTATTCAACGAAATGAATCGGCGATTTTCGTGCCTTGCACTGCTCACTCACTGAACTTAGCGGGTAAAAATAGTGTTTCTAAAAACATTACCGCATCTAATTTTTTTGATATGATCGAAAAATTGTATGGTTTTTTTGTTTATTCATCTTTTCGTTGGAATCGACTCAAAGAACAATTGTCCGAGAAAGGCGAATTTATGTTAAAGAGAGCAACTGGCACAAGGTGGTCGGCTAAATTCCAAGCAGTTCAAGCTTTGCACTCATGTTACTTGAAAGTGTTAACTGTTTTGAATTCTCTCATTTCTGAAAAAAGCCTCAGTGAAGATAACAAAGCATCGGCAAAAGGTTTGATAGCCAAATTGTGCCAATTTAAAAATATTTTAAAGCTTGTCTTGTGGAAAAGTGTTTTGACTAAATTTAACTTTGTAAATTTAGCTTTACAAAAACCAAATCTGACTCTTACGACGATCACAAAACTATATGCTTCAATAGTTACAGATCTTGAAAACAAGGATTACAACAAAATTTTCGATGAAGCATTGACAATTTTCGACAATATTCCTTCTGATTTTCAAGCAGATTTTATTCAGTCTCGTTCAACAGCGCAATCACTTGTTCCAGAAGATGAGAAAGAAAATTTAAAAAAAATCCTTATTCGAACCTGTTATCGATGCTCTGTTATCAAATTTGAAAAAACGTGCTGATATTTATAATGATTTGGAAGACTTTTTCTCATTTTTAATAAATTTAAATTCAATGAGTGACGAAGACATTGCTGTATCATGTAAAAAAGTAGTCGAAAAGTATCCAAATGATCTCAATGAAGTTCAACTAACTGATGAATGTCAATTTGCCTAAAATTACTTTACTTTTGATAACTTAAATCATGAATCGATGTATAAAACAATGTTCGATGATCATCTTTGTGAAACTTTCCCGAATTTAGACATTTTATTACGCATTTATTTATGCATGTTTGTCACTAATGTTACAGATGAAAGATCATTTTCAAAATTGAAATTGATAAAAAATTGTTTGCGTAACACTATGGGAGATGATCGTTTGAACAGTCTATCAGTTCTTTCCATTGAAAATAACTTGTTGGATGAATTAAACTTTGATGAAATTATTGATAAGTTCGTAACACTCAAGTGCAGAAAAGTTGTGGTTTAATTTTGTTGGGCAAATAAATAAAAATCTATCATATTATCATATGAATATTTTTTTCATGGGCCCCTTTGAGTCCGGGGCCCTGGGGCAATGGCCCCCCAAAATTTGTTCGATAATCCGCCACTGGAGTATAGCGATGCCAGACTTTTATTTTTTGAATGCGTAGATTTTTGTTTGAAAGTTTGGGTATTTCAGGAATCAAAGGACAGAAAGACATTTTTGCCAAAAATGAGATTTCATCAAAAATACATTCCTGGCGTCCGTCCCCATCCATTCATGCAACAATTTTGAGATTCACACACCGCAATTCCAAATAATGACACAGCTTCAAACCCGCTTTTTTAAGGAAATTTTTCGAACCAATAATATGTGTTATTGCTTTATAACTGTACTGTAATATACTAAAGTTGATTATACTTTCATAAACACGAAATGGATTATAACTTTGCTTTATTGAAGAAAAGTTTTTACGTACGCCTGCAAAACCGCCTATACGTCACTATTGAACAAAATAAAAGACGCAAAACCGCTTATAAATACATAAGTAAGCCAATAACTGCACATTTAACTGTTTTTCGCCAAAATGATATTTGGATTAAGACAGGGCCGTGCGCAGGAATTAGCCTTGGGGGGGTTTTTAATTTTGGTTTGCATTCGCATACATTTTTCGCTAAGATAAACATATTTGCTGAAACAGATATCCAGACCCATACACCATAAATTTAAATGTTCTCTAACTTTTCTGAAACTCATTATGATTCATCAAAACCTAGTTAACCAGGTCCTGAATAGTACACGGAAAGAATTTTTTACTAGAATCAATGCCGAGACAAGAAAAATTAGACTTGATTTTGAACTTAGAAAATAATTTCTTAATATCAAGAAAATCCAAGAAAATTGGATTTTAAATAAATAAGTAAAAATTTTCTTGCTTCAAGTGAAATTAGATTTTATATAAATAAGAAATCATTTTCTTGCTTCAAGTAAAATTGGATTTTAAATAAATAAGAAATAATTTACTTAGGATAAGTGTTTTTTCTTGTTTTTTGAAATAAATTAAGAAATTATTTTTTTGTTGCAAGTAAAACTTTTCTTATACGAGCTTAAGTAAGTAATGCGAGAGACACACATCGTAGTATAGTAATAATATTTCGATCTATACCACATATGTGTCACCCTCATATTGTAGTTTAATTGAAAATTTTAATAGCATAGCCAAATCATAATATTGATATTCTAATATTCATACCACATGTGTGTCCGAGGCATAAGAAAATATTAAATTAAGAAAATATTTTCTAAAAATATTAAAAACGTAAAAAATAAGGAAAATGAAAACTAATCATGAGGGATTAGAAAACCATAATTAGTCAACTAGTATTTTCCTAGGACTTGTTTATTGAAATGACAACATTTTCTTTAATATAAATGAAGATGCAAATAGTGCACTCCTTATACCAAATGCTTCACTAACAATCTGAGAATTGCAAAAATATTCAGAAATATGCAAAGCGGATGGCAAATGAAAAAAAATACATGTAACTTTGGAAATGCAAATTCAGCAAGAAAAATTTTACTTCGCTCAAGAAAACGTTTTCTTATTCATTTTACATTTTTTTTCGCTGTATGTTGTTGTTCCAATTCGTCGAAACCCAATTTTCTTAAATTCTTCTTGATATTAACAAAAAGATTTTCTTCATTTAAGTAAATTTAAGAAAAGATGTTCTTATTTATTTAAACATTTTTTTTCAACATTTTTTTTCTATAGATTTTGTTAGTGTTCTTGAATAAGAAAATAATTGTCTCATTTTTGGAAAACTCAATTTCTTATTTCCAGTAATAATTAAGTCAATTTTTCTTATTTCCCTAAAAATTTTTTCATTTTGCATTTTTCTTGATTCAAGTATACAAATTTCTTTCAGTGTACTGTTTACAGTACTTGTTAATTGAAACTGCTCACTGTTTTCACAAAATGAACATTTTTTGTTATCAGTACAATTTTTTTAAAAATGCCAAACGAACATATGCTACATAACTTTGTAATTTCGGAAAGCTCCAAGTGCAATTCAAAGTGCCGAACTTATGTATTTGCCAACCTTATTTTTTGCAACTTTTACCAATTCTTCTTCCGTAAAATTATTGTAACTAATATTGTCAAAAATTATGAGTCAAAATTCAATGCAAAATTTATAAACTGTATTTTGAAAATTTTTGCAAAATCATTGCAACTTAGATTTGGTCATGGGGGGGGTTTTAACCCCCAAAACCCCCCCGTGCGCACGGCCCTGGATTAAGAATATAATCCAAAAATCTACCTTGGTTTGGATGTAAGTTTGCAAAATTCCGAACCGTTTTGAATTAAAACAGTTTTTACTGCCTCCTGTAAAATTTGGGTGGTAGCGGATACGCGGTGTTGCACTTTATGCGACGATATGGAGTTATAATAGATCAATCTCCAAAACCTCCCAAAAATATATTATAATTAAAAGTGATCGTAACTACTAAACTAAATTAAAAACCCACCGAGAATACCGGAAAGGGGCTACTTTTTAGTACGGCCAAACTGATATTCCGCGAAGTAAAAATCCGAAATGAATCTTTTATGAATCACTAATGAAATTCATCTATGACTGAGGAGCCATCAGTTAGTACTTTCAACTAAAGACTGCTGAAGTTTTCATATAAATAGTTTGCTTTTTTCAAAAAAAAAAAAAAAAAAATAATTATAATAATAAAAATTGTACTCAGAAGAATCATCAATGATCATTCAGCAGTGAAACAAATTTACTGCAGGATGTGTAATTTTTTCAAATTGAAAAAATTTCTTTCAATTCAAATTGAAAAAAATTCGTTACTATGAATACCATGGTTACAATTTATTTTTAAAACAAAGCAGTGAAAAATACTATTAATGGAGGATTTTTATCATTGAGTATGGCAGCACGAAATGTCATAATCTGCTTAATTGTCAGGTGGTTAATATGGCGACGAAAACTTGACGTTTGTTTTACCCAAGGCAGATCTATAAAGGTAACAGCACGGCGGCCATGTTGAAAATCTCTCGTCTAAAAAGTCAAAAAGCACGTACGAAAGTGTAAACAAGACGGAAGTAAACAAAATAAAAGCAATACGATTTGACAATTTAAGGCTGGTATCGACTTCTCAAGAAACAGCTCAAGAAATTTTTGGATTTATTTCTTGAGTAAAAAATAGTAGTAGGCAAGAAATTTTGACGTTTAGTAATCCACCGTGAATACCAAGTGAAATGAAGAAGAGTATCAAAAACGTAAACAAAATAAACCTTTTTGTAAACATAAGCAATTAGTAAGTTCCTAAAAAATATTAAATAAAAGCTTTAAATATATGTTTTCAATAGTTTTATTTTGTTGTTATTTTAGGAAATCATCGAAAGCGACGAGGATGACCTTATATTACTGGTAAACTGTGGTATATTTATGGCCGGAAAAGAATAAAATATGAGTGCCAACTATGCCCTTGCATCATTAGAAAAATTGTGCATTCTATTTTTCGTTTCTTTTTTGCCATTTTCACTAACGATTTCCACGATTTTTTTTCAACACGCAACAAACGTAAAAATTTCTTTAAGAAATAAATGCTCGATGATATATTTCTTGGCAAAACCTGTGTTGCTGTGTTCCCATAACGTTGAAAAATAGTATTAAAAAAGTGTACTAAATTTCTTGAGAGGTCGATACTCGCTCAAGAAAGTTTCACAAGAAAAATTTCTTGAGCATTTCTTGTACGTCATTTTATATGAAACTTTTGCGTTTCTTGAGAGGTCGATACTAAGCCAAAATGAAAATGAATCAGCTGCTGAGCTTATATTACCGGTATAGATCTGCCTTGGTTTTACCTGGTGTACTTATACCATGATCACAATAAGCATTTATAGCCCGTGCACAATTAACTACTTCGCTTTGCTTCACAGTTTCGCTTTGACAGTTCCGTTCAGCATGTGCTTTTCAAAGGAATATGTTCACAATTGAGGTGAAGCGAGTAAAGCAAGATATAAAGTTCGCCATGTCTCAACTTTTTACACTTCGACAAAAATCTGCTGGAGTGTGTGTGTGTATATCGTTTGAATGGCTGCATTTATTTTAGGTATTTCTCGCTTCCTCGTTATAAGTGAATAATAAAAAGTAAAAATAACATTCGAATAAGTAGAAAAAAGGAAATTCCCCAAATATTTTACAAAAAATCAGTTTTATAAATTAAAGTGAAAAAGTGAAGTGGAAATTGTCAAAGTGTTAATTGTAGCAAACATCTAGAATTTCGCTTTGCTTTAAGGTTTTTTCTATCAAAGTTGAAGCAGACAATGAGCTATCATGTTGGAAATGTATTTGAATTCCATTTGAGATCAAATCCATTTTCCGATTTCTAACATTAATTTTTAACTTGAATTCAATTAGAGAAACAGCCCATTCTTTAGCAAAAGCGCACTTTTTGATACGAAAATATTCTTGTTCTCCACTAGTAAAAATATTGGAATTTGACTTGAATTCCATCGATATTCTCCAACTAAAATCAAACGTCAGAATAAAGCTTTAATGCAAGAAAGGCTCATCCGATTGAAATAAAGAAATAAAAATGTAACAATTATTATTGTCGGTCTTAACTTCTTTTTTAATTTTGTTATTAGGCATTTATCAATAATAACAACATTTTATGCACAAAAATTAGTTGAGTTATACATTTCCCTTCTTCACTCACTTTTTAGTTTTTGCTAATATGAGTGAATTGAATGAATATTAACTAAGCTCTTAGTTCTGACAAAAACAGAAGTGTTGCCATGTGCAAAAATACACATGCGTTTTCAAAACGTACTCCAATGGTTTTGAAATTGAAATCAAACTTTGGAAAAAATCTTCTACATCATGTGGAAAAACATGTTGGATGTAAACTTCAGAATTGACTTTTCTCCAACATTGGATTCGTGCTTATTGGGATGTATCCATATATATTACCACCATACATACATATGTAAGTACATATATACAACGTAGAACAGCTGATTCAGTGGAGAAGCATCGAATAACAATACATGTCCCCACAGTTACAAATTTGCATTGGAAACTGTTGATTTCCTGCTCGTCGTATGGCGAACTTCAACCACAATCATAGTGTTTAATCCAACATAATTACATGTACGTAGAAATTTATATTTTATATCTTTTGATATTGACTTGAATAAAATTGTGTATATGTATGATGAAATAATAGTGATATTTTACCTCAAGAGAATCAACAGTTCAACGAACTAATGACAAATCTAAGAAGTTATATTCATGCAAGTTTACATTTGCATGTACATATCGACGCTTCCAAACAATACTGTACTAAGTCGACTTAGTATGTTTTCCCGTTTTTGGTGTTTTCAAGTAGAGCATATCTTAATTTAGATGCTGTCAAATTTTGGTATCAATCGGACAATCCAATCAAAAGTTATAAGCAAAAGTGTACATATAATACAACTCGTGATTTTTTCAGAATAAAAACTTTGAGAGCTTGCCATGAAAAACAACATAGCAAGTTTTTATTTTTTCTTACGGTTTTATATAAAGAGTACCCTAGTTTTGATATTGTCGAGTTTTGGTATTGATCGTTCAATCCAAACAGAAAGCTGATTCCACATAAAACTTTTTCCTCTATGCGTTAAGCCGCTTTCTATGTCAAACAACGCAAAACTGAAAAACTATGCCACAATAAACGCTGCAACATCACTCAAAAATATTTATTTTCTGAAAAATCTCTCATTCTCCGTTTTATTTACAAAAAAGTAAATAAGAAAATAAAAATCTATTAAATTATTTTTCAATTGTGTGGAATTTAAATTTGTTTATTTACATTTGAATTAAAGTGAAACTGAAAAAAAAATTTCAACGCCCCCAAAAGTTGAGATTTGGGCAACTTTGTGCTTTACGTAACTTCGGCGTTGCGTTACTTTTTGTTATGTGAGAAACCTCATATAGATACATGTATTTTAATCTCAGCTGTCACGCAGAAAGTGTCACGTAGCGCAACACAAAGTTCTATGTGGAATCAGCTGAAGTTATAAGTGAAAATATACCTAGCATACAACTGAAGTTTCATATCGAGTTTTAGAGCTTCTCCTGCAAAACACAGTTTTCAGACTTAGTACAGTATTGTTTGGAATCGTCGACATGTACATATATATTTACATATGTACATATGTATTTACATATCTACATATCGTCGCTGCGCCAACAAATTCAGTTATATGTTTTTTTTTTCGATTTTTTTTTATTACATATTTATTTAGCGCTATCCGCTAGCCACATTTCTGCATTTCCCGTTTTCTGATATCCTTCTTTGGTTAGAAGTTATCAAACACAGTTATATGCTCTCAGTAGTAGAAATGCTCTGTAAAATCAGTTATACATCTATTTTCGTATAATTGTTTTTTGATTTCAGGTTATTTTTGTGTAAAGAAATTATTTAAAAATAGCGTATGTGACCAATTTTCAAAATAGGAGGGGCACTGGTCAATTAAATAATGCATTTCCAAGCTATCGCTAATTGCATTGGACCCTAGCGAAGAATTGTATACACATCTTTCACGATTTCTTACCCCCACTAGCAAATTTAAACAATTTGTAAAAAGAGTTATGTGCTGTAAAACGGCGCAAATGCTTCATGCGAAGTGGTTGGTCAGAAAAAGTAAAAAAAATTGCACAAGTCTATTACATATGTGTAATATTATTAGTTAACAATTCAAACTAGAAAAAAATATTCTCTAGGATCACCAGAAAACGGGTTTTTTTGCTCTCCTGAAAAGTTGCTGAAAAACGTATAGCTCTTTTTGTTGGCGCAGCGACGATATGTATTTACATATGTATATATATACACCCATCTATATAGGGCCCATTAACCATCCAATTTATCGTACGACTTGGGCTCGTTCAGTGCTCGCTGTACAACAAATCGTCACATTAGTGGGCCTGTTGTACAAGTTGGACAGACGGTTGGATGAAGATCAAACGATTTTGATATTTTGTCGCGTTGTACAACAAATTAGAAGGTTAGTGGACATGTTCGGTAAACTTCATTATTTTTTTCTCGCTGAAGTGAAAGCATCGCGCGCATCACTTTGAAAGAAATAAAAGTGGCAAAATTTAATAAATTACTACAAAAAAATTGCCAACATGTGCAATATTAAGTGCGAAAAATGTAAACAGTCTTATATATTTTTATAACACAAAAATTAGCTTTTTTTTAATTATTACGTGTACAATCCGTATGCATTGGCTTGTTGTTTACTCTTTAAAAATGATGTTTGACGGTAAATCGGCGTAGAAGTTGGAACGTTGGTGGCACATTAGCGATGTGGCAGTGGGCAGTGACGGTTTTCGAAATCAGCTGATGCGTCTAATATGAGCAGTGACTGCCAGACCAAACACAATAGAGAGTTCGCAGTATTTGGCAGTGACTTCTTTATATATTAGGTATGTTTCCTTTTACCTTGGACACGTGGTGACATAAATTTACTTACCATTTTCATGTCCTCTTTTTTGCAATTAAAATAATCAATCTTGTTTCATTTTTATACTCAGCTGTACTAGTACACAGAGTATTATAGTTTTAATCACATAACGGTGGATTGTAACAGAATGAAATAATCGAGACAGATATAGACTTATATATATCAAAATGATCAGGGTGAAAAGAGAAATCGATTGAGCCATGTCCGTCCGTCCGTCTGTCCGTCCGTCTGTCCGTCCGTCTGTAAATACTCTAACTCGCGCAAAAATTGAGATATTTTGATGAAATTTGAAATGCAAGTTGGTATCGAGACTGGGACGGTTTGTATTGAAAATGGGCGAAATCGGACCATGACCACGCCCACTTTTCCTATATAGAAAAAATCGGAAATTTGGTATCTCAGTCACTAATATAGCTGGAGCGATGAAATTTTACCCACGTGTTGAACTCACGCCCCTAGGAAGAAATTTGATGAAATTTTGGAAAATGGGCGGTGCCACGCCCACTTATTAAGGGTCAAACATTGAAAGTTTTATATGTCATAACTCAGAAACCGTTGAAGATATAGCGATGAAATTTGGTATGCCTGATGTACTTATTTAGACAAATGTTTTGACGGAAAATTGTGAAAATCGGTTGACGGCCACGCCCACTTTTATATATGGGAACTATAAAGGGGCCTAATAAAAACATTTTAAGCGATATTTCTGTCAAATATAAAGATATATCATTAAAATTTTATGGCAGGAGTCTAACTACGGACATAAAACAAAAATCACAAAAATTTTGGAAAATGGGCGTGGCACCGCCTCTTTTTAGAAGCTGGAATATACGAGATTTCTGAGCCCATAACTCGACAAATAATTGATATATAATGATGAAACTTGGTGTGTACACTTTTATTACTTGTGGTAATACATGTTGAAAATTTTAGCCAAATCGGTTGACGACCACGCCCACTTTTATATATGGGTATTATAAAGTGGCCTAATAAAAACATTTTAAGCGATATCTTTGTCAAATATAAAGATAATTCATTGAAATTTTGTGGCATGAGTTCTACAATAGATCGGAAACAAAAAATAGAAAAATTTCGGAAAATGGGCGTGGCACCGCCTCTTTTCAGACAAAGGAATCAACGAGATTTCGGAGCCCATAACTCGACAAATAATTGAGATATTATGACGAAACTTGGTTTATACACTTTTATAACTTGTGTTAATAGACACGCAAAAATTTATTGAAATCGGTTTATGACCACGCCTACTTTTTAACAAAGATATTTCTGGAACACCCTTTGGGAATTTGTAACGTGGCATCTTTGTAACTAGAAGTCATAAAGGAATGAAATTTTGTACAAAGAATAATATTCATATGCTTAGTTGGATGGCTGATAGAAATTTTGAAAATGGGCGTGGCTGCGCCCACTTTATGCGGCACTCGATTCATATAAAATACACCGTGTTTCCATCAAACGCAAACAAACAATGAAAGCATACAGCTGAGTATCTAATGTTCGATTCCACTCGAACTTAGGCTTCCTTACTTGTTTCCTCTACTCTTTCTTCTTCTTTGCCTTTTCATCCCGCCAGCAATAGTTATGTTCGGCACGCTGATAATTTGTACAATTTGTACAAATTTTCCTAAAATTTTGTCGAATCCCGTTCGGCACTCCACAAACTTTGCAAGCTGAGAGCAGATTTTGACATTTCATTTGGAGAGAAAGTTACAAGTTTTACGGAGTCTTTTGGACTCAGTAAAGATTTGCAAGTTGAAAACAGCTGATCTTGACAAAGAATTTTCTGTCTGGAAAACAATTTTAAATTTTTGTAAAACTTTATTATTTTTTAAATATTTGTATGAAATTTCGATATAATGCACCGACCTCGGAATTTTTTGATTGTTTGAGTTGTAGGGGGTTCATATGGATCAGTAAAATGGAAAACCAAATCTTTTTGAAACTTATAATTTATTAATAATACAGTATTTTAGCGTAGATCACTCTTATGCATTGGTGGCCTTCGGCCGCGCTTTAAGAAAATAACCCTCAGCCGTGGAGCGGTCTACAGTATTTTTGCGTAGTCCGGAGTTTTAAAATTAGTAAAATTAACATCGACAGAACACTTCCTAAAAGTCTAAATGAAAAATTCTCTGTTCTTTGCAATAAATACGGCGGGCGCATTATACCGAAGCCGACCCAATATGGCTATGTTCAGAAACTCAGCATGAAGCGCAACAGCGGTAGTAATTATTATTTTGATGATTGTGATGAGCGACGCTTCATGCAAAATTTACGTTTATGAACGCTCTGCTTGTACTACAAAATCAGGTTGCGCTTCAACTGAGTTTCTGAACAAAGCCTATGTTTTAAACTACATATGTATTACATAACATATGTTTTGCTTGCAAATGTTGACAAAGTCATGTTCGGCGGAAACTTTGTACGTTTCAGGTTTAGAGAGAGTTTGACATAATTCTCTCTTTGCTTATGTTGCTTGCAAATTTTTGTGCCGAACAGACTTAATATTTGCTAGTGGCAATCAATTAAGTAAAAATTAAATTCTCTCCCGCTTGCTGGCATAAAAGTACTGAAACACAAAATTAATAAAAATATATTACATTGGATAGTACGGAAACAGACATAAGTTCAAATCAACACTTAGAAGTTGGCTGCGATTCAAGGCAGCGGCAGCGAATTTAGAATTTTGGCTAAACGGAGCGGTGCTGCCAGCTGCCTCTGCTGTATTATGTGCCGCTTCATTGCAAACCGTAGTTTCTAAAAATCAGCTGATTTCGAAAAACAGTCGCTGCCACAGCCACAGCGCTATTGTAATTCCGGCTTAATGGGCGGCAATACATATGTGTGAAACCCTGCCAAAATTCCGAATACCTTGTGGACCAGTCAGTATCCATCATTGTAGACCTGTAGGCAAGATTAGGTGAAAAAGAAAAAATGACGGAACCCATTTAGGTGAATATAGCGGACAGTAGCAACACAGAGTTGCATTTGAATTGCTCTAAAAAACTTAAGAGCTTGGAATCAAAACTAACCTTTAACTTCAGCTATCCTTCGTTGATCACTTAAAAACACTTTCTCAATCTGTTTTAAAGAGTGCACTTTGATATAATAATTTATTATACAACTCTACCACGATCTTAAAATATTTTTTCACATATTTTCGCTGCGCCGGCAATCCTTTTCTGTCAATGGAACCAATTTTGGTGAATTTCCCAAAATCCCATCTCAAAGCTTGCCTACAGTTTTACAGTGGTATCCATGATCCAATTTTTAATTTTAGGTCATGTCAGTTCGCTGGCCGCCATATTTCTTTCGGTTTTAGAAAAAAGTATCAGGTCCTCATACGTCATTTCCTTTTGCAATTGGCACAGCTGTTTGGTTGTTCGCGGTTTTATTGGTCCTGTGACGTAAGCAGTATTTGAGTTGCCGCAGCTACTGATTGCAGATATCCATTTTTGGTATTTTTTTAAGTTTTACTATTGTTGATTATATCGCACGTTTTATGCAATAGGGATTTAACTCAAAAAAAATTTTTTTTTGGGAAAACGCAAATAAACTTATAATTTCAAATAGTTTCCTTCTACGGCTAACTACAAAATCACTTTTATTTCCGCCATTTTTATCTTTTTGAGTATTTTATAAGACTATACGAAGGCACGACCCAGATATTTAAATATATGCCAAAATCCCAGAAATCGAAAATTTCGAGTTACATTCCTATTGCATAAAACGGGTGATATATGTGAAAAATATACTAAATTTGATCTCCTGATAGTGCATTGTAATGTTATGTTCAGACACAACCTTAATTGAACATTAAGAGCCTTCATTCAATTTTCGAGCCCAATGATTCTCAATTTACCATACAAAAATTGACCAAGTTAATGCTTCATTAGAAATTAATGAGTTGTTAATGAAGAACAATTCTGCATGCAACCCTGTTAAAAGGCTTGTTTCATAAGTAAAATGAAATGTCATGAAAAGAGAAATGTGATTAGCGTCAGTGTCCACTAAACAGGTTGGTTCGTCAGATGAGCCGCATTCTTGTTCTTCTTCATCACCTACCAAATTTGTTTTTATTTCTGCTTATTTTATACATGCATTCGTGTTTACGATTGGTAAAAATTGTGAGATGAATGTCAAATTATTTCGTCCTCCTTGCAATTTTGACATTTAGGTCACGAGAGTTTGATATTCAGCTCACGGCGTGTATATGTGTATGTATCTTGAGCCGACCTGTTAAATGGGCCAAGTAAATTAAATATGTCTGAACACCAAATCTAAAGATGTTCAATCAACCCCAATTGACTTAATTAATTTTTATGTCTGAACATGATATAAGGGTATATGCAAATTAGAATACACATATGTATGTACATAGGTAAATACATATTGCTATGCACATGCAAAATGCTCAGAATAAATCGTAGTACCATAAGCCAAAAATTTAAAGTCCTACTTTTCGTCAGCCAAAGTCAAATCTGCTACTTTTCGTACAGACTTTTTTAATTTCCAGCATTCGTCAGAAATTTTAAATGTGCTAGTTTTCGTATGGTACGACGAAATATGAACTCGTTTGTCGATAACCTAAGTTAAGATATCTCAACAAAATTTTATATGTGAGTTCCCTAGAATATTCTTAAGATATTAAAAATAGGATAAATGAGTAATCAACATGTTTGGCAGCTGATTTTGTGTTGTGTAAAATTAATAAATAAAATAACTAAAGAAATGAGGAGAGCAAAAGAAAATAAAAATAATTTCAACGCCAAATTTTTGAATATTTTCAGGGGCCAGAAACATAAATTTGCTATTAAACCATTTATAATATTAAGAAGTTTATGGTTCATTTTACTGCTTCATAGAATTTATTTTCTTAAATATTTTATAAGCAATTTAACCGTGAAATTATTTTTAAATAAATTTAAACAAAATTCACCGAAAAAATTCTTGAATTGAAACTCAAAGTTGGCATCCCTGGTAATAATTCGTGAGACACAGAAAATTAACCCATGAAAGTTTTATTATTTATATCTAAAAGAAAGTTTAGTGTGAATTAGTTCAACGAAGCAAAAAACGAAGAAGGGGTCCCGAACATTTACGTGTGTGCGGTTTGTAGGTCGCGAAGGTCGTTCGGTTTGGTTTTTTCCTAGATTCAAAAGTCTATTCAAATCAAGTGATTCCCATCACAACTTAAGGTTTTAATGATTCTAGATTCACATCCATTTTATCTATTTCTAGAATTTTAAACAGCATATTGACTTTAACCATAACTTTCTTATGTGAGGTTCTCGATATGTTTCTACAAGATGTACAGCAAGTTGGAAAGATCAATACCATAATAAAAAATGAATTCATTAGTAAAAAATCTAATCGAAACTGGATGATTTTTGTGAATTTATCTACACTTATGTTACCTACTTGTATGTCTTTAAAGCTTTTATAATAAATAGTAGGGAGCGAAGCGAATATTAGACCACATAGGGTTAATGGAAAATTTTGTGAGCAAAAAAAAAATTCAATTGTCAACTAATGAATAATTTTTCCCTCATTGTGGTCACTAATACAGGCACAACTCGCTCAAATTTTCGTCCCCACCAGTTTGTTTTGAAATCACCTCTTGCCATCAAACAATAAAAAACTGCTCGTTACTGTAGTAACGAGGGTTTTTTTTAAACAATTTGTACTGAATGATTGGAACTGAATGGGGAATCTATTCACTTAATGATTTGAATCAACTGAATGAGCATTTGATTTAAATTCAATGATTGGAAATATTGAATGGTGAATGTATGTCTCGTCTGAATGAGTTCTGAGTTAAAATTTTCAATACCACATTCCGAAACAAGAATGAACAAATTGAATCATTATCAAACAAATTCACTGATTTCGAATAGAAAATGATTGAATCAGTTTACAGCTCTGATGAATTGTTAATGTATCTTGATAAATGTCGGAGAAACTGTAAAAACAATCTCAAAAATTAAATTTTTTGTGAAATTTTTCAATTTTTTTTCATTTTTAATCACGATTTTCTCGAAAAATTTGTTTACCAGTGTATATTTAAAATTATTTCGAAACAATCCCTCATATCCGGTACATACCAAGTACATCCAAATATGAGTCGATATATGAAAGGCGGGCAGTAAAAACCTAGTCTACATATTTTTTGGATTTATAGAAAGGAGACTTAGGGCCATTTCACATTAGAGCGCTTTCACATTACTGGGTGCGGTATCGGATCGACATTTTTGGTTTTACCGAAAGTATACCGAAACCGTACCGACCACATGTATTTCAATTAGCACTTTCACATTAGTGTTGCATACATGAAATCGGAGCGGATTAATTTCGGTATACCGCAACGGGGTAAGACCGGTCAGTAAAATTTTTGAAATTACTGCATACATTTTTGCGGCATAAAAAAAGAAGAAGAACAAAGTCAGTAAAAACTCGTTTCGGCTATAAATGTAGCAAGTTGTAATGTCTTCGTCTTCACTAGAAAACATTATTGTTATTATTGAGAGATTTGTTAAATTTTAAAACTATATAGTAAATTTCGATGTTTGTTTTCTTATTTTCTGAAGATTACGCACCGAAAATATTCCCATAAGTGTGAAAAACACAGCACGCGGAATCGTTTCGGTAAGCTAAAAATACCGAGAAAAAAATGTCGAGCCGAAGCCGTACCGAGTAATGTGAAAAGGCCCACCACCTGATCATGACGAAGTGCGAAGAGCAATGTCTCGGCTTAAAAATAACAAAGCCCCGGGCGCTGACGCCTTGTAGGCAATCTATTCAAACATGGCGGCGAAGAGTTTATAAGGAGCATGCATCAACTCCTATGCAGAATATGTTCGGACGAGCGCATGCCCGACGATTGGAACTTAAGTGTGCTCTGCCCAATCCATAAAAAAGGAGCCTCCACAGTACGCGCCCATTATCGGGGGATAAGCCTTCTGAATATCGCATATAAGGTCTTAGCAAGTGTATTGTGCGACATACTGAAGCCCACCGTCAACAAGCTGATTGGACCTTATCAGTGTGGCTTCAGACCTGGTAAATCTACCATCGACCAGATCTTCAAAATACGTCAAAGCCTGGAAAAAAGTCATGAAAAAGGAACCGACACACGCCATATTTTTGTCGATTTTAAAGCCGCTTTTGATAGCACGAATAGAAATTGTCTATATGTCGCAATGTCTGAATTTTGTTTCCCTACAAAACTTATACGGCTATGCCAAATGACGCTGACTAACACCACCAGTACCGTCAGAATTGGGAAGGACCTCTCCGAGCCGTTCGAGACCAAGCGAGGTTTCAGACAAGGTGACTCCCTCTCGTAAGACTTCTTCAACTTGATGCTGTAAAAGATAATGCGAGATGCAGAACTTCACCGTGCAGGAAGCGTCTTATACCACAAGAGTGTGCAACTTCTGGCCTACGCCGATGACATCGACATCATTGGCACTAACACGCGCGCCGTATTATCTGCCTTCCCCAAGCGGTCAACGAGGACAAGACGAAGTACCTCCTATCATCAAACAAAGAAACAGCACGCCTTGGCAGCGACGTCAATGTTGATAGCTACAAATTCGAAACTGTTAAGGACTTCGTTTGCCTCACTTCCATTGAAAATCCTACTTTATTTATCAACACACCTCATTCAGTTTATTTTATCAACTAAAACATATCATCAAAACAACAGCCGGCCCGCCGACTCGGAACAATCGTAAAAACATCTCGCTTATGTAGTCGAGATGTCATCGAAACAACCTCCGACTCGCCGACTCGGAATAATCGCAAAAACATCTCGATTGTGTAGTCGAGGAGCGAGTCAGCTTTTGACTCGATTGTGATTTTGCAACGATGGCGATTCTCTCGATTCTCTAAACATCTCGGACTCGCCCATCACTATGGTTAATTCAGACAGTTGCGTATACCTACATACAAACAAGGCTATTTAACTATTGATCTGGGCCACGGAGCGGAGCATTTTCCCTCATAAAAATTCAGCACGACAAACACTAAGTTCTTGTATGCTGATCAGAGCCAGAGTTCTGCTTCGATCAGTTTGAAGTTCGGGTATAGCATACAACTCATTGTGTACGTACGTTTGATACCCGGCAAACCGTAAACGTACGAGCTACAGCTCGTTTGTATGCTTTCATACTAAACAACACAGCGATCGAACGGTTTGGTTTGAAACAAACATATGTACAGGTTGAACGATACGATCGCTGTATGATCGCACGAGTATACATATGTACATACTATAACGAACCGATCGATCAGTTGATCGATCGCGATCATTGCATGTTTATACGATCATTCGACTGTACGAAAAACTTAAAAGTGGTGTTTACAAAGAATCTAATAAAAGAAAAGGCCGTAGTGAAGTGTGGGAAGTTTTTTGTGAAATTGAAGACGAAAACGGGTGTCAGATTAATGAATTTGTACAATTCGGCCGTGTGCCAATCGGTAGAAAAAATGAAATTTTGACATAAGGGAGTAAAATTTTGAAAGTATTCGTGGTGGATTTGAAATACATACACATTTGTAAATACATACACATACAAGTAACACAAATATTTAAATACAAAATAACATCAAATCGTTTCATGAATACATTTCTTCTGTTCCATTAATACTGCCATCAACAATTATATGCATTTTACGGTTTAAAATTGTATCGTTGCCCGTTTTCGCCCAAATGTGTATCTTTGTAACTGTCAAAATTTTCCTTCCGTTTGGCAAAGCAAAATAGGTTTTTTTTCAATATGGCAAAAATGTTCTACCTCATTTTGCCATAGAGAAAAATGTTACCGATTGGCAAACAGCCTTCGAAAATAATTTTGATGCCATGCAGTGGTGGGAAAATCATAAAAATGAGTTTCCAACTCTTTATAATTTTGCCCTTAAAATATTATCCATTCCAGCTAGCAGTGCAGCAAGTGAGCGCACATTTTCATGGTCCGATTTCGCCCATTTTCAATACCAACCGTCCCAGTCTCTATACCAACTTGCATTCCAAATTTCATCAAAATATCTCAATTTTTGCGCGAGTTAGAGTGTTTACAGACGGACGGACAGACGGACGGATGGACGGACATGGCTCAATCGATTTCTCTTTTCGCCCTGATCATTTTGATATATATAAATCTATATCTATCTCGATTATTTCATTCTGTTACAATCCACCGTTATGTGATTAAAACTATAATACTCTGTGTACTAGTACAGCTGAGTATAAAAAGTATTAATGAAAACAAGAATAAAGAAATGAAATAATGCCTAATTTGTATGCACGAATTTCTTCCTTTTATATAATAATTTCTAATTTTCTATTAAAAATTAAATAAAAAAGCATCTACTAATGAAAATAAAACAAATTGATTTTTCATTTTATCGCTTTGAAAAGTTTTTAATCGTTTTGTTTAAACTTTTGATATGTAAAATAAAGCGGCTGATCCACACTCATACAAAGATTACAGAAAATAAATAATTGAAAATGCAAGAAAAACGGCTTTAAAACTAAATCCAGCATACATACATACATATATATGTATGTACATACATATATTTATACGACACACATATTAAAAATGTACATGATCATACAGTGTACGATCAAACGATCATTTCTGTTTAAGTACAACTCATACACCGATCGATCAAACGATAATTTCTACTTATGTACAAATCATTGTTTTGTACATTTCTTTCCAACCAAACATTTGTTCGTTTGACATCGAACGTACAAAAGCTTTACTCGTATCGCTTATTCGGGTAAACATCATGTGTATGAGTTGCATTGCACTGTGTCAGATCGATGAGCCGAAAACCTTACTCGAAGCAGAACACTGATCAGAGCCTCGAAGCAAACCCAGAGTAAACAAAAACTTTGCTCCGATGCCCTGTTATTGGTAGCAAACAGCTGTAGTGTGAAAATTTGAAGGGAACATAGCCCCGTCACAATCAACTACCGGATGTAGTTGCATTTTGCCGCATGTAGGTGCGTCGTCACAATCATATTGCGTTTCTTTGCGATCAGGGCATCGGAGCGAAAGTTTTTTTTTTTTTTTGTTAGATCCGCTCACAAAAGTTGTTTTCCTGGCTCCGCTCTTAACTCCCAATTTTTCTGTTTTGCGGTGATCAGGGATGCTGTTTGTGGGCAATTCTTACCAAACTGGTAAGAATAGGCGAGTTCCCGTGGCAGTGATCCAGATCCGGATACAAATTTTGCAAGCAAATGCAACAACAATTTGGTGATCCTGGTATTTCTATGGATCAAAAAAATCTATTACAATCTATACGGATCCGAAATTGATACAGATAAACACCAGGATCACAAAATTCTTGTTGCATTTGCATGCAAACTTCTTATCCCGATCTGGATCACTGCCACGGGAACTCCGCAAATGTAAGTTTATACTAAATGTATAAAAACTGTTAGTAGAGAAACTGTGAATGAGATATATATAAAGTGAAATTTTCATGTTGTATTGACTTTTAATATACATAAATGCGATAATAAAAAAAAACTATTCGCTGTCATCTTACGAGATAAATAGTTACGAATAAATTATTCGGAACTTTATTTGCTATTTCAAATAATGGGTTACATTAATAAAAGCCAAGCATTTGTTTTTGCTTCAGATTTCAGACCTTTTACTCACATTTTGAAATTTGGTTCATACAAATTAATGTCGAATTTCCGAAATCTTGAGTAAAAACATTTGCTATATTTTTATTAATACGACCCAATAAATAAAAAACAGCATTTGAAGAACATATAGATACATACATATCGTCGTTGAAGATGCATTTTTGCGTAAGAGGTATTAAATTACATACCTCTTACGCAAAAATGCATCTTCAACGACGATATGTATGTACATGGTTTCGATTTTATCACAAAAATGTATGTAAATAAAAAATATCTATTATTCGCATAATTCTTTTTGCAGTAAGCGAAATTAAGATAAAAAAAATTATTCATCTACCTATTATTCGTTATTCGAAAAAATTTTGCTCAACTCTGATACATATCAACAAATATGTATGTAAGTAGGGATGGCAAAAAAAAATGAATTAACCGATTAACTGCTTTTTAGGTTAATCGAAAGCGTTCGATTATTAATCGCGAATAATTATGGAGAACTAACCGATTATAACCGTTTTTCGATTACAATTATTCCTTAAAAAAATATATAATAAACGAAAAAAATCATCATTTATTAGGAAAAATCGTCAAAATGACGATAAAATCGTCTATTCGGGAACTGGAGGGAACATTTATTGCGGTGCTTTTGGATATACTCACAAAACCGTAGGTAACCGAATTCGGACTCGGGTGAAAAGGCGGAAATTCTCAACTTCGATTATTTCCTTTCGATTATTTTCGACTTGAGAGGAAAAAGGTTAATCGAAAAAATAATCAAAAGGAAAAAACCGATACATTTTAACCGTTAACCGAAATAAATTAACCGATTATAATCGTTTTTCCGGTTATTGTTGCCATCCCTATATGTAAGTGATTTTAGCTCCAACTCCGCTTTTTCCAATGATTTTAGCTCCTTGGTCTTCGCTGCGCTCCGCTCCATTGCCCCGAACAAATGTCAAATGCTTCTTCTTATGCCTTACATGCGGCAAAAGTTGAAAGTTGGGAACTTTTTTATGGTAGATGGCGCTAGTGCTGCCGGATGTGTCGATCCCCATGCAAATACATACATTCCACTCAGCTGTCAACGCATGCCGCTCCGTCAAACTTTCATTGTGACGGGGCTAACAGTAATATGCAATAAGGTTGTTCTCTCTCTGTGATTTTGGCTTGACAAATTTGCCGAGATGACATAAGTGTGATAAATTTGCCGAGCACAACAACAAAATACACGTCTTGTCAAATTTGGAGCTTCGGCAAATTTCTTATACCCCAACCCGTGATATGTGATATCATGAGAAAAATATCACGGGAAATGCACCCATGTTATTACATTCACAATGGTCTTCTATGAGAAGTGAGTTTCAATTTATGTTTCTAGTTCTCTTTTTTTAAGTATTTTATTTTATTCAGATAAAAAATTAATTAATTCTAAATTGAAGCAAGTAAAGCAAAGCGACAATAGTCGTATAAAGAGTGGAAAGAATATGACTAACATGCTAGTTCACAATGAAGTCAGTTAGAATTTTATTTTCTTAAAGGTGCGCTCTCTCTGTGTGGCAAATTTCTCAAGATATCATGATATATCGGCAAAAATATTAGACACAGAGAACAACCTTAATACGTATCGACATACATAGGCATACGCTACACTGTCAATATGAATCGCGATCCAAATATCGCGATTCATATTGATGGTCTGATGAATCGCAGACTAGTGCTACACGTTCAATATGAATATTGCGATATTTTTCTCGCTCTGAGATTTAAAATATTTTACTACCGTCCTTTTCACACTTTCACTTTCAATTCGTTTATTGCCAATATTGCGATCAAGATCACGGATTCCAAATTTCTAAATATACACGCATTTTGATGGGTCGCAAAATTTGCATGATACACACTCAATCCGTATTGTCAATATTGTGATCCGGATCGCGGATTTCAAAATTTCTAAATATTTTGCGATCCAGAATAGCGATCCATCAATACTCGATGCTACACGGTCAATATTAATCGTTTTCCCATACAAGAGCTTTTTCTCGGAAAACCGCCAAAAATTCACACTGGAAAATATAGTAAAACATAAGGTAGTTCAATGCAACCCTGCGCAATATTAATGGAATCGTTTCGTTTGCTTTATAAAAAGATCGCATGTATTTACATAAATACAAATCTAAAATTAGTTTAAAGTATTTTATAGTAAGCTTGAAATGAATACATAAATTTTTTGAGCATATTTCAGGTATTTTTTAGGCATATATGCATATAATGAGATTTTTTCGTGCATATTTACGAGCATATTTCAGTTATTTTTCGGGCATACTAGCATGCATATTTTGAAATTTTTCGTGCATATTTTTAGCTTCCTTAATTATTACATTGCAGCATTATTAACAAGTGTCCTGTACCCTATTAAAGTGTTGCATTTTTCATGTGATGAATGAAACAAAAATAATGCAACCTTTTACTTGTGCTAAGAGCAGAAACTGTTGCCTGTAGTCGGGCCAGTTTTATATTTTGTCAATAGAACAAACATACCTAAAAAAAGTGTTGCGTCTGTGTGGAAGAGAACAAAAAAATGTGACAGCAGCTAGAATAAAAAAGTCCATTAGTCAAAGTAAGGATTAAAATTTTTGATTTTTTTTTAATAATTAAATTTTTTTGTGTTGAAGTACGCGTTGTAAGGAAACGTACGTTAGGTATTTTTAAAGCTTTTAGCTTGTGGCAAAACTCATTTGATAATTTCTATTTCCTGATTTTTGGTCATTTATTTCTCAAATGTTTTTTGGAATTTTCCCACATGGAAAGTAAATAATGGAAGAAAATGGAAACAAAATTTTAATTAGACTTGATAGTCTTACAACACTGTACTAAAATTAAATACGCAGCTGCATACTCGGAATTCATATCAAAATTTTGCCTCCGATATTTATCTATTCAGAAGTTGCATTAGTTTTCTGAATTTTTCCGCAAGCTTGGAAATATTCGCTCAAACAAAGTGCGTCGTTAAATTCTAAAAAAAATTTGTATTGGAAATTATCAAATGATTGCAAGCCTTTTTATTAATATCCTAAAAGTACCAACTGCAAAGGCAAATGTTTTGTTCGCCAAATGTAGGTAATTTTCATTGTTGGTTGTGCTTTTTAAAGTAACTCTTAGGTATTATTAAATAATACGCATGATTTTACATTCCTATTTTATTTTGTTACTAATGAAATAATAAAAAATGGCAATAAAAATATATTTTTTCTTTGCATTTTAAAGTTGTAGCGTTTCTCTAAAAATTTATTTACTTTTTTCAACCCCAAATGCGGGAAAATAATACTGGTCGAAAAATGTTTGTAATAATTCTACGTTTCAAAAGGATTTCGGTGTAGTTTTTGAGATATTCATGTCAGAAGAGGCGAAAAACGCAGTTTATGGCCATATTCACTCCTCAATATTTTTAAAATTACTCTTCTTCTTCTTCTTGATTGGCGCTTAACCGTCTAGACGATTCTGGCCGAGTCCAACATAGCGCGCCAATTGCTTCTGTTTCGTGCAGCATGGCGCCACTTGGGAACACCTAGGGAGGCAGCATCGCTGTCCACCTGATTTTCCCAACGCAGTGGAGTTTAAAATTACTCACTTTCATTAAAAACTGATTACATCTCTTGAAAGCACGATCATTTCTTTTAAAGACAACGTAGATATCTGAATAAGATACCCGAAAAAGCAAAGCGCTGTTTTCAAGAGAAATGATCGTTCTTTCAATAGCTGCAATCATCTTTTAATGAAAGTAATTTAACAGATTGAGCAGTGAATATAGCAAAAAATCGCATTTTTCGTCTCTTTGGACATGAATATCTCAAAACCTACACGTATTACCGAAAATCCGACTTCAGATTCAGAATCAGCGCACCGAAATCCTTAGAAAAGTAGAATTTTATTTGTTAGAAAATTTTTTGGAAATTTTGTCGGCTTGTGTAATTAAAGCCCAAATCCCGGGATTATAAAAAAACATCTCGAAAATTCCGGGATCGTAAAAATCAGAAAAATTGGAATACCTAGTAAGTAACTAAGTAAGTACATTGTTGGGTATGGAGGGGCAGAGCTTTTTTGAGAAATAGTTTCGTTTTTCATGCCTAACAATAAGGGTAGCTTCAGTTCGTGCTATTTTAAATGCACTCCATTTCATATCCGTTCTGTCCCTTTTTCACACAGAGTATGCTTTGCATCGCTTTTTAATGGCTGTTCGAACCTTGTAGTTAAACCACGGACAGGATGAGGATTTATTCAACACTGTTTTTGCTGGAACATGAGTGGTAAACGCCTCCAGAACCACTCTATTAATAAAGGAGATCTTTCCATCTACTGAGCTGAAACCCCAACAGATAGACCAGTTTACTTTTGACAAATCACTAAAGGGACTACAGTTATAGGAATCCTTATGTAACAAATTAACATTGAAATCACCACACACATAACATTATCATAGTCAGTAGAAACAGATGACAGAAAAGATGAAAGAAATCATATGAACTAGAATATTTACTTGAAATATGAGAAGTATCACAGACTTGTTAGCGCGGTGCGTATTTGATTTTTCTAGCGTTCTACATAAAAATAAACTTTTTCATAAAAGTGGACTTACATAGTTTGCACTATAAGCTAGCGATATATTTAAATAACTTATCTTTAACTTCCATATATCGTCGTACCATACGAAAACTAGCATTTTAAAATTTCTGACGAAAGCTGGGAATAAAAAAATTCTGTACGAAAAGTAGCACATTTGACTTTTGCCAGAGGAAAATTAGCAGTAATTATATACTGTTTTTACATTAAAATTTTAGTTGTTTAAACGAAATTGATAGTTTTCGTCAGCCAAAAGTCGAACTTGTTACTTTTCGTCAGCCACAAAAAATCGTATGCTAGTTTTCGTATGGTACGACGATATGTATGTAGAGTTTATGGCCCGGTTTCACCAACCGTACTTAAATTTAGCTTTACAGCCCGATTCTGAGAGTTACCACAAAATAACTTTAGTGGTAATTTACTTTGCTGAAAATTGTTACCGTCTTTTCAATCGGTATTCTGGAACAAATGGAAACGATGTCAAAACAATTCTATACGAACAGAATGAAATCGGACTGAAACTGGTAACAAAATGTTACCACATATTGAGGAGGTAACTTATTGTTCCTGCTGCTAGAATACGAAAAGGGCGTTCAAAGTTTCAGATTCTTAATTTTACCAGTAAAGTAAATTATGTTACAACGCCGGAATAAGGCCGTTAGTCACGACCAACGAACAACACATAAAGTAATTATTAGAAATAAACGGCCATGTAAAACCAAACATAAAATAAATCGGAGATCCTGCCGAAAAAAAACAAAAAGCTAAAAACAATAACAAGCATTGCCTGTACAAAAGCTTTGCTTGTTAAGAGATTTAGAACTTTGTACAAAAACAAACATACAATCGCACCAATATACTACGTAGCAAAGACAGAGTGTCATTATGCTACTGTTGTTGGTATGTACTCTGAAAAAAGAAACGTTGTAAATCTAAAGACTTTCGCTGTTAAATCAACTACTTTCCGCAGTTGAAATGTGCCCAACGACGCTCCGTTGTTGTTTCAAAGGAGCGAGCGCTGTTGATTTAAGTCAACCACGAAAGCTGTTGGATCAAATACTTTTGCCTTTAAGTTAACAACGGAGACTGTTGGAAAAAATTTTCATCTAAAAATAAATTTTTGTTTGCATTTTACTCTTCATATTCTCTCCACCCGGGTATATATGTAGCCTTCGCTTTTTCCCCTCTTCTCTCTTTCTTCGCCTTCATTGATTGCTATCTTTATTTCTTATTTTCCTTTTTCTCTTTATTTTATATTCTCCTGCGGAATCGAACCATGACATCAACCTGAAATTCAATCCAATCACCATATAGTAGAACATTCAACATTATATTGAATTTGAAAGATCTTTTTATACGTCCCCTTTTCCGAAGAAGAATCTATGAATTATATAAAGCATTGTAAAAACAAAATTAAAAAAAATTATTCTTATTATTGCTTTTGTTAACAATGGAAACTGTGGGATCAAATACTTTTGGCTTTAAATAAACAACGGGAAATGTTGGAAAAAATTTTGTCCTAAAAATCACTGTAAAACAAAATAAAAAAATGTATTCTCATTATTGTTTTTGTTGGATTTCTCACAAAAAATTTTGTAACAGCAAGGGAGTTTTTGAATCAACAACACCCGTCTTTGAATTAATTGTTGGATCAAAAACTTTGTTGTATAAACAAATACATTTTCTATTGAATCATAGACGGAGATTAAACAGCCGAAAGTTGTTGATTTAACAACGGGTATTTTTTTCAGAGTAGATTGTGATACATGAAAATTGAAAATTAAGCGAAACAAAGCTCACGGTGGTGGTAGCCTAGTGGGATGCCATTAGATTACCAATCGAATGACGCTTGTCTAGAGTTCCCTGACGCATAAAAAATAAAACTCAAACAAAAATTTAATTATAATTTCTGATGTATAAAATATCACTCAAGGAATAAGTTTTATTTCTGATCACAAAAAAAAAAACTAAAAAAATAAAGATTATTTCTGAAAGATAAAATATGGCTCAAGGAATAAGTTTTATTTCTTATCAAAAAAATAAAACTAAAAAAATTAATGATGAAATGTATAAAAACTCAACAATAATGATTAAATCTGGATTTTTATTATAAAACTCATAATGATTACGGTACCTGGGTAAAATGAAGACTTTGAAAATTTGAATATCCTTTTCTTATTCCGGCAGCAGGAAAATTAAATATGCGTTAAGATTTTGTTACCATTTTCAGCCCAATTCCATTCCGTTCGTATGAAATTGCTTTGACAGTGTTACCACTTGTGCCAGGATGCCGATTGAAAAGATGGTAACAATTTTCTACAAAGTAACTTACCAGTAAAGTAATTTTTCGGTAGCGCTCAGAATCGGGCTGCTAGCCAAGACAAAAGCTGACTAACTTGTGACTAAATTAAGAAGGAGTGGTGAAACCAAATGCATCAAAATTGCGACTAAACTAGTTAAGTATGGTTGGTGAAACCGGGCCAATATGTTACATTTTGAGATATCCTTCACTTCAGAAAGAAAGTTGAAAAAATCTTTTTAAAAATGAACTACTGAGCATGTAATTTTAGATTTCAACTCCAACAAAATGGAATGCTTCAGTCTCCAAGCCCTCGTGAAAACCGACATTACCGCTTCACGTAAAGCTCAGGAAAATTATGACAATAATGGAAGTTTCGGAAATAATAAGTTAATATTTGGTTCGCAACGCATTGATATGAACTCAAGTACACCCTATTCAGATGCCACACAGGTAAGTTTTGTGAAATGCATCATCATGTAATTTTTTCGCTATATGTATATTATTTTTTTGAATAATACAGTTGCCAGCTGTTTACATGTGTTATGCCTCAGACACACATGTGGTATGAATATTATAATATCAATACTATGATTTGGCTTTACTATGAAAATTTTCTATTAAACTACAATATGAGAGTGACACATATGGGTGTTTCCAGCGTTACGGACGTTCCATGCTGCCATATTATTTTCATTATAAAACCTATAGTAGGCTTTGGATCAGAATATTTTTTTGTCATATGTAGCCTTTGTACTCCTCTATCCAACGCTATCAAACTTTTTTTGTAGAGATGACACATTACCACTGTAGAAGGATTTAAAGTTGCCGTTCGAATGTTCCTCAAAAGGGCGGGGTGTAATAAGACCTTTTGAAATAAGGCCTTTAAGGCCTTATATCGCAACCAAAGTGAGATAAAGCCTTTATTTTGTCATTTTCAAAAAAAATGTCTTATTTCACATTTAAAACGCAATTAGGTCTTTTTTGAAATGTACAATAACCCCTTTATTTATTTACGCGAGAACTTATGAGAATTCTAATGATCAAATAACTGTTATATAAGTAAATAACAGAAGGACATCACCGTGGCGGTAGTGCAGCCGAAGGCCCCCAACGCAAAAGCTGTTCTCCGCAAAAGTTTTTTCTTTATCTTCTCTTTCCGGAGTAATATCTATGGCCCGGTCCACAGTGCTTTTGCGCAGAACACTTTTCTGCATTCGGTCGCGTTTATAAAAAATAACCCTGGGCTACGCCATCCGTCCGGACGAGTGCCCCAACCGTGGCTACCGCCACGGTGATGTCCATCTGCGTAGTACCCCTTCAGCGTAGGCGGGGTCTGGTACGATATGTCGAAAGTTTTAATGTCGATCCCGCGTAGGCGGCCTTCGGCCGCGCTTTTAAAAAATAACCCTCAGTCGATATAATTCTCTTTTCGGAGTAATATCTATGACCCGGTCTACAGTGCTTTTGCGGCCATATCAACTCGCAAAATTGGTATCGATTATTAGCCTTTTTTGGTCGTCGTCCCCTATACCAGGCACTTTCCACAAAGTGAAATAAGACCTTTTGAACATTATTTCACACTTCAAGTGAAATAAGACCTTATTCTTAATAAAGGCTTTATTTCTCAATCGATAGCGATATAAGGCCTTAAAGTAGAGCTGCAAAACTATCGATGGCACTATCGATAGTATCGATAGTTCTTTTTCGTGTCACTATCGATAGTTTTTTCCACTATCGATGGTTATCCCTATTCATTCTTGTAGTTTTGTCCCAAGAGAAGAATACTGAATGTTAGGGATGAGTTGGATTTCGATATCAAATTGGTCAAATTAATACCCCAGCGGGTTAGGGGGCTTAGAATATACCCGTGGTAAGGAATGTCTGTCGTAAGAGGCTACTAAAGTCCACGCTTCTAACGATATACAACTTGTAGTAATTGAACCACACCTCGCTAAATGACATCTGGTCAATGTCAAAATTTTTAATTTTTTACTGATTTTTGAAAGTTTTTATTTTCAAATTAAGTCTTTTATAAAAACTTGTAAAAATCAGAAAAAATTTATTTTTTAAAAATTAGCCCGCTTAATTGTTAACGTAATATCAAATATATCTGATAAAAACATTATTTTTAGCGATTTATTTCATGTGAAACAAAAACGGATATTTTATGAACTAAAAACTCGGTTATATGACTCATCCGTGTATAGGGCGTCGTTTTACAACTTTTTTTTTGCAAAACACTATAGACTTCTTGCGCGGCCTTAAACTTCTCATATTCAATAGTACTACCTTTAAAATAAGAAACAATTTGCTCGCACAGCTAAATTCAATGAAGGTGCAAAACACGGTAACTCGCATGGAACATGGTGCAAGGTTTCCAATATATTAGCTGCGGAATGATTTGTATCTGACAGCAGCTTTTGTGTCTACAGTACAGCTACTCGCAATTTGAAATCTTCTGATATAAAATGACAAGCAATAGTTAAGTAATTTTCATTATTTATTTTTTTTTGCTTGGTTTTCCGACGGGGTAGAAATATGATGTATTGTGGAACGATTTTTTCACAAGTGATGACGAAAAATCGTTCCACAATACATAAGTATCTATATCTTTAGCTTAAGGGCCGTTTACTCAACCTCTGATTAACGCTAACCCTATAAGAGGGTGAAGTCACAATCAAATTTTATCTTTTGTCTATACACGGATGAGTCATCTAACCGAGTTTTTCGTCCATAAAATATCCTTTTTGTTTCACATGAAAGAAATCGCTAAAAATAATGTTTTATCAGATATCCTTGATATTACGTTAACAATTAAACGGGCGAATTTAAAAAAATAAAACTTTTCTGATTTTTACAAGTTTTTATAAAAAACTTAATTTGAAAATCAAAACTTTTTCAAAAATCGCAAAAAATTAAAAATTTTGACATTGACCAGATGTCATTTAGCGAGGTGTGGTTCAATTACTACAAGTTGTATATTGTTAGAAGCGTAACTCCAGCGAACATAATTTTTGAATAAAGTGATAACAAAAAACACAAAATTACCGTTATCTCAAAAACGTAACCATACAAAAAATTAAAAAAAATTGTTCTGTGCTCAGCAGGCCCATACCTATCCTCCCCCATAACTGAAATTCTTCGTATTTTTTGTTTTTTTTGATTTATTTAAAGCATAATGTATTCTACATTAATGAAATGTTTAAACAGTGTGCCTTTTGATTATCGGTATTTTACATTAATTAAATGTATAAACAATGTGCCTTATGTACTAGTCAGCGCCAAAGATGCTAAAAAACAAATGTACTACTTTTAGTTTTATTACTATAGCGTTTTCAAGTCAAATGAAACCTTTTTCAAATCAAATTTTCAATTGCAAATTTTAAATTGAAAAATGTTTAATTTAACCAAAAAATGCTATATATATAAGTGAAGTATTTAATTCCTATTTGTTGTTCTTTTGTTAATTAATTAATGTTATGCGTTAAAAAAAAATTTACGACTTTGAAAAGGAAAATGTAAACAAAACCATCCCTCTTTTTAAGGTTTAATTTAACCAGAAAATGTTATATACATACACAGAGAAAAAAGTACAATGGTTTTTTCAACAAACTTCTTGGTTAATTTTTTATTGGTTGATTTATTCATGTCAAAAGGAAAAAATGTAATATGTACATTTTCATTGTACCATTAACCAATATTTTGGTAACAATAAACACCAAACAGAAAGTTGGGTTCCCCAACGTGTATATTTGTTATATTAACAAAAATATTGGTTAATTCATATCTAAAAAAAAAAGTAAAAATATTTACGAAGCTTTATGGCTTCGGCTCTGTTGTTACCATCGCCTTCACCACCGTTTGTGCTTGACGAAGTTGAATGGCTGGACCCGAATTGCAGAGAGCGAGAGAGTGAGTATTTGGAATTTTCTTTGTTATTCAGTTAACATATTAACACTCTCTTATAGATCATACATAGCAGTGCTGCTACTGGCATAAAAATATAACCAACAAATTGTTTAATAGTAACAAGAAATTGGTTGAAGATTTGAATGAACATTTTGTTACATCAACATGGTTAATATAACCAAAAACACTGTCTAATATATCAACAATGGTAATGGTAATATTAAACAAAATTCACATTGATTCCATTTCTAGTGTGAAATTAGTACTATTAACCAACTTTTGGTTGCTTTTTCTCTCAGTGTAAGTGAAGTATCTAATTCTTATTTGATCTTTTATTTAATCATTGTTTTGCGTAAAAAATTAAAGACTTTTTGGAAAGAAAACTGTAAACAAAACCATCCCTCTTTTTATTTTAGTGAAATATTCATAAAAACTATCGATAGTATCGATAGTTTTTTTTCACCTATCGAAACTATCGAGTGGTCCGACTATCGATGGTTTTGCAGCTCTACCTTAAAGGCCTTATTACACCCCGCCAATTGTGGTTAAAGTCTATGCAACTTCCTGGTTTTTAATTAAGAGCAAACCGTCGCACAATGGGGTTTTTTGGCCAAAAATGAATTCGAAATTAAAGTAGTGATAAATAAATATTTTTTAAGGTGGGGTGTAATAAGGCCTTTTGAAATAAGGCCTTTAAGGCCTTATATCGATTGAGAAATAAAGCCTTTATTAAGAATAAGGTCTTATTTCACTTGAAATGTGAAATAAGGTTCTAAAGGTCTTATTTCACTTTGTGGCAAGTGCCTGGTATAGGGGACGACGACCAAAAAAGGCCAATAATCGATACCAATTTTTCGAGTTGAAATGGCCGCAAAAGTACTGAAGACCGGGTCATAGATATTACTCCGAAAAGAGAATTCTGTCGGCTGAGGGTTATTTTTTAAAAGCTCGGCCGAAGGCCGCCTACGCGGGATCGAAATTAAAATTTTCGACATATCGTACCAGACCCCGCCTACGCTGAAGGGTGTACTACGCAGAGGTGTGCCCTACACGTCCGGACGCATGGCGTAGCCCAGGGTTATTTTTTATAAGCGCGGCCGAAGGCCGCCAACGCATAAAAGTGTTCTGCGCAAAAGCACTTTGGACCGGGCCATAGATATTACTCCGGAAAGAGAATTTTTTATAAGCGTGGCCGAAGGCCCCCAACGCAAAAGATGTTCTCCGCAAAAGTTTTTTCTTTATCTTCTCTTTCCGGAGTAATATCTATGGCCCGGTCTGGCTTTTGCGCAGAACACTTGTGCGTTGGCGGCCTTCGGCCGCGCTTATAAAAAATAACCCTGGGCTACGCCATCCGCCCGGACGTGTGCCCTAACCGTGGCTACCGCCACGGTGATGTGCTTCTGCGTAGTACACCCTTCAGCGTAGGCGGGGCCTGGTACAATATGTCGAAAATTTTAATGTCGATCCCGCGTAGGCGGCCTTATTATTCTTAATAAAGGCTCTATTTCTCAATCGATAGCGATATAAGGCCTTAAAGGCCTTATTTCAAGAGGCCTTATTACAGCCCACGGTATTTGGATCATGGTAGTTGTTTTTTATGATGTACTGGTAGGTACCAGGAATGCTACTAAGAAAATTTTTTCCTACCAAAAACCTACCAAAATGGCTTCGAACCTACCAATTTTTTTCTCTAATGTGAGATTTCATTTCATTTCATTTTCATTTATTATTCACACAATTAAGACATAGTCTTTTATAGTGTTTCAATATTAAACATAGGTACAAAATATTATAAATAAATGCTTTAATAACATTAATTTCTTAAACTATAAAGAAAAAGTTAAAGAAAAAAGAGAAAAGTAAAGTAAAATCGAAAGTAGGTATTGGGGATACAGCCAATTTGAAGCATTTATAACTCAGTTCAAGCTTTAATTTATGTGGTAGAGAATTCCACAACTGTACAGCTCTAACGAAAAACATTCGCGATGTCGCAGAGTATTTGGAGCATGGTAGAATGAGATTTCGAGTGCGGCCCGATTGTGCAAATGTCAATTTAGAAAAAAGATAATTTGGACATTGTGTATGGATTAATTTAAACAAAAATAATACATAACGACGGTCAAAATATGATGACAAACTGCATTCAAGAATTTTTATCGAATACTCAGAAATTTGATCAAATTTTTTCTTTGTGTAAATGTACCTGGCAGCACTATTAAGGAATAATTGTAACTTTTTCTAAGATGTTTTGTCTGGATGGCCGTATATTAACTCCTGATATGATAGTATCGGCATCAAGAGCGTTTTGACTAGCTTCAGTTTGGTAGTTTGTGGTATGTAAAAGGTAGTTTTCCACAGTTGCCTAAGCACGTAGTACATTTTGCTAACCGTCGAGTTAACATGATCAACACATGTGAGCACGGTGTTTAGCGTGAAGCCAAGTGTCTTAACCACCTTCTCATACTTAACAACACTTCCATTCAGTACGATAGGAGAACAATTTTCCAAGTCATAAGGAAAGTAAGACATGGTTATCGCTTGCGTTTTGGCTACATTTATGTTAAGTCTATTGTGCTTAGACCAGCAAGATATTGATTCCAGGTCTTCATTTATTCTAAAAACCAGATCCTCAACAAGGCTAATAGGGGAAGAAAGGTATATTTGCAAATCATCAGCATAGAGATGCATGTGAATAGAACTGGCCCGAGTATAGAACCTTGGGGTACCCCACTAGATATAGGCTTTAAGTTTGATCTGTTATCATTAGAAACCACCCTCTGTTGTCTATTTCTAAGATAGCTTGCTATTAATTCCACTGCATTGCCACTGAATCCAAAATATGCACTAAGTTTTTTGAGGAGAATTTTATGACAAACAGTGTCGAATGCTTTTGAAAAATCTAGCAGCGTAAGTATAGTAAGGTCACCCTGGTCGAATGATAGCCGTATATCGTCTATGATTTTTAGCATTGCGGTGGAACAACTGTGACCAGGACGGTACCCGGATTGGTATTGCATAATTAGATCATTATCCATTAAATATTTAATAATTTGGTTCAACAAAAGTTTTTCAAAAACCTTTGACAAGGATGGGAGAATACTAATTGGTCTAAAATCTGAAGGCAACGTCGACTTGCATTTTTTCGCAACCGATTTAATGTTGGCAATTTTCCAAGTGTCAGGAAATCGAAGAGAAGTCAGTGAGAAATTAATGATATGGGTCAGAGGAGATAGGATGTAGTCCAGAATGAGTTTAATAAATCTCAAGCTAATTTTGTCCTCACCAACAGCGTATGACTTAATTGAAGTAATGCTACTCATTACGTCGGATTCCGTGACTGCTGAAAAATCAAACTTACAGCTTGAGTTGCACATAAGCTCTTCACTAAGTTGAAATGAATAATCGTCGTCTGGCGGTTTAACAGCAAAGAAATCATTCATTATATCAATATCAATCGGGCAGTCAGGCTTCGTGTTACAGCTCACTCCAAGGTTCCTTAAATTCCTCCACAGAACCTTGGACGGAAGGTCTGCATTAAGTTTTCTTTGGAAATAACGTTGTTTAGCTCTACGTGTGATTTCAGTTGCTCTATTTCGTAGGTGTTTATATGCCGCCCAATTTTCCTCGCTACTATTCCTCTTCCATAGAGAATACCCCCTATTTTGTGCTCTAATCTCACTTAAAACCTCCCTATCGAACCATGGCTGCTTACTACTTTTAACCACAATTCTTTTTAAGGGGACATATTTATCAAAGAGATAGCTGACAAGCTTACAGAATTCATCAACTTTCTCATTAACATCAGGTACATACCAGCAGTTGTTCCATGATAGAACGGAAGCTTCGGCATCTAATTCATCTTTATTGATTGCCTCAAAATCCCGAAAATAAACATATTTAGACGACTTACATGGGGCATTTAATGTTAGTTTGTGACTGAGAAATATTAAATCATGGTCACTTATATCACTAAGTGAAAGTTGATCAAAATGCAATATCATAGACGCATTAGACACACAAAATAAATCAAGTAAACTAGGTTTTGCATGAGGGCCAAAACGAGTAGGAAGACTGTTGACAACACTTAATCCAACACTAGAGAATTCATCTAACAAATTCTTCTTTAACCATATTCAACAAATTCATTTAGAGTAACTGTGCCTGTAAACGACTACCCTGCAGTAACCGGACACTTGTTTTTTTACCGCTTAAAATAAAAAAAACTGTTTATTATTTTTTTTTTTTTTTTTTAAACTTTAGTATTAATATAATACAATGGTGCTATTATAACTTGACGAGTTCTATGGCCGAGTTTTTCTCCCAATTCGGAGTGTGCTCCTTTTGTTTTTTATACCTTTCATGGGAATGAAATCGTATTATAACTTTGTGCCGAAACACGAATGGTGAAAGTACCAGAAGGAGGCGTGGCAGACCTACCAATATGATAAGGATCATGAGCTGAGTCGATTAAGCCATGTCCGTCTGTCTGTCTGTTTGGTCGCAAACTAGTCCCTCAGTTTTTGAGATATCTGCTTGAAATTCGGAATGTGAGTGTATTTTTAGGAGAAGCTGATCATTTGTCGGAATCGGACTAATCGGACCACTATAACATACAGCTGCCATACAACCGATCGTTCAGATATGGACATTTTGGGGTATAACTTCTCTGTTTAAACAGCTAAGGGCAGAACAGAATTGAAAGTATAAATTAAACAATAGCAGACTATTTAAATTTTCATTTCCCCACTCATGAAAGGTATGAAGTCTTTGGTACAGCCGAATACAGCCTTTCTCTAACTTGTTTTCTACTAATTGGGTGGACCTACAGTTTTATGCCGGCTCCGAACGGCAAATGCATTTTTTGTGAGAAGCCATGGCAGAAATACACTCGGAGGGTATGCCGCCCACTGCCGAGATGACCGCTGCTCTTAAAAAACCCAATAATTCGATTTTTACTAATTAGAAAAATTTTTTTGGTGTGTGTCCGGACTGGGGTTTGAACCCGGATCTCTGGCATATCAGGCGAGCACTCTACCCACTGCACCACAGCGGCCGGTATTAAGTTTAATATTATTTGTACAAATTTCAATTAATTTTAGAATGAGTGATAAAAATGTGAAGGAAAAGAGGAAGAGAAGCAGTTTCCAGATAAACAAAAACTTGAGTTGGCGTTAAATGATATTCGGACAAGGTTGGGTTGGGTATTAGTGGCTCCCACCGCTCGTCCAGTGCGGATTAAATCAGGATTTACATTTTGTGGAATAACATTTAAGGAATAATGAGGGCAAGCAACTGATCCTGAAGGAAACGTAAGATTTATCGGGGAAAATAGCGGACATTGTTTCCACTTGGTACAGCAAACACATATACTACCTATGTAGATAGGCGTGATGGTCAGTCGTGATACCACATGGACCACTTTATTACACACCATGTAGATGAACAGCCTTCTTTGCTTCATATAACGTAAAATGTCAGATGCCTTTCTGTTTCCAATCTCCTCCAGTTGTGTCTGTGGGGACAAGTGCATTTGAAGCTCAAAGAAAACGTTTCTATTTAGCAGAGTTTTGTGACAAAACTCTACTGAGAAGACATGTTTTCTCAACAGTGTTGTGACAAAGTGACTAAATGTACCAAATCAGTGATCTTAGTTGAACGAAGGCAAAAACCTATCAAAATTCAAATCGTCCTACCAACCTACCAAAAGGAATAAAACCTACCAGCTTTGGTAGGAAAAGCGCAAAAGTGGTATCCCTACCAGCTACTGGTTCTGAATCAGAGTCGGATTCGGTGGGGAGGTCAGGGTAGTTTACGGCATCTTGTCTTGCAGTAATAGGGGCTGTCAATTGTAGTTTTGTGGCTGTGTTGTTATTGGTGTTGATGAAATTTGTCTAATTTGGTGTGATTGCTGGTGGGGTATTTTGCGGATTATTTCGTACTATTGCTGCGTATTGTTGTTGTTTGTGCTGGTGTTTTTCCTTATAAATGGCTTTGGCGGTTTTGTGGTCGATCTTTTGAATTGTTTTTATTGCCGGGATCTCTTTTTGTTGTATAAAGATTGGGCACTTCTTATCATAAAGGAGTGATTGTTGGGCTGTAGATGTTCAGTGATGCAATTAATCCATGCGTGGTCATTTGTACATTCTTATTGCATCTCTTCGTTGATGTGATAGATATTGGTGCCTTTTATTCACTGATGCCTCCTCAGTCATAGGTGAATTTCATCAGAGATTCATAAAGAACTCATTTCGGATTTTCACTGCGGGGATATAAAGTATGGATACTATCGGGCAAGGCCGTATTTAGGGGGGGTTTTGGGTGTTTGAACCCCCCACGAAATTCTGGTAGATAAATTTTACTTCTATCATATTCAAAGATATATGTTGAAAACACTAGTTTCGAATAATTAATTTGAGAAAATACCAAGAATTTCAGGTATAGGGGAGGGCTGGTATGAACCTGCTGAGATCAAAACCATTTTCTTATGGTTAGGGTTTTGAGATAACGTAATTTTGAGTTTTTTTGGTTACAACTTCAATCAAAAATTATTTTCGCTGAAGTTACAAATACCCGCAAACCGTATCTACTCCGTTCGAAAGATAATTAAAGTACGCTTCTAACGACATACCAATTATAAATTAAATTATGTTACATTTCTAAAATTTTAGCATATTTCCTTATAACTTCATAAAGTCATGGCTGAAAATTCATTACTCTGGTTATATTAGTTTCTGAATTATAACATTTTGTGTGTTTTTCGAAAGATCCCATATATGGGATGTGTGCGTTTTTATATGTAGTCCGATTTCACCTACATATTTTCAATACTAACTTTGGAAAGTCACCATTTTTTGATTTTTTGCGATTATTGAAAAAAATTTGTTTTTATTGGGGTTTTTATAAGAAGTTGTAAGAATCAGGAAAGTTTTATTCTTTTTAAAATTATTCTGTTTTATTGCAAACATTTTAAGCGTAATATTAAAAAGATGCGATAAATACTTTATTTTTGGCGATTTTTTTCAAGTGAAACAAAAAGGATGTTTTATGGTCGAAAAACTCGGTTAGGTGACCCAACTATATGAAAACGAATTCACAGATAAAAGGACATTAGGAGAAAATATAAAGCTTCCTAAGCACTGTTTGCCAGCATAACACCAACAGTCTCAAAAATAAGCAGTTGCTGTTTTGCGAAAGTTATCATAATTTTTTGAGAACTTTTGAATTTCGATTTCCTTTGAAAATATCTTAAGTCGAAGCACAGAACAGTCCAATATATTTGTTTGTTTTTTGTGCTGTTGCTTTACTGTGTAATTTCAAACAGATCAGTCGACAGTAAAACACAGATAAACAGAATTTTAGTTTTAAGTGCGACTTTTTGAAATTGGATTTTTTTTGTACATTACAATTTCGATTGTGTTCCCATAAATTAAAAAAAAAAAAAATAATAACAACAGTGCTGTAAAAACTCGAAATTATGTTTGCCCTTTGCTGTGCTGTACAAATTTCCACAATACAGAGCAACAGTCGACTATAAACTTTTGAAACTTAAGGCTGCGCAGATGCAGTACAGTAGAACTTTTTATTTTTTATACTTCTGCTGCGCTGTTAATTTTTTAATTTTCAAATGAAAATGAAATTCAATGGAAATGAAAAAAAAAGTTGAAAATAATTTCAAACCCTGCTCAAAAGCAAGGCTGCTCAACGAAATGAACAAAATAATTTTGTTTTAAAAAATATCAATAAAAAATATCCAAAAATTATTTTGTTTTGCTAATTATCAGAAATACAATTTTTTCGTTTCAAAAATTATCAATAAATCTTTAATCAGAATAATTTTGTATATTTTCCTTATTGAGCTCCAGGCCACAAATTAAATTAAAAACAATTTTTAATTTTAATTTTTATTTGTCAATATTTCGATCTCAGCCTGAGATCATCATCAGGACTGGAAAAACAAACACAATGATTACATTTATATACATATATGTATTGATACATATGCTTAAATATAAACATAAACAGAGAAGCGAAACTTACACAAATTCCTTGTTTTAATCGACTGACTAGAAAATCAACAAAAAATATGGAACAGGTAACATTGGAAAAAATGAACAATGTAAACAAAATTTGGAGACATAAATACATATATAAGAAACATGAAAATGTAAACAATTGAAAATATACCGTAATGGTAAACAAAAATATACAGGAACAACAATACCTTGGAATAAGACGAACAGTAAGACATAAATATATACGTATACATATCGCTGCAGCTCTCCTTTGTTGTTGTTGCTTAAGCTTGGTTGAGAAACCAGTTTAGATGGGGATGCGCTCGAACAAACAAACATGCATTGTTATAATTGTTGTTGTCGAATGACCAAATTTCTATATACATGAGCGCAATTGTCAGTGTCGGACTTAAAGTTCATTCTCTTTGTACTAGGGGTGTTCAAAATGTGTAGCATTTCAAGGGTGTATCGCTTATGATAGTGTTTTTCATTGTCTAAAATTGCTACATTGTCAAAATCTGGATAATGTCCCGTACTGCCGCAATGGTATGACAAGGCTGTCTTGTTGTCCGAAGAATTATTCCTTAGTTTTATATTGGACTTATGAGCGGAAATCCTTGTCTTTAATTTGGATTTTGTTGTCCCCACATATACCTTTTCGCATACGTGGGACCCGTCACCACTGCATGGAATTTCATACACAACGTTGGATTTCTCATATTTCGGGATTTTGTCCTTAGTATTACTGTATAGGAGTTTTAAGGAATTGTTGTATGTAAATGCGATATTATAATTTTCTTTGTCATATATATATAGAAAATTATAATATCGCATTTACATACAACAATTCCTTAAAACTCCTATACAGTAATACTAAGGACAAAATCCCGAAATATGAGAAATCCAACGTTGTGTATGAAATTCCATGCAGTGGTGACGGGTCCCACGTATGCGAAAAGGTATATGTGGGGACAACAAAATCCAAATTAAAGACAAGGATTTCCGCTCATAAGTCCAATATAAAACTAAGGAATAATTCTTCGGACAACAAGACAGCCTTGTCATACCATTGCGGCAGTACGGGACATTATCCAGATTTTGACAATGTAGCAATTTTAGACAATGAAAAACACTATCATAAGCGATACACCCTTGAAATGCTACACATTTTGAACACCCCTAGTACAAAGAGAATGAACTTTAAGTCCGACACTGACAATTGCGCTCATGTATATAGAAATTTGGTCATTCGACAACAACAATTATAACAATGCATGTTTGTTTGTTCGAGCGCATCCCCATCTAAACTGGTTTCTCAACCAAGCTTAAGCAACAACAACAAAGGAGAGCTGCAGCGATATGTATACGTATATATTTATGTCTTACTGTTCGTCTTATTCCAAGGTATTGTTGTTCCTGTATATTTTTGTTTACCATTACGGTATATTTTCAATTGTTTACATTTTCATGTTTCTTATATATGTATTTATGTCTCCAAATTTTGTTTACATTGTTCATTTTTTCCAATGTTACCTGTTCCATATTTTTTGTTGATTTTCTAGTCAGTCGATTAAAACAAGGAATTTGTGTAAGTTTCGCTTCTCTGTTTATGTTTATATTTAAGCATATGTATCAATACATATATGTATATAAATGTAATCATTGTGTTTGTTTTTCCAGTCCTGATGATGATCTCAGGCTGAGATCGAAATATTGACAAATAAAAATTAAAATTAAAAATTGTTTTTAATTTAATTTGTGGCCTGGAGCTCAATAAGGAAAATATATATATTCGATTAAACGGCCAAAAACTTCATAAAAATGTACAAACAGAATAATTTTGTTTCGTTGATATCAAAAAAATTAACAAAAATTGTATTTGTTTTTATTCATGTATGTACATATGTACATACATACAAACATATGTAAAATTTTTTTTCTTCATAGAAAGCGAAATTATTGAAAAGTCAATTTTTTCGTTTAAATTTGAAACTATATTTTTTTTAAATAATTGTTTTGATAATTATCAAAACAAAAAAAATTTGTTAATTGTTTTTGATAACAGTTGAAACGAAATGGATTTTGTTATGCTTTTTACGTTTATAAAATCGAATATTTCAACAGAAACAAAATTTTTTTTTTGTTTATTGTTAAAAATAACGTTATTTTGCAGCCTTGCTCAAAAGACTAAAATAATGACATATCTATCAATTTTAAAAATCGGATGTCAAATAACAAAGTTGCAAAAAAAAAAAAACAAGTTAGAGTCTCAACATAAGCTAAAAATCTTGAGGCGGACTTTTACAGCTGAAAAATGCTTGGTAATCTAACCGAGTTTTTCGTCCATAAAATAATATTTTTTTTTACTTGGATAAAATCACCAAAAATAAAGTATTCATCGTATTTGTAATAAAACAGTCTAATTTTTAAATGAATAAAAGTTTCCTGATTTTTAAAACTTCTTATAAAAATCCTAATTTGAAAATCAAAAGTTTCGTAAAAAAAATTTCTTCTAAATAGCACTTGAGAAACCAGAATTTTTTTTTATTATTTTTATTTAGTGCATGAAAAAAGTTATATATTTTTCTCAAAAAAAAAAAAAAAAAAAATCCACAACGATGTAACCCCCTACGAAATAAATTCCTGGGTACGGCCCTGCTATCGGGTACTCGATTCATTTACATTCTAATCTAGAACGATACTTGAAATGAGTACCAGATCGATATTTTTGGCGTCTGGAGTAAAAAAATGAAGTTGAAATTTATGATCCAATGTAATTATGTGATGAAAATTATAACAGTAGTACGTACAGCTAAAACAAAATGTAATACATTATTTCCTTGAATTTTAGACGAAAAAACATTACCCTGGCCATATAAAACGACCAATGAATGCGTTCATGGTGTGGAGTCAAATGGAAAGAAGAAAAATTTGTGAAAAAACCCCAGATTTACATAATGCAGAAATATCGAAAGAGCTTGGACGGCGTTGGCAACTTTTGGGAAAAGACGAAAAACAACCATACATTATCGAAGCAGAAAACCTTAGAAAACTTCATATGATTGAATATCCCAATTACAAATATAAACCTCAGAAAAGGCAGTTGAGATTTTTCGCTTCTAGCCCCAATAATGGAAAAGTTGTCCATAGAGACATTAATAGAAAAAAACCAGCATCGCCGTTACCTTCAAGAAGACGTAAATGTAGACAAGCCAGTGATCAAGGGGTTCGTAGGCGCAGTCAAAGGTCGAAAAGAAGTGTAAGTATCTATATAATTATTTCTTTAGCAACTCAATGGTGACACAGTGTGACAGTAAAAAAATACTTTTTGCGAGACATACCTCAAGTTGTAGGTCTAGTCAAGTATACAAAAACTGCATACTTAACCCTTTCGGAACTTCTTTTTTGTTTTTGACCTTAAAAATCTATATTTGCATTTTATTTACTGTTAAAGGGTTTGTTATGAATAATCAAAAGGAATTTAAAAAAAAAATATTTTTTTAAAGTGGTTTTTTGGCACTATGCCATATGGCATAGATTTCACTAAACGGAAATAAAAATATCTATAGAATGAAATCAAGCCGCAGGGAATTCCTGTTTTTTTATAACAAAAGCAAGCAAACTTGTGGCCCATAAACTAGAATATACTTTTCCGAAAGTCCAAATATTTCAATTTACACTTTTAGGTCAGGATATCTCGAAAACTGGAGTGAATTGAGATAGTTGGACCTTCGGAAAAGTATACACTGGATTCCGGGTGACAATTTTGATGGCCTCTGTTCTCAAAAAAACATGCAATCGTTGCGACTAATTTCATCCCATACATTTTTTTTTATTTCCATTGAGTGAAATATATGCCGTATGGCATGGTAGGAAATGAAAAAAATCCTACAGCCTTATTAAAAAGTCCAGGGTCCTAATTTTTTTCGAGATGTTAAAATCAACAATTTTCTACTAATATATGTACAAAAATTTGCCAAATAAATTTTTTTTTCGTGAAATAACTGAGTTTATGAAGTTACTTTTTCTTGCAAAAAACAAGACACAAAAGATATGATTGCTTTTGTAATTATCGCGAGTTACTGGTTGCAGTAATCAAACATTTTCCAATGCTTTCTTATTCAGAATTCTTCAAAGAAAAAAAAATTAAAAAAAAAAAATTGGTTGTTGAAGTTTTATATCATAAATCTGCCACAGAAGTGCGACTATGCCGTACGGCATAGAATAACCGAAAGGGTTAAAATACACCATCAAAATCTGGGGCCAAACCCCTTTTTCACGGATTAAGGCATATACTAGTATTGTTCCATAACTTTATTTCTTTCTATTTGGTTGCTGGCTTTTCCCACATGGTATGAATATGATGTATTGTAGAATGATTTTCCATCATCCCTTGTCCAGTTTGGTTTGGAGACTAACCGGTTTCGGCCATACAGGCGAGTTTTTTAATAGGAATATTAGGTGAGACCTTATTAAGGCCTTTCGAAAATTCGGGGTAGATACAATCTACTCGAAGACCAGAAGACAAGATCCCAATGCAATACTCACTAAAGACCGTGAGATTAGTAATAGTCGAACTTCCGCTACCAAAACCAATGATGGCTTTCTGTAATTCGATATTCGACTCTCGTCGGCTCGATATTTCAATTCGATATCGAACGAACGACGCACAATGGGTGATAGCGGCCAAAAATAAATTCAAAATTAAAGTATGAGTAAAACAGTTTTTTTAAATAGAAATCGACAGATACATCAAATTGTAATAAAAAAGCTTATATAAAAATTTTTGAGTCTCTTTTCGTTTAGCCGTACAGGGTGCCCAAAGTTGAGCAAAAAATAGCTTCTTTTTTTTCTCAATGAACACACCTCATACAAAATGTTCTATCACATTTAATTGTTAACATATGAACTCGAGTAATACATCATTACATAGATAATGATTTTCTCTTTCAGAAATTATAACGCAGTTGTAAATACCGTTCACTATTGAATTTATATGAATGAAAATTGACAAAAAATAAGAAAAAAATTTTTCTCGACTTTGAATAAAAAAATTAAAAAACCAAAAATTATGACCTCCTCAAATTTTTTTTATGATTTGAAATAATATATTCTTAATCAAACTGCATTTTCATTTTAAAAATCCACTTGCTCCATTAGCTTTTATAATTTTTTTCCCATTTGCCTAAAACTGCGTTTTTGTAAACGCATTAATTATGTTAATTTTGACATTATGAAAAACGTTCATATTTAGGCGAATAATCGAATATTTCTTTATCGTCCTGCAATAAATAGTGCATACTTTCAAATTATGAGCTAATTTTTTTTATCAGCGTTAATTCATATCTTTGACAGCTTTTTTCTTTTGGAATATAAAAAAAAATTGGTAAAAATTGTAAAACTTTAAAATGAAATTAAAAAAAAACAAAAAATATGACCTCCTCAATTTTTTAATATTTCATAGTCCTAAATGTCTTTTATAAACAGGTGAAAAAATCGTAAAAATTCATTTGCTCCATTTTGTTTTATGAACTTTCTTATCGAAGGTGTTTTTTAAGTTTTCGTACATTTTTCCCATACAAAATGCCCAGAAGTATGCTTCAAAAAGTTTAAATTTTTTTGTATGGGTAATATTCGTCAAAATGGTGAAACTTAAATATCGATATTTTCATTTCTAATTAAGATATTCAAAGAAACTAAACGCTGTTTTCAAGGGTAATGATTATGCTTTCAACTGGTTTAATCGAATTTGAGCGGAAGGTAACTACATAAAAGATATTAAGCAGTGAATAGAGCCAAAAAACGTGTTTTTTGCCAATTTGGACATGAATATCTCAAAAACTAGAACCAATTTGGAAAATCTGACTCCAGATTCAGGTTTAGCACACTGAAATCCTTTATAAAAGTGTAATTTCATTTATGGCATAAAATTTTTTTGAAATGCGATTTTTTTGTATGAAAATTTTATGATAAATGCTTATATAATACTTAAAAGTGCATATATTTCTAATTTAAAAACGGTGAAGTGCTTTACCCCTTTTCCAAAATGATTACTGCATTTCATTTATATTTCAAAAATGTATACACTAATCAAAATCGAGCATTTTAGCTATAATAGTTAGGAAAATTCTGAAATTTCAAAAATACCGTTATATGGGAGGTGGGCGTATTTGTGGGTGGATTTTGTTCAAATTTTCACAGTTTACTAATTGCAACAAAAAAAGCTTAAGTTCCGAGTTTCAAGATTCTAGCTTAATTATTACTATTTTTGGCCGCGTTTGTATGGAGGTGCCCCCACTGTGCGACGATACCATTTTGCTGTCTGTATTTCGATAGGAAAACTTTTCTTATAAAAAATTTTATTTTGGCGAAAAGCGAGCAAGTTCAAGACTACGTATTACCAGCGATGGTAGAAGTGATAGCTATTTCGAAGAAAACCAATTCCTCATCATCGGACTTCTTTTCGGGATCAAGCCGGGAATCGAACTTAGACCCACCGTGAGAAGGTGTTAATGTTAGCGACGCACTAACCAACTCACCCAAAAGAGGCCTGGTACGCAGTTGAACTTTTTGTCGCTTTTCTTTTGCCACCCTTACTCGCTCAACTTTATTGTTGTATTTTTATGTACACATGATTTTCATGAGATAACACAAATTTGTTGAGTAATTTTAGGCGGTATATGCTTCGGTTAGCAGGAAGTAATGTGCATTTGCAACACCCTGCCTTTTTATTTAATTTTAATTGTTGAATTATTGTGTGGACACAGAAGATTTTAATTAATTTTTATTTGGCGAAAAGCGAACAAGTTCAAAGCTACGTATTACTAGCGATGGTAGAAATGATAGCTATTTCGAAGAAAACCAATTCTTCATCATCAGATTTCTTTTCGGGATCAAGCCGGGAATCGAACTTAGACCCACCGTGAGAAGGTGTAAAAGTTAGCGACGCGCTAACCAACTCACCCAAACACGGCCTGGTACGCAGTTGAACTTTTTGTCGCTTTTCTTTTGCCACCCTTACTCGCTCAACTTTATTGTTGTATTTTTATGTACACATGATTTTCATGAGATAACACAAATTTGTTGAGTAATTTTAGGCGGTCTATGCTTCGATTAGCCGGAAGTAATGTGCATTTACAACACCCTGCCTTTCTATTTTAATTTAATTGTTGAATTATTGTATAGGTACACAGAAGATTTTTAAAGAATTTTATTTTGGCGAAAAGCGAACAAGTTCAAGACTACGTGTTACCAGCGATGGTAGAAGTGATAGCTATTTCGAAGAAACCCAATTCCTCATCATCAGACTTCTTTTCAGGATCAAGCCGGGAATCGAACTTACACCCACCGTGAGAAGGTGTTAATGTTAGCGACGCGCTAACTAACCCACCCAAACACGACCTGGTACGCAGTTAAACTTTTTGTCGCTTTTCTTTTGCCACCCTTACTCGCGCAACATTATTGTTGTATTTTTATGTACACATGATTTTCATGAGATAACACAAATTTGTTGAGTAATTTTAGGTGGTATATGCTTCGGTTAGCCGGAAGTAATGTGCATTTGCAACACCCTGCCTTTTTATTTAATTTTAATTGTTGAATTATTGTGTGGACACAGAAGATTTTAATTAATTTTTATTTGGCGAAAAGCGAACAAGTTCAAAGCTACGTATTACCAGCGATGGTAGAAATGATAGCTATTTCGAAGAAAATCAATTCTTCATCATCAGATTTCTTTTCGGGATCAAGCCGGGAATCGAACTTAGACCCACCGTGAGAAGGTGTAAATGTTAGCGACGCGCTAACCAACTCACCCAAACACGGCCTGGTACGCAGTTGAACTTTTTGTCGCTTTTCGTTTGCCACCTTTACTCGCTCAACATTATTGTTGTATTTTTATGTTCACATGATTTTCATGAGATAACACAAATTTGTTGAGTAATTTTAGGCGGTCTATGCTTCGGTTAGCCGGAAGTAATGTGCATTTGCAACACCCTGCCTTTTTATTTAATTTTAATTGTTGAATTATTGTGTGGACACAGAAGATTTTAATTAATTTTTATTTGGCGAAAAGCGAACAAGTTCAAAGCTACGTATTACCAGCGATGGTAGAAATGATAGCTATTTCGAAGAAAATCAATTCTTCATCATCAGATTTCTTTTCGGGATCAAGCCGGGAATCGAACTTAGACCCACCGTGAGAAGGTGTAAATGTTAGCGACGCGCTAACCAACTCACCCAAACACGGCCTGGTACGCAGTTGAACTTTTTGTCGCTTTTCGTTTGCCACCTTTACTCGCTCAACATTATTGTTGTATTTTTATGTTCACATGATTTTCATGAGATAACACAAATTTGTTGAGTAATTTTAGGCGGTCTATGCTTCGGTTAGCCGGAAGTAATGTGCATTTGCAACACCCTGCCTTTGCACTAGCTGCAAAACCATCGATAGTCGGACCACTCGATAGTTTAGATAGTCGAAAAAAAACTATCGATACTATCGATAGTTTTTTATGAATATTTCACTAAAATAAAAAGAGGGATGGTTTTGTTTACAGTTTTCTTTCCAAAAAGTCTTTAATTTTTTACGCAAAACAATAATTAAATAAAAGATCAAATAATAATTAGATACTTCACTTACACTGAGAGAAAAATCAACCAAAAGTTGATTAATAGTACTAATTTCACACTTGAAATGGAATTAATGTGAATTTTGTTTAATATTACCATTACCATTGTTGATATATTATGGCGTTTTCTTTTCTGCAAAAAAATGCTGCCCTTCTATATCCCAATTATCGAATTGCGTAACCTAACTTTCTACAAAATGAATAAATTTGTAGATAATGGTGCCCTCTTGCTTGGTTAGAGGTCAATATTCAGTAAAATTAACAGACAAGCTTACAAAATAGCTACGAAAATCAAAAAGGGCAACATTTTTTCGAGAAAAGAAAACGGCATTAGACAGTGTTTTTGGTTATATTAACCATGATTTTGTTGATATAACAAAATGTTCGTTCAAATCTTCAACCAATTTCTTATTACTATTAAACAATTTGTTGGTTATATTTTTATGCCAGTAGCAGCACTGCTATGTATGATCTATAAGAGAGTGTTAATAGGTGAGTTCCCGTGGCAGTGATCCAGATCCGGATACGAATTTTGCAAGCAAATGCAACAACAATTTTGTGATCCTGATATTTATCTGGTTCAATTTCGGATGCGTATAAATTGTAATAGACATTTTTGATACAGGTAAATATCAGGATCACAGAATAGCTGTTGCATTTGCTTGCAAAATTCGTATCCGGATCTGGATCACTACCACGGGAACTCAGCTGAAATGTTAACTGAATAATACTGATTTCACACAGACGGTTAATGGAGTAATTATCCACATTTTCTTCATTAAGTTGATAATGAAACTCGATTTTCCATACAGAAGTTCAATTATTAATGGATTCATTACCAATTAATTGAATTTTTAATCGAATAAAAATCCAATACAACTCTGGAGGTACAACTCTGGAGGTAAGTTCGTTTTTTTTAATTTTGAAGTTTTCAGTGTCAACCGTCAATTAGTTTTTTTATTAACCCAGCAAACATTCTCAGAGCACTCATAATTTTGAGTCGGATATGAATCCCAAATATGTGTGAAATATGTGCTTAGGAAATTTTTTTTATAATCTTTTTTTGTTTGTTTTTTAAAATGACAATTGTAATTCATGTATGCTAGCTATATAGGGATAAGTAATTATAATAATAATTTAATATCTGTATGAGCTCGTTCAGAAGGCGTAAATTATATCACTTTCCGCTCAGTGATATCTAGACAACAGTTTTGCTCAGCAGTTGCGACTTCTGAACGCGACCAATGAGAGAAGAAGATAATAAGCTGGGGTGAATAGAGAGAGAGGATGAAGAGAATTGGGGATGGAAAATGCAAAAACAAAAGAATTTTTTGTTTTACTTTACTACTTATTCAGGCTCATAAAATGTATGAAATTAGGCTCATATTAGGGAACCACCTTATACTATGTTCATGCTGGATTTGAAACGCAACATTTTGCATTTTCGAAGATGGCTTTTCGAAAAGTGTTCATGCTGCCGCGTTTTGTAAATGTGCATTTGAGAAGTTCGAAACAAACGGAGCTATTATCCCAGATTACGCAATCAGGTGTTGAGGTTTATTTTTTTTGTTTTGTCTAATTAAAAAAATATTGCAAAATATGTAATAATATAATACACTAATTTTGCAAACCAAACGTACCAACCGCTTTGGTATTAATTTTGATCTCTGTTTTGTTTACTTTCGTTCATTACATGTAGAGTGACGTCATCATGGAGCTCGTGTGCCCATGCTCATGCTGCTCTATATGCGTAATCTTGTAGGTATTTCGTTCTTGTATTGCCAGAATGTTGCCACTATTTTCCATTCGAATGGCAAATTTTTTCGAAGATTTCAGGGTTGCTTTCTGCGTTAGCATTCAAAACGCAAAAAAATAGTTGCGTTAAGTTGCATTTTGGTGGTGGCATTTGTATGGAGAAATGTAACATTTAATGTTGCGTTTTGGACTAAACGCAAAAATGCCTCCGAAACGCAAAACGCAGGCTCACCATGAACATGCTATTAAGAACAGAAATACATACATTTCGGACTCCAAAATGAGCTCATAATGAGTGTGAACGCTCCGGTTTAGGATTCCTTTCTGACTCCTTTATGAATCCGAATGTTTACTGGGATTATTTATTCAAGAATTGTTGTCAATAACATAAAATTATTTTATGAAAAGTGACATATCCTTGTTAATTGAATGTGTGTGAAACATAAAAATTTATTGTTAAATTATAAATGTAATGTACTACATTAATTTTCTGTCTGAAATCAGTATAACAAAGAAAATTCCAAATACTCACTCTCTCGCTCTCTGCAATTCGGGTCCAGCCATTCAACTTCGTCAAGCACAAACGGTGTTGAAGGCGATGGTAACAACAGAGCCGAAGCCTTAAATCTTCGTAAATATTTTTACTTTTTGTTTAGATATGAATTAACCAATATTTTCGTTAATATACCTAACAAATATACACGTTGGGGAAACCAACTTTCTGTTTGATATTGATTGTTACCAAAATATTGGTTAATGCTACAATGAAAATGTACATATTACATTTTTTCCTTTTTACATGAATAAATCAACCAATAAAACATTTACCAAGAAGTTGGTTGAAAAAACCATTGTACTTTTTTCTCTGTGTATGTATATAGCATTTTCTGGTTAAATTAAACCTTAAAAAGAAGGATGGTTTTGTTTACATTTTCCTTTTCAAAGTCTTTAATTTTTTTTAACGCATAACATTCATTAATTAACATAAGAACAACAAGTATAGGAATTAAATACTTCACTTATATATATAGCATTATTTGGTTAAATTAAACCTTTTTCAATTTAAAATTTGCACTTGATTTGAAAAAGGTTTCATTTGACTTGAAAACGCTATAGTAATAAAACTAAAAGTAGTACATTTGTTTTTTAGCATCTTTGGCGCTGACTAGTACATAAGGCACATTGTTTATACATTTCATTAATGTAAAATACCGATAATCAAAAGGCACACTGTTTAAACATTTCATTAATGTAGAATACACTATGCTTTAAATAAATCAAAAAACAAAAAAATACGAAGAATTTCAGTTATGGGGGAGGATAGGTATGGGCCTGCTGAGCACAGAACAATTTTTTTTTTTAATTTTTTGTATGGTTACGTTTTTGAGATAACGGTAATTTTGTGTTTTTTTTGTTATCACTTTATTCAACAATTATGTTCGCTGGAGTTACGCTTCTAACAATACACAACTTGTAGTAATTGCACCACACCTCACTAAATGACATCTGGTCAATGTCAAAATTTTTAATTTTTTGCGATTTTTGAAAAAGTTTTGATTTTCAAATTAAGTTTTTTATAAAAACTTGTAAAATCAGAAAAGTTTTATTTTTTTTAAATTCGCCCGTTTAATTGTTAACGTAATATCAAGGATATCTGATAAAAACATTATTTTTAGCGATTTCTTTCATGTGAAACAAAAAGGATATTTTATGGACGAAAAACTCGGTTAGATGACTCATCCGTGTATAGGGCGTCGTTTTACAACTTTTTTTTTTGCAAAACACTATAGACTTCTTGCGTCTATCTGATGATGAGGAATTGGTTTTCTTCCAAATAGCTATCACTACCACCATCGCTGGTAATACGTAGTATTGAGCTTGTTTGCTTTTCGCCAAATAAAATTAATTAAAAATCTTCTGTGTACCTACACAATAATTCAACAATTAAATAATGGAATTACTATAGAAAATATCGGTATTTTGTTGTTTTTGTAACCTAAGAATCGATTTCAGGCGAACAAACAACAAAAAAGAAGTTCATTTCACTTACGCTTGATGGCGCTATAACATAATGTCATAAATATGTATACTTAATAGAAAAACATGTTGCGAGCAATAAATACTGGGCAACACGTTGCCAGCAACATTATACCTGTGATACCTCGCAACATATTTCATGGAAAAGTTGTTATTAATGGGTGAGTTTCTAAGAAAAAGCTGCTCCGCAACTGTTGAGCTGAACAGTTGCCAACAGTTGTGTAGCAGTTGAGTTAAACAGCTACGTCTTAGAAACGGTTTGATGAATTTATCAGCTGTTTGGCTTTACACAACATGTTGAGCTCAAGTAGCGAAGAAAATTTGTGATGCAAAAAATGGCGAAAAGTTGCCAACTGTTGAGCTGAGCGGAATTACTCAACAGTGCGTTTCTAAGACAAACACTCAACAGTTGCACAACAGCTCAGTCTTAAAAACTCACCCAATGTTTTCAGTCTGAGTGCATAGCATCAAAAATGTGGAATATTCGGTTCATGGTCTTAGGCCCGGTTTCACCAACTGGTCTCAACTTAGTTAAGCCGATTTTTTTACGTTTTCAGTTTCACCATGCAACTGAGCTGTCACAAGTTAGTCAGCTTTTGTCTTGACTAAAAATAAACTAAGAATTTGAGTCGCTTTAGCAAATTCAACAACCAAAAGAGCGAATATGACAAAAAATGAGCAAATACAGCAACCAAAACAACCAAAAAACCCAGTATTTGCCATAAATGGTTGGTTGCAAAACTATTTTCTTAGACTATTTGGTGAAACCCAAAAGTAAGTTAGCCCCAAATCTAGGCTAACTTAAGTCAAAACTTAGTTTAGCCCAGATTTGAGGCTAACTTACTTTTGGGTTTCACCAAATAGTCTAAGGCCCGGTTTCACCAACGTGACTAAAGCTAAAACTAAGTTTTGACTTAGTTTAGCCCAGATTTGAGGCTAACTTACTTTTGGGTTTCACCAAATAGTCTAAGAAAATAGCTTTGTAACCAACCTTTTATGGCGAATACTGGGTTTTTTGGTTGTTTTGGTTGCTGTATTTGCTAATTTTTTTGTCATATTCGCTCTGTTGGTAGTTGAATTTGCTAAAGCGACTCAAATTCTTAGTTTAGTTTTAGTCAAGGCAAAAGCTGACTAACTTGTGACTTAGCTTAGTTGCATGGTGAAACTGAAAACGTAAAAAAATCGGCTTACCTAAGTTGAGACCGGTTAGTGAAACCGGGCCTAAGAAAATAGCTTTGTAACCAACCTTTTATGGCGAATACTGGGTTTTTTGGTTGTTTTGGTTGCTGTATTTGCTCATTTTTTTGTCATATTCGCTCTGTTGGTAGTTGAATTTGCTAAAGCGACTCAAATTCTTAGTTTAGTTTTAGTCAAGGCAAAAGCTGACTAACTTGTGACTTAGCTTAGTTGCATGGTGAAACTGAAAACGTAAAAAAATCGGCTTAACTAAGTTGAGACCGGTTGGTGAAACCGGGCCTTAGTCAATTTTGATATGTATTGACTCATGTTTACAGTAGGCATATAACAAATGTTGACGAAAAATTTGGCATACCACCAGGTGGCAAATATTGTACAAGTAATGAATATCACTTTTTTAGGTGATTTCGGTTCAAAAACGTTCCGCGCACAGTTGTGTTATTATATTGAATCAGAATTTTCTGAAGAAAAATTAGTTTGGGGTGGGTGGGGCACTTCCCTTAGGTCCATTAAAAGGCGTTTGGTATAATAGGAAGATTATTAGTTAAATAAATATCAATTATTATGAAGAAAAACGTGTACACTGTACAAAACTTTTTGTTTTTTCAGCAGTTCTGATAAAATAGTAATTTCGTTTTGCGCGGAAACTTTTTTGCAATTTCGCAAAAAAAAAAAATAATGGGGTTCATACTTTTTTACGCTCTATTCGACTATGGTATGCCGTTTTTCGTATTTGCAAAAATTGTAAAAAGTTATATGCCTAGTGTTACAGTATCTAATATATTTGAAGTAATTCCATACATATTTTGATAAAAGTTTAGCTTTTCTGACCTGGTTTATACAGGGATTTCACACAATGGGGTATTTGATGATCTTTTTTAGTGTTTAGTGTGTAGTTCGATTTTGTATAAAACCTTAAAATTTGGGTTTTTGATTATTTAATAATAAATATTTTTTTGGGGTGTGAGTGTGGATCTGTAGATATTTAGCCAATACACTACAAAAAATAAGTTCCCTTTCATGCCTTTTCTGAATTGTTGACGTTTTGATATGTAAACATCTGTATACAACGAAGGAGCAACATATTTTGACATCTAGTCATACAAATATATGGACGTGCATACATACCTACAGTAACAACAACAACAAAATAGTATAGTCGCATTTTAATCCTAATAAAATCAAAAAGGGAATAAACTCCGATTTCGAAAATCTTTACACATCAATGTTCATGTATTCACGTTATTCACGCTTTTATTTTTGTTTGTCATTAACTCAATGAAATAATATACAAATGCTCAAAGTACGAAAATTTGTAGGGTATAACTTCTAAATTTGGGCAGATCGGTTGACTATTACATACATATACTGCTATACATCCTGAGATATGCGGACACATATTTAAACTTCGGTGTATAACTTTTCTATTTGAGCATATAAAAGCATGGAACTTTATGGTTTTCATATATGGGCATTTCCTGGGCGTTGCGGACGTTACGTTCGTACGATTTTTTGAATTTTTGAGGCAGAAATATCGCGAAATATTGTATCGTTTTATTATACTCAGCTGTAGTAGTACACAGAGTATTATAGTTTTGATTTCATAACGGTGGATTGTAACAGAATGAAATAATCGAGATAGCTATGGACTTATTTATATCAAAATGATCAGGGTGAAAAGAGAAATCGATTGAGCCATGTCCGTCCGTCCGTACGCACTCTAACTCGCGCACAAATTGAGATATTTCGATGAAATCTGGAATGCAAGCTGGTATCGAGACTGGGACGGTTGGTATTGAAAATGGGCGAAATCGGACCATGACACGCCCACTTTTCCTATATAGAAAAAATCGGAAATTTCGTATCTCAGCCACTAACATAGCTGCAGCGATGAAATTTCGCCCACGTATTGAGCTCAGGCCCTTATGAAGAAATTTGATGAAATTTTGGAAAATGGGCGGTGCTACGCCCACTTATTAAGGGGCAAAAATTGAAAGTTTTATAAGCCATAACTCAGAAACCGTTGAAGATATATCGATGAAATTTGGTACGCGTGATATATTTACTTAGGAAAATGTGTGGACGAAAAAGTACCAAAATCGGTTGACGATCACGCCCACTTTTATATATGGGTATTATAAAGGGGCCTAATTAAAACATTTTAAGCGATATCTCTGTCAAATATAAAGATATATCATTGAAATTTCATGGCAGGAGTCCAACTGCGGACATAAAACAAAAAACACAAAAATTTTGGAGAATGGGCGTGGCACCGCCTCTTTTTAGAAGCAGAAATATACGAGATTTCTTAGCCTATAACTCGACAAATAATTGAGATATTATGACGAAACTTGGTTTATGACTTTTTTAACTCCTGTTAATAGACACGCAAAAATTTATTGAAATCGGTTTATGACCATACCTGCTTTTTAACAAAGATATTTCTGGAACACCCTTTGGGAATTTCTAACGTGACATCTTTGTAACGAGAAGCCATAAAGGAATGAAATTTTGCACAAAGAATAATATTCATATGCTTAGTTGGATCATTGATAAAAATTTTTGAAAATGGGCGTGGCTACGCCCACTTTATGCAGCACTCGCTTTATATAAAATACACCGTGATTCCATCAAACGCAAACAAACAATGAAAGCATCAGCTCAGTATCTAATGTTCGATTCCACTCGAACTTAGGCTTCCTTACTTGTTATATATGTCGTGTATTTCATATGATAGCGAATTGGTTTAGTGAAACTCAAAAACAGCGTCAGTTACTTTGAGCCGAATAATGTAATAATTAACTTTCAATTTTTAATATTTTTCTCACTTTCTTATGAATATTACTTTTTTGAATTTAATATTTGAATTGGAATCAAAAACTACTTCTAAGAGATATTTGCTTATAGATATGTAATTAAAATTTAAGTATACATGCATATAAGTAGATATATGTATGAAGTCACTAAACATTTGCATATATATATACACTAGCATACCCGGCCAGGCTTCGCATTGGCTTTCAGTTATCAACAGTCATCATCATGATGTATTGTGGAACGATCTTCCGTCATCCCTTGTCAAGTTTGGTTTGGAGACAAACCGGTTTCGGCTAATATGCGCCATCTTCAGTGTCTTTTTTCGTTCTGAGTTATTTTGTGTAAGTTGGATAATACTTATAGTAACTAGCTTTCATCGTTTGGTCACGTACTTCGTGTTCGTGTGATGTGTTCGTGCATTCGGGCGACGTGCATGTGTGCGTGCGTGCGAGTCTGTGCGTTTAGGTATGTAAATCTATTTTTGTATCCTCATTAAACAGGCAGGTAAAAGTCCGTTATTGTCCTATTTTGTGTTGTTTTGTTTATGTCGGTTTTAGGTTTTTTGTCCTCTTTTCGGTATAATAGCTTAAGCGGTTCGAATAATGTATCTGATGCGGTGTTTATTTGTTCATTTATTATTTTACCTACGAATGTCTTCTGTTTGTATATCTCCATATTTTCTAATACGTTAAGTCGTTTTCCCTTATGTTGTATGTGGAGCATTTTAGCTGTTTTTCCTATTTTCATGGGTGTACATTTGTTTTCTGCCATGTGGTTGGCGAAATTTGATTCCACTGTCGTTGATGATTTCCTTATTTTCTTATTGTAATCTCTTACGTGTTCTCGATATCTCGTCTTGATTTGGCGTCTTGTTTGTCCTATATAGCTCTTTTGGCATTCGCAAGTCAATTTGTATACGCCTTGTTTGTCAAAGGGGTCTTCCTTGTTAATGTGATCTTATTAGTGATTTGATATTCAAAATAAAAGATACTTTTATTTTGTGATCTGCTTCGCCATCCTGATAAAACATATTTTTTATTACTGAAAAGGTTTCTATTTTCAAAAAATGAAATACACGATATTCTTTGATGTGACTGAAAATGAAATCACAAATAAAAAGTTGTCTGGATTTGTATGAAGAACGAAATCAGAAATAAAATTTATTCATTATATTAAATCAAAAACGATTTGACTCACGCAACGATAAAATTCATGAATTTACTGCGGTGTCGCTGTTGTGTTCTATTTCTATTTACGGAAAAATATCAGAACATATTTGAAATCCTCTAACGGCCTTAGTCCGCGGGGTAACATAATTTGCTTTACCGCTAAAGTGAAGACTTGACCTTTGAACACCTTTCTCGTATTCTATTCCACCTCAATAAGTGATAACAATTTGTTACCATTTTGAGTCCGATGCCATTCAATTCGTATGGAATCGCTTTGATAGCGTTACCATTTGTTCGAGAATACCGATTGAGGAGATGGTAAAACTTTTCAGTAAAGTAAATTACCAGTAAAATAATATTGAAGTAACACTCAGAATCGAGCTGTAAGTGGTGTTTCTTACATAGATACATACCTACTTATGTATATCTTTCCTTTATATGAATATAATTAACCTAGTAGCCCCGGAGAAAAATGAAATATATACATACATGGGCCTGTAGAGAATATGCATACATTGATTAATCATGCAGCAAAACTTGGGAATTGTTATACATATATTTTTTTCTTTAAAAAGTTAATAAGTATCTATACTGAGGTAAATGCCCATGGAAGACGTATGAATCGAAAAAAAAAAAATTAATATACAGGTTCCCAGTATTTTTTTTACATTCGTATAAATAGATAGTCATAACTCAAAACTTCCATTTACTTTTAAAATGTTATAATTCAAACAAATCTCATCTCAAGTAATATTTAACGGGGGTTGCGTAATTTGGATTTGGGTGAGTCAGCAATACAGAGATAAAATTTATTTTTGATTTTAAATATATTTCAAGTCAAAAAGTGGCCACTCTGGTGTAGTGTGTGAAAGGCTGCCATAAAAGGAGTCTCGGGTTTTATCCCCAGTCCGGACAAACACCAAAAAAAAATTTAATTAATTAGAAATTAGAAACAGCGGTCACCTCTCGGTGGTGGGCGGCATGCCCTCATAGGGTATTTCTGCCATGAAAATGCTTCCCACAAAAAATGCATTCCCATAAAACTGTAGGTCCACTCAATTAGTAGGAAAAAACAAAAATTAAGGAATGCGCTTCAAATTAGGGAGATAAGCTCGTCCTTACAACTCGTTAGAGCTTTTTCAGCGGCATTGTATTATACATACTATTATATTCTCGTCAAAGATATTATTAACAAACATTTTGTAACAATTCCTAAGTTTTCGGTTATGGAAGGAACCTAAAATTTACTCGAGAAATTCAAATTTGGACCGATACTTTGGTGTAAATAGAAATAAAATACAACAGCGATACCTTGCGGATTTTTCTTCATATGTATGTACACATGTTTTTGGTATTCTCTATCTCCATACTAATAACCTTAATGGAACCCAATGAGATATAACTACCAAATTTCATTAAAATGTTTCAGTATTTTTAGACGAAAATATATAAGGATAGGTATATATCTAACGTCAAATTTTAAAAATAATTTTTCAATTTTAATTTCTGTTGTAAAAGAAAAATAATTATAATTGAAATTGTTTGAGTAGTTAAAAAGTTTATTCCGCACAAAGAATGTTACATGAGATTTATATATATACTAGCTGACCCGGCAAACTTCGTTCTGCCCAAAATAGATTTTTTTATTAATTTCATTTCAAAAATTACAAATTCAAAATACACCGGTATTATTTTTAATAGAAAATTGACGATTTTTCACTACTTCATTGTGTATACAACTTCAAAAATATATACTTTTAGTATTCAGTTTAAGGCTGCACGATACACAACATTTTAAGTTTTCTATTCCGGATATTTATTTTAACTGAGTAAGTAAGAGGATTGATATAGTATACCTCCATAATGGTTTTCAGGCCCCTCCTCCAACCCTTTTAGATATATTCAGCCTCAAAAATTTAGTACGTATGGGAGGTGCAATGTCCCATTTTTCGATAAATCTTTTTTTATGGGTGAACATGGTATTGATATCGTATATCTGCATAGTGATTTCTATGTACATGCCATGAACGCTTTTAAGGATAGATAGATAGATAGATAGATAGATAGATACTAGGAGGAAATACTGCACTGCGACCTTAAGGTCTATTGTGCCCTCCACCTCATCACATAACCTCCCCAAGTCCAATCTCATCCAAGAACTTGATAATTGAGGACGCTCCTAGGTTTGGTATGTGTTTGCTCTCCAGCTGATATAAGCCGAGTGTTCTCTGTCTCCTTCAAGATATTGCAGTGCATTCGAGGAGTATATGCTCCGCAGTCTCATCCTCCATGTCGCAAAACCGGCATGTACTAGTAGAGTAAATGCCGAGTTTGTGCATATGGCTTTTGAGTCTGCAGTGACCAGTAAGAATACCCACCACTATTCTCATCTTGCTCTTCGAGAGCTTCATTATCGCCTTGAAGCGCTTTTTGTTAAAGCCCCCGAGTAGGAGCTTTGCCTGTCGCATGCCGGCTGTTTGTTGCCAGTGCTGTTCTCTCAAACGGTGTTCCTCTAGCCTGAGCTCCTCTCTAATCGTATGTGGTCCTATACTCAGAAAGGGCTCTGGTCCAATTGGCCTCTCAGCTGCCGCCTCTCTGGCGAGGCTGTCCGCTATCTCATTTCGAGTTACTCCTCTGTGTCCAGGAACCCATGCCAGAAGTATTGAGTTACTAGCGCCAAGGTCGTTTAAATTATTTATGCACTCTAGGACTAGCGCGGAGTTAATCTCACACGACGCCAGCGCCCTGAGCGCCGCCTGGCTGTCACTCAATATAGTAATGTTTTCATCACAGTATCCTCTTCGTATGTTTAGCTCTACACACTGACTGATGGCGAATACTTCCGCCTGAAATATGCTGGGAAAGCGCCCCAGGGGCAAAGACACTCTGGCTCTCGGACCATAGAAACCAGCTCCTCTGCCCTCCGGAGTCTTCGAGCCGTCAGTGTACCATACTATCGTGCTATTCTCCAGGAGTACATCCATCCTGGAGTCTATCCAGGATGATTTATCTCCAAGCTCAATTTTAAAATTCTTCTCAAATTGTATGTATTTAGTCATATCGTCCCTGGGAAGCCGAGATATTAGGAGCTTTTCTCTCAGCTTCTCCATGTTTTGGGAAGTTGTGACCTTTCCTTTACCACTCCCTTCCCCTGCTATGTTTAGCAGAGTACGCTTAACTATTTGCTCAATATGTATGTGCAGAGGAGTAAGTTCGAGTAGAACCTCCATCGCTGCAGTGGGGCATGTGCTCATGGCTCCCGTAATGCACACACACGCCAGGCGTTTAATCCTGGTTAGTGCTACCCTCAGTGTCGATAGAACAATCCTCGATCCCCATGCAATCGCCCCGTATGTCAGAGTTGGTCTTACTATCATAGTATACATCCATCTCAGCATGCTGGGGCTGCAGCCCCATGATTTACCTGCGAGACGTCTGCATACCATTAGTGCTCTCGTGGCCTTTGATGTGGCGTGTTTCACATGCTCCCTCCACAAAAGCTTGGTATCAAAGATGACGTCTAGGTATTTTATGTCAGGTACGGTGTCTAACACTACGCCATCTAGGCTAATTGGTCTCATTCCCGGAAGGATTCTTCTCTTTGTGAACGGAATTATGGCCGTTTTTTCGGGATTTATATTTAATCCAACTTCCGTACACCATCTCTTCGTCAAATTTAAAGCCCTCTGTACTATATCACACAGGGTACTCTCAAATTTCCCTCTTGCAATTATGACAATGTCATCCGCATATCCCTGACAGCGGATTCCGTTGTCCGTAGGTAACTGCAACAACTAATCAACCACCAGACTCCATAAGAGAGGAGATAGAACTCCTCCTTGCGGACATCCTTTGGTGGTTTTAACTTGCACCACGCCCTCTCCCATCTGGGTTTCAGCTAGTCTGGTGCGAAGCAGCGCGTCTATCCACCTGCATATAGGCTGCTGCACTTCTCTTCTCGTGAGTGCTCGACAGACTGCATCATGGGATGCGTTGTCGAAGGCTCCCTCGATATCGAGGAAGGCACATATCACGACCTCTTTATTCTCAAAAGCACCCTGAATAATGTCCATTAGCTGGTACAGAGCGGTATCCGTAGATCTACCTGCCCTGTATGCATGCTGCCCTGGGTGCAGGGGGAACCTCCTCAGGGTGTTTGACCTGATCTCCTGGTCTATAATCTTCTCCATTGTCTTAAGGACAAAGGAGGTGAGACTAATGGGCCTGAAGGACTTTGCTAAAGAGTAGTCCTTTTTACCTATTTTGGGTATGAAAACCACCCTTGCTCTGCGCCACGCTATTGGTATGTACGCCAGCGCTAGACTATCTCTAATAATTTGTACTAAATACTTGGTTACCCCTCTATCCCTCTGCAACATGACCGGATAAATGCCATCCACACCTGGAGACTTGTACCTCTCGAAGGACCCCACGGCCCATCTGACGGTTCTCTCAGAGATTATATTCCTCACGTAGTTCCAATCAGTGGGTGTTGGTCTTACTCCTCGAAGTACAGCCTCTGGTACAGGGGGACCGGCGTCCGGATTATGTGTTGCCATAAGGTAAGTAGCCCTCTCCTTCTCCGTTTTGGTGTATTCACCATATGAGGTGGGTTTTGTCAAAGGCTGGGGTAATGCTCAGCCTGCCCAAGGTCGAGTAGAAGTCCCACATACTCCCACTAAACAAAGAACACAGTATTTGTGTGTTAAGATCGAATACACACACACGGCCTGAGATGTTGAGAGAGCCGCAGCTTTCCGTCACAAGAGAGCGAGAGGCGGAGTCGGGAGAGAGAGAGAGAGAGAGTAGCCGAGCTGATTGGCAGCGGTCGGTGTTGGAGTTCAGCGGTAGTGAGTACGCAGCAGATTCCAGCGGGCGGTGGTGACAATAGCGGGCGGCGGAGAGGAGAGGTACTGTTGCGACGGAGGGGGGAGAGTAGCGTCAGGCGGATGACAGCAGCGGTGATAGCGGAGCAGAAGACGGAACAGTATTTCCCCTTGATGCTGGCCAGTGTAGTTACCTGCAACTCTGGGCGTTTCCAAAATCTGGAGCGGATTGCCTGTAATAACTACGGAGACTGCGGTTAGTATTGGCTCTGCCGCTGGATACCTTCGTCTCCATGTTTGCACACTACTGGAAGATGCGGAGTGGAGGACGGAGTTGTACCAGCCTTAACTTGTGGGCCAGCTAGTAGACCGAGAGGGGGGAAGGTATGCCAGATCGGCATAACGATCCCCTCTCGGTAATCTGAACTGGTCCACAGCCAGAGCCAAGGCCAAGTGGAGGAGGTGCGGAGTGTCATAAAGCTGCACGTACGCCATTACTTAGTCGAGGACTCGGTGAGCTGCCAACCGTTGCCCTCGTTAAGCAATGGATGACTAGCGCAATGACGCAACTTCATCCACCAGGCCAGCCAGTAGGAGGTTGAACGCTCCAGAGACGTCCACTCCTGCCTTAACTTGTGGGCCAGCTAATAACCGGGCGGGGGAAGGCGTACCAGACCGGCATAACGATCCCCCTTCGGTAGCTGGTCCACAGCCAAAGCCAAGTGGAGGAGGTGCGGAGTGTCATAGAGCTGTACGTCCGCCATCACTTGGTCGAGGACTCGGTGAGCTACCAACCGTTGCCCTCTCCAAGTAATGGATGACCAGCGCCATGACGCCACCTCATCCACCAGGCCAGCTAGCAGGAGGTTAACCGTCTCAAAAGACGTCCACTCCCGCAGGCTTACCTACGGAGACTGATTTGCATTTGCCAATTACCGAGCTTTTATATGTCCGATGTAAACACGGCTGCGACTTTTAGTGAAGAAGTGAATCGTAATGCTAGTGACTGGTAAGCAATACTGTTGTTGGTAGGCATCGAAGAAACAGGAGTTGTCGTGTAGTATAATTTTAGGGGTATATGACTAGCGGAAACGGCGGTGCTGGTCTTAGCTAAGTACAGCAATGTTGGTAGCGGAAACGGCGGTGCTGGTCTTAGCTAAGTACAGCAATGTCGGTAGGGTTATTGTAAGGCACTCTGCACACGAGGCGTATCGTCATAGACGCGTACCAGACATTTCATGTAGCGTCGATTTCCCTACGCCTCAAGATCTGCACACGAAGCGACATAAAACTTCGCTGCACAAAACAAACAAACAAATTAATAATACGGCATTTGCTTTAAATTTCGAAGCTTTAAATAGAAAAGATGAAAAATTTTACGGAATCTTCAATTTTCTTCCATTATACACTCTTTTTTTCGATTTTTTACACAAATTTTACTGCTTTCATAAATTCCACCAAGTGGAAAAATGTAAACAAACATCTTCTTCTTCCTGTTTTCTAAGCGTAGTACGCCTAGCTACCAGCACTGCTTTACGCCAAGCGACATGTAGCTAGCATACTTTGACGAATGCATGAAGCTGACGACTCGTGTGCAGCCCTCAATTGAAATATACGTGCGCGACATCAAAGCGTATAGCTTTCGTCTGTAGTATCTAATACGCGTCTAAAGCAGTACGCTCCGTGTGCAGAGTGCCTAACGCAACGTTACAGCAGAGAAAGTAGATGAATAGAGAAGTTGCAACTACGAATAATCGTGGAAGCCAGAGACCCAACAAAATTCTGGTAGTGCATCTGGTGAATAAAAAATTTTTATTCAACACAGCTGGCTGTTAAAATAACAGAAGTAGAGCGAGTTGGTCTGTAGAAAGGAATGTTATATTAAATTTCTGCACACCTGCTGATATGGCTTATTATTCCTCCCATACACCAATTTCATCGATGCCCTAATTTCCCAAAACCGCCAGGTGTTTTAACTATTTTCTTATCGAATTTGAATTATAAATAAATTAAAAATTAAAAAAAATCAATTAAAATTAATTTCAATTTGACTTTACTGGGACTCGAACCTGCGCATCAATGCATTTTCTGTATTAAAAACCATACTACAATGCACCAGTTTGCTACAACCGGTGAGTATTTTTACAATTTCCACATCGATTTTTTAATTATTTTAAAATATTCGAAATTTTGAAAATGTAAAAACATTTTGTTGTCCATTTCATGTTGTTGATGGCCAACCCATCAACCTCGTTGATGAGCAACGATCAACCATCTCTATACCTATGCCAATGAAGTTTAATTGTCACCCTCTCTGAACAGTTAGATGATGCATCAATACATATGTTCATATGTACATACATATGTACATCTATTGGGCAATAATAAATTGGTGGCTGCATCAAAACCCTCACCATTCATCTTGGTGTATCGGGGCACAGCAGCTGCTAGACTCTGATGACTGATCAACGCAAATCCTACTGTCCCCCAAACATATCAAAAACAACAATAACAATTCATTCATAAAAATCAAGAGAAAACTGACAACATTGTCTTCGCGCAAATCGACGAGAATTTCAATAATTTTTCTACTCCAACTCGACTTCAAATCAGTTCATGGGCAAGAGGAGAAGGTGATAAGGGACAAGCTTATGAGATTTTGTTATTGTACCTGCAGCTCAAGAGAAGGCGCTCGCATACATACATACATTCATATGACTTCACATGTCAAAAACAAAAATATAAAACACACTACTGTACGCGATTGTGCACATCCCATTAAACACTGATCAAGAAATTCTCAAACGCTGACAAAACATTGTTTCTCAATTTGAGAATCAGCACATATATCATTTGAAAATAAACACGTGTTCAACTGTTTCTCAAATATTTTTTATTAATTTGAGAACAATTTTAGAAGCATTTGAGAAAAAATTTATCTTTGAAATGGGTTTGAGAAAATGGAATTTTTAAAATTGAGAATCAGCCCAAAATCCCATACTAAAAATGTGCATTTTTGTTTCAGGACGTTATTAAAGAAAATTTGAGGTGCATTTGATAACTAACGTTTGAGGTTTGAGAATAGGCTTAGTTTGAAAATGAAGAAAAATGTTTATTGGGATGTATAAAAATCTGCCTTTGGATGTGTACATTTTCTGCACAAAGTTTGACTTCTTTGCGTAGATCAAACGACGAAGGGTTGTCGGCTGTTCTGACACCGCCGCTATGAGATCACATGCTGACAGTGCGCAGGCCCAATTATTGCATGTGGTCGCGCTTGTTCATATGAATGCGCACATAAGCTTGCAGGTGTTGAACCATTGCCATTGTGTGCAAGATTCATCACTTTTGTATTACCCGCATGCCCACTGACTTGATCTCAAAGATATTTGGAGTTAAAATTTGACAAAATTTCTTCGATTTGTGAAAAGTGAAGGACAAAAGCGAAATGTAGAGGGGCAAGCAAACGCAGCACTTGTTGACATGTGAAGTCATATGAATGTATGTATGTATGCGAGCGCCTTCTTTTGAGCTGTAGGTACCCTGTAGGAAATTTAATTAATTTTAAATCACTTTATAAACTACTTTATTTTCAATAACAACTAATTGAAAATGTGACTTTTTCCTTTGCAATGAACTGACTTTTTTAACACGGCGATGTCATAGCAAGCAGTCAATTGCCCTATCCTGCATTTGTTATACTCAGCTGTACTAGTACACAGAGTATTATAGTTTTAATCACATAACGGTGGATTGTAACACCATAAAATAATCGAGATAGATATTGACTTATATATATCAAATTGATCAGGGTGAAAAAAGAAATCGATTGAGCCATGTCCGTCCGTCTGTCCGTCTGTGCGCACGATAACTCGCGCAAAAATTCATATGAAACAACGAGAGATTTTGTTATTGTACCTACAGCTCAAGAGAAGGCGCTCGCATACATACATACATTCATATGACTTCACATGTCAAAAACAAAAATATAAAACACACTACTGTACACGATTGTGCACATCCCATTAAACACTGATCAAGAAATTCTCAAACGCTGACAAAACATTGTTTCTCAATTTGAGAATCAGCACATATATCATTTGAAAATAAACACGTGTTCAACTGTTTCTCAAATATTTTTTATTAATTTGAGAACAATTTTAGAAGGATTTGAGAAAAAAATTATCTTTGAAATGGGTTTGAGAAAATGGAATTTTTAAAATTGAGAATCAGCCCAAAATCCCATACTAAAAATGTGCATTTTTGTTTCAGGACGTTATTAAAGAAAATTTGAGGTGCATTTGATAACTAACGTTTGAGGTTTGAGAATAGGCTTAGTTTGAAAATGAAGAAAAATGTTTATTGGGATGTATAAAAATCTGCCTTTGGATGTGTACATTTTCTGCACAAAGTTTGACTTCTTTGCGTAGATCAAACGACGAAGGGTTGTCGGCTGTTCTGACACCGCCGCTATGAGATCACATGCTGACAGTGCGCAGGCCCAATTATTGCATGTGGTCGCGCTTGTTCATATGAATGCGCACATAAGCTTGCAGGTGTTGAACCATTGCCATTGTGTGCAAGATTCATCACTTTTGTATTACCCGCATGCCCAGTGACTTGATCTCAAAGCTATTTGGAGTTAAAATTTGACAAAATTTCTTCGATTTGTGAAAAGTGAAGGACAAAAGCGAAATGTAGAGGGGCAAGCAAACGCAGCACTTGTTGACATGTGAAGTCATATGAATGTATGTATGTATGCGAGCGCCTTCTTTTGAGCTGTAGGTACCCTGTAGGAAATTTAATTAATTTTAAATCACTTTATAAACTACTTTATTTTCAATAACAACTAATTGAAAATGTGACTTTCTCCTTTGCAATGAACTGACTTTTTTAACACGGCGATGTCATAGCAAGCAGTCAATTGCCCTATCCTGCATTTGTTATACTCAGCTGTACTAGTACACAGAGTATTATAGTTTTAATCACATAACGGTGGATTGTAACACCATAAAATAATCGAGATAGATATTGACTTATATATATCAAATTGATCAGGGTGAAAAAAGAAATCGATTGAGCCATGTCCGTCCGTCTGTCCGTCCGTCTGTCTGTCTGTACGCACGATAACTCGCGCAAAAATTGAAATATTTTGATTAAATTTGGAATGCAAGTTGGTATCAAGACTGGAACGGATGGTATTGAAAATGGGCGAAATCGGACCATGACCACGCCAACTTCCCCTATATAGTAAAAATCGGAAATTTTGTATCTCAGTCACTAATAGAGCTAGAGTGACAAAATTTCACCCACGTGTGGAGCTCAGGCCCTTATGAAGAAATTTGGTCAGATTTTGAAAAATGGGCGGTGCCACGCCCACTTATTAAGGGCCAAACATTGAAAGTTTTATATGTCATAACTCAGAAACCGTTGAAGATATATCGATGAAATTTGGTAGACGTGATATACTTACTTAGGCAAATGTTTGGACGAAAAATTGCCAAAATCGGTTAACGACCACGCCTACTTTTATATATGGGTATTATAAAGTGACCTAATAAAAACATTTTAAGCGATATCTCTGTTAAATATAAAGGTATATCATTGAAATTTTATGGCAGGAGTCCAACTGCGGATATAAAACGAAAAGCACAAAAAATTTGGAAAATGGGCGTGGCACCGCCTCTTTTTAGAAGCAGGAATATACGAGATTTCTGAGCCAATAACTCGACAAATAATGTAAATATAATGACGAAACTTGGTGTGTACACTTTTATTAGTTGTGGTAATACATGTTCAAAATTTTAGCGAAATCGGTTGGCGACCACGCCCACTTTTATATATGGGAACTATAAAGGGGCCTAATAAAAATATTTTAAGCGATATCTTTGTCAAATATAAAGATAATTCATTCAAATTTTGTGGCATGAGTTCCAAAATAGACCGGAAACAAAAAATAGGAAAATTTGGAAAATGGGCGTGGCACCGCCTCTTCTTAGACAAAGGAATATACGAAATTTCGGAGCCCATAACTCGACAAATAATTGAGACATTAAGACGAAACTTGGTTTATACACTTTTATAACTTGCGCTAATAGACACGCAAAAATTTATTCAAATCGGCTTATGACCACGCCTACTTTTTAACAAAGATATTTCTGGAACACCCTTTGGAAATTTGTAACGTGACATCTTTGTAACTAGAAGTCAAAAAGGAATGAAATTTTGCAAAAAGAATAATATTCATATGCTTAGTTGGATGACTGATAAAAATGTTAAAAATGGGCGTGGCTACGCCCACTTTATGCAGCACTCGCTTTATATAAAATACACCGTGTTTTCATCAAACGCAAACAAACAAAGAAAGCATACAGCTGAGTATCTAATGTTCGATTCCACTCGAACTTAGGCTTCCTTACTTGTTGCAACTAACTTTTTTTTCCGTGAGGGTATATACAAAAACAAAATCTCATAAGCTTGTCCCTTATCACCTTGTCCCCTTGCCAATGTATGTACCTATGTATGTACATATGGATGATTGATGCTTTTACGCAAAAATATAGCAATGTGAAATGCCGACGGCAATTTCGATTTGGTATGTAGGTAATTAATTACATAAATCAAGTTGTGTAAATGAAGTAGGTACATAATATGTATGTAACTACCTATGTACATACATATGTACATATGTGTTTATTAATTTATAAAAATGGTTGGTCATCAGCAAATGAACAACAACATATGTGAAATACCGACGGCAATTTCGATTTGGTATGTAGGTAATTAATTACATAAATCAAGTTGTGTAAATGAAGTAGGTACATATTATGTATGTAACTACCTATGTACATACATATGTACATATGTGTTTATTAATTTATAAAAATGGTTGGTCATCAGCAAATGAAGAACAAAATATATATATTTTTTTTTAAATTTCGTAAATTTAATTACAATTGAAAATTCGATAAGAAAACATAGTACCTACCTACATACATATGGACAAATATTTACCAGTTTCATCAAATTGGTTCCTTGTTGTGTACACAAAAGCATCTATTGAAGCATAATTTTTTAATACAGAAAGATTTGCACATAGAGGCGCAGGTTCGAGTCCCAGCAAAGTCAAATTGAGACTAATTTAAATTGATTTTTTTTAATTCTTAAATTTATTTATAATTGAAATTCGATAAGAAAATTTTAAAATTACTTTGCTGTTTTAGGAAATTGGTGCATTGGTGAAATCGGTGTAGGTATGTGAATAAAACTAAGAATATCAGCAGATGTGCACAAATGTAAAGTAACATTCCATTCTACAGCGCGCTGCTAATTTTTTTAACGTTTCTCTCAAATCTGTAATTCACCATGACTCAACTCCGGTAACGTTAACAGGATGCCCTACCAGCGTTTTGCTCAGTTTTGACGTTTTACACGATTATTCGTAGTTGCAACTTCTCTGTTCATCTACGTTCTCTGGTTACAGTCCCCCTCCCACTTCGGGTGACGGAAAGCTACGGTGGGTAAAAGAAAGAATTTCCGCATGGCCTAGGATATAGCGGTGTGTGTGTGAAATTCATCTTTATTATAAATTTTTTTTTTTTTTGTGTTACAGAGTTTACATATTATTTCATTTTTATATACATATACAATTCAACTTCGTTGATTAATATTTCATTAAATCTCAATGTATAAAAGTAATAATTTTTTCTAGATATATTTGTCGGGATACAATTGAACGGCCCTCAACTATACCGTTTTCGGGTCGTTCGTTGTCCCTTTTTGTTGAATATATATATATATATATATAATTGTGTGTTTATTTATTTTTTTTTTTTTTTGTTTTTATATAACATAACATGCTTATACTTCAATGCATACGTCCTAGTTAAATATAATAATGCGGAATCAATCAAAAATATACATATGTGCTGCCATGCTGCCACGTTTTATGGGTTTTCGAATCGTACCAGCCGTTTTCTGCTTCCCATCGAAATCATGGCGTGGTCGGGGCCCTTCCTCTTCACTCGTACGCGGTTGCCCATAAACTTTAGTGCCCACGTCTTCTGATTGGCGGTTTGTGGTCGTGCCAGTTTGAAGTTTTGGAAGAGTGTGTCCACGTCTACTTTGTCCTGCAGCTTTTCTTCAACCTTTCCCTCTTCTTTTGTGGCCACTGCTTGGATCGGTTTATTCCTTTCGGCCTTGCTTTGTGTTGAGAGTGGATCAGTGGTGAACGGAGTGGGTATTGGTGGAGCTTCTTCAGTACCGAATAGGTCTGGTGCTATTGCGATGGATCCAGGTTGGATGAATGGGGTGAGTGTTGGTGTAGTGCCGAATGGAGCTGGTATGATTGGCGGACCGTGAAAAATTTTGATACTTAGTATCCGTGGTTTGTTGGCAGGCCACGGTGTAGCTTCCGTCGGCGGGCGCCATGGTTTTACGGCTTTTGGTGAATCCGGTGGTGTTGGTTGGCGCTTGGATATTTTCATCTGTAATGAGTGTAAAAATGGTTGGCGTGCGGTTAAAAGTTGCAGTGCTTTAGATCTTGTAAATGTGCGTGGGCTGTTTTCTTGTTTTCGGGGTTGGTTAGTTGCACCGTGTTGGTTGATACGTATTTCACCACTACGTATGGCCCGGAAAATTTTGGAGCCAATTTTTGGGCGAAGTTATCTGTTGCTGATGAAAGGGGGTGGTCTCTTTTCATCACCCTTTCCCCAACGGTTGGCTTCCACGGCCGCCTGCGTAAAGCAGGGTATCCACATCACAAGAAATGCTAAAACTCCATATAAAAAAAAGCTTAAGAAATGGCCAAGAAATTTTCTTGTGTCAAATTTTCTTTAGGCAGTATCCACTTCACAAGAAAATCTATTACATTTTTTGACGAAAAATGGGGTTGGCAACGCTGGTTTTGCCAAGAAATATATACGATTGTATATATTTCTTGAAGAACAAATCAAACGTCAAAATTACTTAAGAAATATATGCCATTTTTTTCTTGAGCAATTTCTTATGAAGTGGATACCCAGCTTAAGTCGTAGTATTTCTTTTGTTGTTTTGCAGATTTTTCTTAATCTCTCCCCATAGTGCGGTAATGGATGGCGTAACTGTCAACGGTTCTGTCGGTACTGCTCCCTCCGCGCGTACTTGTTGTGGTGCGGTCAGGTCGCGCCCAAAGTTTATTTCTGCCGGTGATGCTTGTGTGGATTCATGTTGTGCTGTGTTCAATGCGAATGCGATTTGTGGTATTTCCTCATCCCATGTGCGGTGGTCTTCCTTCGAACGTTGTGCTATCATGGTTTTGACAACTCGGTTGACTCGTTCTGTTGGATTTTCATGGGGCGTGTATGCGGCGGTGAATTTGTGTTCAATTCGGTGGTCATTGAAAGTGTTGCTAACGATTTGCCGATGAAATGTTTCCCGTTGTCGGTAAGGAGAATTTTCGGGCATCCGAAGCGGTAGATCACTCTCTCTTTGAGGGCTTTGACGACATTTGCTGTTGTTGCTTGTCGTACCGGGATTAGCTCCACCCATTTCGAGAATTTGTCGACTATTACGAGGAGACTTGTATTTCCTTGTTTTGAACGTGGGAGCGGTCCAACAAGGTCGGCCGTTACGATCTCCCATGGTCGTGAGCATGGCATGGTAGCCATTAAACCGGCTGAACGTTTCTGGTCTACCTTGTATTCAGCGCATGTGACGCATTTTTGGATGTGTTTGCGGACATCGTGGAACATTCCCGGCCAGTAATAATTTTGTTGGGCTCGCTTAAGCGTCTTCTTCACTCCCAAGTGGCCGGCTGGCGCAGCGTTGTGTACTTCCTGAAGTATATCCTCACGTCGCTCGATTGGGATACATAGTTTCCATCGCGGGGCGCAGGATATATTGTTTTTCGGTGGAATTTGCCGGAAAAGGCGGTTGTGACATTATCAATAGCGTATAAAAGTTCCGCTTCGATGTCAGGTAGTGGGCAACGGGATAGGGCGTCAGCTACCACATTCTGGGCTCCTTTCCGGTATTCAATGTCAAAGCTATACTGCTGCAGCTCTAGCGCCCATCTGGCCAGACGTCCCGACGGATTTTGTAGCGTGTGTAGCCATTTCAATGAGTGATGATCCGTAATCACGGTGAAATGATACCCTTCCAGGTATGGTCTCATCTTACGTATTCCCCACAGTACGGCAAGGCATTCTTGTTCTGTGGCGGAATACCGTTTCCCCAGTTTGGATAGGCTACGGCTGGCATAGGCCACTACCCTTTCCTGGTCGGAATGGCGTTGGTATAATACTACGCCAAGTCCTTCTCCACTGGCATCGGTTTGGAGGAAGAACGGGCGAGAGAAATCTGGGCAGCAGAGTACCGGAGCGCTGGTTAACTTGTCTTTAAGCGTTTTGAACGCATCTTCTTGCGGTGTGTCCCATTTCCAGGCTTGACCCTTCTTCAGTAGCTGATTCAGTGGTGCAGCTATCGTGGAGAAGTCGGCAACGAAGCGGCGATACCATGAGGCGAGACCAAGAAAGCGGCGGAGTTCCTTGAGAGTTCGTGGGGCTGGCATCTCTCGTACTGCTGTCACCTTCTCAGGATCGGTGTGGATTCCTTTCGAGCTGACAATGTGTCCTAAGTAATGTAACTGTTGCTGTACGAAGCTACATTTTTCTAAATTGACTTTCATCCTGTTCTTCTGGAGTCTTTCGAAAACTTCCCGCAAGTAAGCCATGTGTTACTCGAAGGTGTCACCTAGAACGATGATGTCATCCAAATAGGCAAATACTTTGGGTTGCAGTTCTGGTCCTAGTATTGTATCCAGAGCTCTTTGGAATGTGGCTGGGGCGGAGTGTAGGCCGAATGGCATGACCTTCCACTGGAACAATCCTCTTCCTGGGACGGTAAACGCGGTAAGTGGACGAGAGTTCCTGGCGAGTGGTATTTGGCAATAGCTATTTTTCAGATCAATGGTGGAGATGAACTTGGCTTCCTTCAGTTGGTCTAGGATCGCTCCAATCTGTGGTAAGGGGTAATCGTCTGGTTCACTGGCAGCGTTGAGCTGGCGATAATCAATGCACATTCTCCATGTACCTTGTTTCTTCCTAACAAGCACGATTGGCGAGCTATATGCACTCCTTGATGGTTCGATTCTACCTCCTGCCAAAAGTTCGTTGACTTCCTCGTCAATTACTTTCTGCATGGCCGGGTTGCGGGGGTAGTAACGTTGCTTTAGCGGTCGGTCGTGCTTCAACGTGATTACATGTTCGGTGGCGGCGCTTGGGCCGATGATTTGGCTGAAGCGTTCCTGGTGGTTTTTCAAGAAGTCATCCAGCTCGGTGTTCTGATCGTTGGTTAGATGCTCTCTGGAACTTAAGGCGTACAGGTTTGCCGTTCCATCTTTTCCTCCTATCGGTGTACATACCAATGGCTTGCCATCTAATGTTAGGATGACTTCCCTCTCGCGTAAGAAATCCATTCCCAGGATCATTTTCTCGGCGAGATTGGGAATGACGGTGATTAGCGTGTTGCTTGTTCGGCCGTTGTACCATACCTTTGTTGGATAGGCATGCGAACTGTAGACACAGGTTTGGTCTGCCAGTTGTATACTCCGTTGGCTGGGCCGGGCCTGAATTTTGCATTCTTTCAAATACTTTCCAATGGAGTCGTCCACGTACGTCATGGTGGCACCGGTGTCGAGTAGGGCTTGTACGCTCATCCCTTCCACAGTGACTTTGATGTAGAAGCGGCTGTCTCCTAATCCTCCAGTGGATGAAGGTAGCGACGAAGGTTTCTTTTTTGGTTGTAGTTGGTTGGATTGGGCTGGTTTTCGTTTCTTGGTTGTCTTGCTGGTGATTGCTTTGATTTCCATTCCTTTGCTCCGATCGCATTGGCAATCCCTTGACATGATGTCATCCTGACCACATCTGGAGCAAAAGATCTTGCTGGGATTTCGGCAATGGTGTCCATTTTCTTTGCATCGCCAGCAGCACGTTTTGCTGTTGTATCCGGATTGCAGGTGGCAGAGGCTGTGGACTACCATCTTTCCTTGTTTGGCTTCTTCGCTTTTGAGCAGCTCATATTCCTCGGTCAGTTCCAGGAGCTCTTGGATTGTCTGAAATTCGCCCCGCTTAACGAAAAGGCGGTATTCTACTCGTAATCCATCGTAGATGCGCTCCAAATGATTCTCACGGCATATGGTCGGATGCTGGCGGATGAGTGTCTGGAAAGCTAGGATGTAGTCCTTGGCTCTTTATCGTCCCTGTTGTTTACGCTGGCGGATATTTTCCTCCAGATGGCTCAGATGCCGCTTGGGCAGGAAAAATCTTTCTACTTCTTCTCTGAAATCAGTCCAGCGGTTGATTTGGTGTTTTTGGACGCGGTACCATTGGAGAGCTTTTCCGCGCAACAATTCGGGGAGAGTGGAGAGAAGACGGTCAGTTGGAATTTGGTAGCAGTGCGCTAGCTCTTCGACTCTTTCGAGGAATTCATGTAGCGATTCGGTTCCTGAAAACCGGATATCCCAGCGGCGAACCGTATTCATTAGTTCTGCTTCGCTCATTTCAATTGTTTTTGGAGCCGTAGCTTCATTTGATATAGGACGTAGCGGTGGTTGCTGCATAGGGCTGGGCGGTGTTTGATGGATTTGGATGGAGGGAATCGGCTTCGCTGGTTTTCCTTCTTCTTCGATGATCTCTCTTTCCAACTCTTTCAACAGGTTTTCGCTTGATTGGCGCATCCGTTTCGCTCGCACGTAGGCACTCAAGGCGCGGCGCAGGTCTGCTACGCTTTGCCCTTCGACGGTGATTCTGTGTTGTTTGCACTCTTCGATCAATCTCTCCTTCCTGAGTAGATAAATCCATTTCAGTGAGACGGTGTTTAGCGTATCTCCGTTCTCTTGTGAGTGTGTGCTGGGTGTTGTTGGTGGTGTGTTCGATGAACCTGCTCCGGCAGTGCTGGTGCTTGTTGTTGCTTTCGCACATTCATCTGCGGAAGCGCGTCCCTGCTCGGGCGCCTTTTATGAGGTGGGTTTTGTCAAAGGCTGGGGTAATGCTCAGCCTGTCCAAGGTCGAGTAGAAGTCCCACAAACTCCCACTAAATAAATAACACAGTATTTATGTGTTAAGATCGAATACACACACACGGCTTGAGATGTTGAGCGAGAGGCGGAGTCGGGAGAGACAGAGAGAGAGAGAGTAGCCGAGATGATTGGCAGCGGTCGGTGTTGGAGTTCCGCGGTAGTGAGTACGCAGCAGATTCCAGCGGGCGGTGGTGACAATAGCGGGCGGCGGAGAGGAGAGGTACTGTTGCGACGGAGGGGGGAGAGTAGCGTCAGGCGGATGACAGCAGCGGTGATAGCGGAGCAGAAGACGGAGCAGTATTTCCCCTTGATGTTGGCCAGTGTCGTTACCTGCAGCTCTGGGCGTTTCCAAAATCTGGAGCGGATTGCCTGTAATAACTACGGAGACTGCGGTTAGTATTGGCTCTGCCGCTGGACACCTTCGTCTCCATGTTTGCACACTACTGGAAGATGCGGAGTGGAGGACGGAGTTGTACCAGCCTTAACTTGTGGGCCAGCTAGTAGGCCGAGAGGGGGGAAGGTATGCCAGATCGGCATAACGATCCCCTCTCGGTAATCTGAACTGGTCCACAGCCAGAGCCAAGGCCAAGTGGAGGAGGTGCGGAGTGTCAAAAGCTGCACGTCCGCCATTACTTAGTCGAGGACTCGGTCAGCTACCAACCGTTGCCCTCGTTAAGCAATGGATGACTAGCGCAATGACGCCACCTCATCCACCAGGCCAGCCAGTAGGAGGTTGAACGCTCCAGAGACGTCCACTCCTGCCTTAACTTGTGGGCCAGCTAATAACCGGGCGGGGGGAAGGCGTACCAGACCGGCATAACGATCCCCCTTCGGTAGCTGGTCCACAGCCAAAGCCAAAGCCAAGTGGAGGAGGTGCGGAGTGTCATAGAGCTGTACGTCCGCCATCACTTGGTCGAGGACTCGGTGACCTACCAACCGTTGCCCTCTCCAAGTAATGGATGACCAGCGCCATGACGCCACCTCATCCACCAGGCCAGCTAGCAGGAGGTTAACCGTCTCAAAAGACGTCCACTCCCGCAGGCTTACCTACGGAGACTGATTTGCATTTGCCAATTACCGAGATTTTATATGTCCGATGCATTAAAACGTCTGAGAATTGTTGTGCTGTCCGTGTATGTAAACACGGCTGCGATTTTTGGTGAAGAAGTGAATCGTAATGCTAGTGACTGGTAAGCAATACTGTTGTTGTTGGTAGGCATCGAAGAAACAGGAGTTGTCGTGTAGTATACTTTTGGGGGTATATGACTAGCGGAAACGGCGGTGCTGGTCTTAGCTAAGTACAGCAATGTCGGTAGGGTTATTGTAACGCAACGTTACAACCATTTGGGAGCTTTATCGCCATGTTAATATCTCTTCGCTCCTTGGAAAGTATTTTGTGAAGTCTAGCTGTTACCGGGGTATCAGCTATACCTTCACAGAACTTCCTGAAGCTTTCTCTTTTAGATTTCCTAATCTCCTTGTTGTAGAGTTTGAGGTGCGTCGAGTATTCTTCCCAGCGGCCCGTGCGTCTGGCTCTATTAAAGAGCCTACGCACTAAGGTGAAGTGAAAAGATATGGAGATTTTTTTTTTGTTCTTTTTTTGAACGTACCGGCAATGAAAAGTAGCCTTTATACGAGTTGCCCCCAGCTCCGCAAAGTTGAAAGCAATAAGGACGATCTGGTACAAATATGAAATTTTCAGAATTATAAAATCAAAAAACGAAGTATGAGGATTGATAAAGATGGCTAAGCTGGGTATTAAAGTGCATTTATTTTTTCTTGAAACAACAACAACAAAAGTTATTAATGGTCAAAGTTTATATTATGCATTTTTATACTCAGCTGTACTAGTACACAGAGTATTATAGTTTTAACCCATTAACGACGAAGGGGTATTTAAATACCCCCAAAACAGAGTTCATCCGAATCGCCATATCTTGAAAACTATAAAAGATACCGCACCTATGTTTTTTCTTTAACTTTAAGGAAATTTAGGAGATTACAGTGTTTCTATTGTATTATCAAATTCCGATTACTTTTTATATTTCTTTCTTATTTAATATCGCGAGTTGAAAATAGGATGAAAAAGGATATTTAACAATTCCTACAAGATTTAAAAATTAATAGAACGGCGTTAAACTTCGGTATAAGTTTGCGTATGATTTCCTCTAAACATAACTGGAACCAAACACTTGATCATGTGAATGCATTAGGAATCTGGATCCTTTATCTTAGTGGGGGTATTTAAATACCCATCCGCCGAATCCAGTATAAATTATTAGACAATATAGATTTTTTCATAAATCTTTCAATAAGGTCTTTACACAACGTTTTTATTAAGTTTAAGCAAATATGTAATATAAATTAAGTAATTTACAATAAAATATTTATTAGTGCGATCTTTTTATCCTTTTTGCATCGGGTTCGACTGCATTGTGATAGTCAGAAAAACAGTTTTTAGGATGAAGGAAAGCATTACATTTTTTACATCCGAATTTGGTTTTTATGCCACACTATCGACATCGGCCTCGCCGATCCAGTGTTTCTAAAATGTGGTTCACACCATCTGTTCGTTGACCTCCATCTCGGTGGGTAATTCGCCGTTTACAATTGCGTACATCGGTGACCAAAGCTTCTGATACTGCCACACGGAAATCGAATTGACTCATTGGCCTGCTCTTCTCATATTTTGCACAAAACACTTTTAATTTCCAGGCATTAACCATAGCTGCATCGAAAACATTCGTCACCAAAGGCCGCTACCATTTCTTGCCACGAATTTTAATACGATAATTGTTCATTGCATTGTCGAACAAGTCTACACCACCCATGCGATGATTGTATTCGTGAATTAGTAACGGCTGATCAACAGAAATCATTTTCTTGCTTTTGCGATCGCATCTCTTAACATGGTGCAACGGCTCATGTTTGATAAAGTTTGACATAATAGTTACAACCTGTTAAATGTTCATAACAAAACAAAAAAGGATTATACGTACAACAGAAAATAAACCAATTTTTGTGTTTTAGAATTACCGAATTGTCAGTCCAGCGTGTGACTAGTACTTTGTTATTTCTGTCAAATACAAATTAAGAGCTTCCTCTCGGTCTTTTCTTCATGTTATTTAGGCTCACCAAAGGAGCATTATTAGTTCGATTATCACGCACAGTGCCCGTTGCGAAATATCTATTCGAGCTCAAGCAACTCATCAGCTTATAACTGGTGAAAAAGTTATCAAATGTTACATTATGGTTTTCAGGACATGTTAGATGGGACAATAATTCTAGAACAACGTTTTCTCCAAGACAATAATCATTACTGAATTTGGTAGCTGCACCAGCATAGGCCATGAACTGGTAACAGTAGCCATCGTCAGACGTCAAACACCAGTATTTATACCCAAAGCGAATTGGCTTGCCTTTTATATTCCAAAGCAGTTAAAAACTTTTTTCTTATCATTTTTACTAAGTAACAAAGAATTCACTTATTTGCACAAACGTTATTTTTCAATTCTGTTTCGATTGTGTTTTTATTACGCAACTGATATCAGCTGTTCGGTCTGACAAAAGTGTGCTGCCATACCGAATATTTTATTTACGTTCAGAACTCTGATCTGCCGGATGGGTATTTAAATACCCCCTATAAATCTCGGTTATCATAAAAGTTACAAGCCTGAAATTTTACAACACAACTTCTATGACTTATATAAGCAATCTGATAAAATTTTATTAAAATCACACAACGGGATCCATGAGCAGGCTTTAATGGGTTAATCACATAACGGTGGATTGTAACACCATAAAATAATCGAGATAGATATTGACTTATATATATCAAATTGATCAGGTTGAAAAAAGAAATCGATTGAGCCATGTCCGTCCGTCTGTCCGTCTGTCTGTCTGTACGCACGATAACTCGCGCAAAAATTTAAATATTTTGATGAAATTTGGAATGCAAGTTGGTATCAAGACTGGAACGGATGGTATTGAAAATGGGCGAAATCGGACCATGACCACGCCCACTTCCCCTATATAGTAAAAATCGGAAATTTTGTATCTCAGTCACTAATAGAGCTAGAGTGATAAAATTTCACCCACGTGTGGAGCTCAAGCCCTTATGAAGAAATTTGGTGAGATTTTGAAAAATGGGCGGTGCCACGCCCACTTATTAAGGGCCAAACATTGAAAGTTTTATATGTCATAACTCAGAAACCGTTGAAGATATATCGATGAAATTTGGTAGGCGTGATATACTTACTTAGGCAAATGTTTGGACGAAAAATTGCCAAAATCGGTTAACGACCACGCCCACTTTTATATATGGGTATTATAAAGTGGCCTAATAAAAACATTTTAAGCGATATCTCTGTCAAATATAAAGGTATATCATTGAAATTTTATGGCAGGAGTTCAACTGCGGATATAAAACGAAAAGCATAAAAATTTTGTAAAATGGGCGTGGCACCGCCTCTTTTTAGAAGCAGGAATATACGAGATTTCTGAGCCCATAACTCGACAAATAATTTATAAATAATGACGAAACTTGGTGTGTACACTTTTATTAGTTGTGGTAATACATGTTCAAAATTTTAGCGAAATCGGTTGGCGACCACGCCCACTTTTATATATGGGAACTATAAAGGGGCCTAATAAAAATATTTTAAGCGATATCTTTGTCAAATATAAAGATAATTCATTCAAATTTTGTGGCATGAGTTCCACAATAGACCGGAAACAAAAAATATAAAAATTTGGAAAATGGGCGTGGCACCGCCTCTTTTTAGACAAAGGAATATACGAAATTTCGGAGCCCATAACTCGACAAATAATTGAGACATTAAGACGAAACTTGGTTTATACACTTTTATAACTTGTGCTAATAGACACGCAGAAATTTATTCAAATCGGTTTATGACCACGCCTACTTTTTAACAAAGATATTTCTGGAACACCCTTTGGGAATTTGTAACGTGACATCTTTGCAATTAGAAGTCATAAAGGAATGAAATTTTGCACAAAGAATAATATTCATATGCTTAGTTGGATGACTGATAAAAATGTTGAAAATGGGCGTGGCTACGCCTACTTTATGCAGCACTCGCTTTATATAAAATACACCGTGTTTTAATCAAACGCAAACAAACAATGAAACCATACAGCTGAGTATCTAATGTTCGATTCCACTCGAACTTAGGCTTCCTTACTTGTTTAAATTGCAATTACTTAAAAACTACTCAACCGATTTCGAATGTTTTTATGCCGTTCAATAGGTATTTTGATTCCCTTTAATTTGATATACATTTTATATATGAAAAGTAAGGGGGGTAAAAGGGGGTTGACCGCCGCAGGGGTGCGTTATGAAACCCACTATATCAAATTAAAGGGAATCAAAATACCTATCGAATGGTATAAAAATATTTGAAATCGGTTCAGTAGTTTTTAAGTAATTGCAATTTAAAAAATGCATAATATAAACTTTGACCTTTAATAACTTTTGTTATTGTTATTTCAAGAAAAAATAAATTCACTTTAATACTCAGCTTAGCTATCTTTATTAATCCCCATCCTTCGTTTTTTGATTTTATAATTTTAGAAATTTTACATTTGTACCAAATCGTGCTATTTTTTCAACTTTGTGGGGCTGGGGGACCTCTAAACATGCGAGTAGGTCAATAAAATTTTACAGGCTTATTTCTGGGCTACAAGGGTGCCGTTCTGGCTTTGGAACAAATTGAATTTCCAAAAAAACATTTGCACTCCACCTTACTACGCACGTTTTTCCTCATCACTGAGAGTTATTTAGACCACCAAGCGGTCTTGCCCTGTTTGGGCTTTGATACTCGACAACTGGATGCATAGGCATCAGTCAGTGTTTGATTGAACTTATGCACCCTTTCCTCTAACTCCGCACAACTTGTATTTCTCCTGCTAGACACAATACTCGGAAGATTCCTCTCCGTTATATCTACATACCCATCCCAGTCAATATTCCTGGGGTTTCTCATCGGTACTATGCTTAAGGACTGCACTCCGACTTCAAATCGGATGATGCGGTGATCTGAGAAGGAAGGCTCGTCTGAGACCCTCCATCCCGAGACCATATCATCAGCCAAGTTGTTGCCTAGAGTAACATCCAAGACCTCCTCCCTCACCCTAGTAACAAATGTCGGCTTATTCCCCACATTAAATATACATAGGTCATTACTCATAATATACTCTAAAAGGGACTCACCTCGCGCGTTCGTGTCCGTGCTGCCCCATATCTCACTATGGGCGTTCGCGTCGCTGCCGATTATTAGGGGGAGCTCTGCCCGTTTGCAGTACTCAACCAGCCCTTTTGTGCTCAGTGGTGGTATACTCGCGTCGCCTGCATAGTAGGCTGAGGCAAAGACGACATCCACCAGCCTCCCTTCAACAGTCATCCTTGCCTGTACCGCGACTAGATCTCTATTTAAAAACTCTGTAATGCAAAAATAATTAATGTTATTTCTAAGCACTACACATGCTCTGGGTTTATCTTGTGATAGATCCCAAATTACCTGATTATTCCTCTCTTTTAGACCTCTGATGCTCCCTGCGTACACCCATGGCTCTTGTATGAGCGCTATACCCAGATCCTCCGAGGCAAACCCCCTCGCTATCACTGCGTAGGCAGCGACGGCGTGATGGAGGTTGATCTGGGCAATAGCTGTGTGTTGGCCGGTCATCACATTGGCTCGTCCTCTTCCGTTAGCTGCAGGTCCGATTCATCGCCTCTGCCCAGGATCAGATGGCGAAGGCCAAGGCCCTCAAGCGTGTCCTGCGACGCTGGGATGATGGCGGCGGGTTCTTCCCCATCTCGTGGTGTGGGTACTTCCTCTGCAGCTGCCGTGCTCTCAATAGACATCTGGGTGGGTGGCGACGCATTCTGCGTTCTCGCACTCCATCTCCTGCACATCTTGCACCTCTTCACTACTCTGCGTCTGACCTCTGCCTTCCGTTGATCCTTCCGTCCACTGCCGCATAACGGTGTGGCCATATCGGTAAAAGATCCGGTAGTTGTTCGCTCTGATTGTTGCGTAGGATGCTTCATCAATCGCCAAATTAAGGCGAAGCCCTGTGCCCTCTACGCTGCTTCCATGAACCCTCCATAGCTGAGTCGGGAGGCCATGGTTTTGCGACCTACCCAAGGCCAAGATAAAACTCGGCTGGTGGTTCGCACTCCGCTGGAAGCATATCGTCATCCTGTGCGTGGGAGGTATGTCATCTCCACGCCTCGTTTGGAGGGCCGGACCATTCCATCGCGTTAGCCTCTGCACTGCTTCTCCTAGCCAGGCCGCCGTACCCTCATCCACGCAGTCGATAATGAGCAGACCGGGACGAAAGAATACTCCATAGAAGGACAGCGGCTGCTTCCATCCTTTGGCCACCTCAACCATGATGGCGTCCTGGATGCATGTTTGGTCCTCCTGGAGGTGCCACGCCCCCTTTTATGATAACCCCCACTTTTCTGGGTGAGAAGGGTTTTGATATCACCAGCCTCTATACCAATTTTCAGCTCCACACCTTAAACTGTTTTAGAGATAATCAGCTTTAAAAATTAAGGTTGTATGGGAGGTGCAACGCCCCCTTTTCTGAGTGAGAAGGGGTTTGATATCACTTACCTCTATACCAATTTTCAGCTCCCTACCTTGAACTGTTTTAGAGATAATCAGCTTTAAAAGTTAAGGTTGTATGGGAGGTGCCACGCCCCCTTTTCTGATAACCCCCAATTTTCTGAGTGAGAAGGGTTTTGATATCACCTACCTCTATACCAATTTTCAGCTTCCTACCTTAAAGTGTTTTAGAGATAATCAGCTTTAAAAATTAAGGTTGTATGGGAGGTGCCACGCCCCCCTAACATTTTTTTATTTTTTCTTCGACTAAACCTTTGCGGGGTAACAACAAACAAACCCCCCTAAGGAAGTATTTGATTTGGTTCAGCCGTTTTCAAGTTTTAGCGTTACAATTAAATATCAAATCAATTTTATATATATAGAAGATATGTACGTAGATATAGATATGTATGAATCTAAGGTCAGACCACTCCAGAGGTTTTGGGTATGAAAAATTCGGTTACAAATATACGTAAATAGATAAAAAAAAAATAGGTACATATATACATATCTGAGGTCAAACTTTAAAAATTTATATATATATAAATCTCATGTAACATTCCTTGTGCGGAATAAACTTTTGAAATACTGAACCAAATTTGGAAATATTTGGTAGTAACATGTAATTGTGCTCCGATTGAGTAGTCAAATAGCTTTTATTTAAATTTTTGGTCAAACAGCGTAAATTTATTAGAGCTCTAGATACCAGGGTATAGAGCAATTCGATCTCATCGGTTTTGTTTCAAGCCCGTTTGTTGTTCAAATGCCCGTATAAACATTCGAGCATTCGAGCTTACAAACAAGAAAAATGTGTATCGGAAAAACAAAAATAAAAAAACTACACATAAAGAAAAAAAAAATAATAATAATAAACAAAAGAAAAAATCAAACTTCAAAATACCCTAATTGTTTAAATGTCCGTACAAACATTCGGGTAATAAACAAACAAACGACTGTTGTTTTAAAACAAAAATGAAAATTGGAAAATTATTTTTAAAGTCTAATCTTAAATATATACCAATATTTATCTATTTACGTCTATCTATGACCGAATTTTTCATACTGCAAACCTCTGGAAGTGCTCTGGCCTTAGATATGTACTTATCTGTATCTCATACATACTGTATATATATATAAATCTCATGTCACATTTTTGTGCGGTATTAACTTTTAAACTACTCAAACAATTTTTATATCACAATATTTGGGCGCCTTTAAATTTAAAACTACTGAAACATTTTAATGAAATTTGGTAGTTACATACATACCTCTCATTGATTTCCATTGTGTTGTCGCCCTTACTTCGGCGACTTACTAATAAAAGCAATTTGTTTTGTTGGTACTATCGCCCTTTCCTCAGCGATCATTTAAATAAAAACAACTTCTTGTTGTTCTCGCTATTTGGGCAGCGAGTCAATAATTGATTTTTATTGAACAGAATCAATTCCTTTTATACACAAAATTTCTTATGTACTACTTATTTACTATAATACATATTTACACTAATTCTTACTAGCTATGTAAATATGTATACATATGTACGGCTTCTGCATTTAATGTGTAGTCAAGTGCCCATGCACATACATACGTACATACGACTTAGCTTAAAGGCAAATGCGACAAATCAGAAATACGGCGCACACTGGGGATTTTGCGGAAAAAAGTCAAATTGTCAACATACTCTTCATGCAATATGCAGTGATATTTTGGAATTTAGACTAAATGGTACAACCAAATCAAAAAGAATTACTCCGATCTGACTGCTAGTTTTTTTTTATAGCCGTCTCAAACTCAGTACTTGTATGTTTTACCGAACCAACTTAATTTAAACCTAAGAATTTCAAAACGAATAATCTTTTATTATGTGAGCTAACGTTTTTCTTTTTATTTTTTATTTAAAGTAGGATATTTCAGTCTACTAAAATTGAAAAAATAAACTCTGCAGAGACTTAAGTTTTTTTTTTTTGTTTATTTTTATGAACATATAACAAAAATCCCTTTTTTCTCCAAACATTTGGACCTGTAATTTTAGCGCCACTTCCCTCCAGTTGGAAATCACTACTAATACATTGTTTCATATCTGTTTTTACATTTTTAATCAATTTCAAGTGCCCCCAGGTGCCCCTTTTCAATTTATTGTATTATACAGTACAACATTTTTCAGCTAATTGATTCGCGACTCAATTCTGATAAGGCTCTTTTGTTTAACATAACTCAAGAACCACTAGTCGGATTTTGTTTAAACAAATTTATAAAAATCAAGAATTACAAGTACTTTCATCTGTTTATATAACGTTTCGCTATATAGGCAACAGTTTCCCAGTTATAAATAAATGTATGGAGAAAAAAAAATATTTTTTGCCTAAAAATAATTTTTTTTTTTAATTCATAAAAAATCGAAAACGGTAAAAAAGTTCAAAGTCCTATTATTTTCACGTAAAGTCGCATAACCTATGAACAAAATGATACATAAATCAAGAAAATCGATGAACGCGTTTCGCTTTTATTCACAATTAAGTACAGGTATGGATTAAAAATTATTTTTATTTTTTACTATAGGTCCAAGGGAGGTACCCCTAGGGAGTGGCCGATTTCAATTATTTTTTGTACCGTCAATGCCCTTTATGAGGGTAACTGATATGCGAAGTTTCGTAAAGATATCTTACTTTTTTGAGCTGAAATTAAAATTTTTATTTAAATTTTTTTTTTAATTTTTTACTATAGGTCCAAGGGAGGTACCCCTAGGGAGTGGCCGATTTCAATTATTTTTTGTACCGTCAATTCCCTTTATGAGGGTAACTGATATGCAAAGTTTCGTGAAGATATCTTACTTTTTTCGGCTGAAATTAAAATTTGTATTTAAATGTTTTTTTTTAATTTTTTACTATAGGTCCAAGGGAGGTACCCCTAGGAGTTGACCGATTTCAACCATTTTTGGAAATTTTCTTAACTAGCTCATATATAACCTGTCTGCAAAATTTCAAAGCCCTACGACAACTCCTTCTATTTTTTTCCGCTGAATGTATGGAAGCTTCCCCACTGTGCGGCGTCAGCATAAAATTTGGCTGTTGTTTGTTTACGTTATAAATTTTAATAAATGAAATAGGTTGAATGCACTTTTAGTGCATTCCATATTTTTATACACAAAATTTCTTATGTACTACTTATTTACTATAATACATATTTACACTAATTCTTACTAGCTATGTAAATATGTACGGCTTCTGCATTTAATGTGTAGTCAAGTGCCCATGCACATACATACGTACATACGACTTAGCTTAAAGGCAAATGCGACAAATCAGAAATACGGCGTCAGCATAAAATTTGGCTGTTGTTTGTTTACGTTATAAATTTTAATAAATGAAATAGGTTGAATGCACTTTTAGTGCATTCCATATTTTTTGTGTTTTAAATTACGAGTTGAATGTACTCAAATATTTCTGATATGCTACACCTCCTTTCCTAAAAAGAATGCTTATACATTTGTAGGGTCAATGTATGAGCATTCTATTACATTTAATGGATTTCTTATCTTACTTGCTTGTGTTTATTTATTTATTTCGGTAAAACTAACATTTCAGTTTTTGTTTTGTGCTTACATACTTACATTTATTGGAAAAAGTGAAAAATTTTTATTCTATAGGTTTAAGTCTATTTTTATGTACTATGATTTTCTTATTCATGTAGCTTAGTATATAATTATTGTGATTATCAATATTTGTTACTTTATAGGGGGTTAAAATATAATTACTATGCTTATCAATATCTATTACTCTATAGGGGCCCTTATATCTACTGTCTAATTTATGACCGGTTTCATCTTTTACTAAGACTAAATCTCCTATATTTATTTCCTTATGTTGAATTTTCCTATCATAATAAATTTTCTGTTTTTCTTTAGCTTGTCTTACTAATCTATTAGCTCTTTCCTGTGCTATTTGAAGTCTATATTTTACTTCTTTGTCATAAGCCTCGTAATTGTACAGTGGGCTGATTGTATCTTCTTGTAGAAATTCGTATGTCGGTGCTGGTTTTCCGAATATTAGTTCAAAAGGACAGTAACCATGAACTGTTGAAGGTGTTGTATTATAACAATAAGTAAAGTACTTGAGGTACTCATCCCAATCGTCTTTGTCAATGGATATGTATGAACGTACATATTCATTGAATGTTCTATGGCTACGTTCAACAGTGCCTAACGTTTGATGATGGTAAGGTGTTGAAGTTTTGTGTTCAATTTTTAACAATTTACTTAGTTCTTGAAAAACGTTATTTTTATATTCGGTTCCCATGTCTGTCAGTATTGTTTTCATACATCCATAAATGAGAATAAAATGTTCGAATATAGCTTTGGCTACTGTTTTTGCGTGTTTACTTTCAATTGGAATTGCTACTAGGTATTTGGTTAAGTCACATATTATGGTGACTGCATACTCATTTCCATTCAATGATTTTGGAAATGGTCCAATTGTGTCAATTTGAACTACATCGAATGCCTTAGTTGGTGTTTCGGTTATAGTCATTGGATCTTTTAAATGTATTCTTGTTTTATTTTTATTACAATGATCGCATTTTTTAATATATTGTTTTATGTAATTTTTCATATTTTTCCAGTGGAATTTTTGTTTTATTTTATTTGTTGTACGATTGATTCCTGGGTGGCCACCATTAATAGGATCATCGTGATATTTATGAAGAATAGTTTTAATTTTTTCATGATCAAAGAAGAAGAATTTCGTGATCAAGAAGGTGGTTCCTCCGGAGCGAGACTCGATCATTGCACATTCGATTGGGTTGACCTCTGCGATTATTCCTAAAGTGAATAACTCGTGCGTGTAATTTTTCTTCTTTCATAAGCCTGGCAAAGAATTGATCTAAATCAATCTTCGCCTCAACAATTAAATTATCAATATTTATTTCGCTACAAATTTTCTTTCCCTTTTTGAACTGCAGTTTCGGGGGGTCGAAAACGAGCTGAGCTAGCTTTTTTACTTCACATTTATTAAGCGCTTCGTATATTATAGGGTTCTCATTGTGACATTTTTTTTAATTTTTTATATTATTACTGGATTTTTTTTTAGTTTCCGATCTAGTGGTAACTTTCAATATTTTACATGCTTCGATTGACATTTCTTTTAAATCTTGTATATCTATACGCGATAGTGCGTCTGCTACATAATTCTCTTTTCCTGCTATGTACTCCACCCCAAAGTCATATTCTTCCAAATCTAGTCGAATTCTAGTTAATGGGTGATGATGGGTTTTTCATCGAAAAAAGGTAAGTTAAGGGTCGATGGTCTGTTTTGATTGTGAATTTTCTGCCGTAGACGTACGGTCTGAAATAAGTGATGGCCCAATGAATGGCTGCTAATTCTTTTTCAATCGTTGCTTTATTTATTTCTGCCTTTTGTGAAAGATCTAGAGGCATAAGCAACTGGTAATTGTTTTCCTTCGTATTCTTGACTTAGCACTGCTCCGCAGGCGTATCCGCTTGCATCTGTTGTTATGTAAAATTCTTTATTGAAATCGGGATATTGTAAAATGTTTGGGCTAATTAATGCATTTTTTAGATAGTTGAATGATTTCTCACATTCTTCTGTCCAATTAAATACTACTTTCTTTCTACAAAGTCTTGTTAATATTCTAGAGTATTCCGCGAAATTTGGTATAAATCTTCTATAGTAATTGCAGAATGCAACGAATCTTTTAGCTTCGTCGGCATTCTTGGGAGTTAGATAATTTTGAACTATTTTGTATTTACTGGGATCAGGTAAAATTCTTGTGCATTTGTGTCCAAGATAAGTAACTTCTTGGTTGAAAAATAGACATTTATCTGGATGCAATTTTAAATTGTATTTTCTGCAAGTTGTGAATACATCTTTTAAGTTTTTAATCATATGATTTTCGGAGCATCCTAATACTACTAAGTCGTCCATATACAAAAATGCTTGTGATGGTTTTAGACCGGCGAATGCTAAAGTCATCATTCTTTGAAATGAATTTGGGGCTACTTTAAGACCATAAGGTAATCTTTTGAAACGGTAAGTACCATTGTCTGCTGTAAACGATGTTATATCTCGGGATTCTGGGCTTAATTCTATTTGATGAAAACCTGACATTAAATCTAAGCAAGAAAAATATTTTGCTCTACCTAATTGATCTAGAATATCATCGATTCTTGGTAATGGAAATTTATCTGCAGTTAACTTTTTATTTACCTGTCTATAGTCAATAACTAGTCTCCATCTTTTATCGTTATTACCTGGGAGTGACTTTTTCGGTACTAGTAGAATAGGACTATTGTACTCTGACATTGATGGTTCTATTAAGTCGTCTTGTATTAGCTTATTTACTTGTTTAGTAATTTCCTGTTTGTGAGCTTCTGGTATTCTATAGTTTTTTACGTAAACTGGATTGTCGTCTTTCATATAAAGTTTTTGTTTGTAAAAATTATTAGTGGTTATAGGTTCTGATTCTAATGCAAATATATCAATAAATTCTGAACATAAAGTATTAAGTTGAGATTTAGCAAATGATGGAAAATTTTTATTTAATCTTTCTAATTTTTCTTTATTATTTGCTTCATTTTTCTGTTGATTATTTACAATTATGTAGTCGTTTAAATTTTCTGTATTGATATTGTAATTTTGTATAGTTGCATTTTTATCTGTTGTATTAATAATTCTAACAAATGTTTGATTAGGGTTTACTATTGAATTGGCAATAAAAATTCCTTCTGCTAATTGTTGATGTGGTATGAATAATTCAGTATTGTTATTTTTTATGTAAATTTGTCGAACTACTTCTGATCTAGCTGGTACTGATATGCAATTAATAGTCGGTTCATTTGTCATTTGAATTGCTATATTTTCATATCATATAGACGTATATCATATGGACGTAATATCAGAGTATCTTTATCATTTTGATAGTCCAAAATGCAATTATATTTTTTAATGAAATCAAGTCCCAAAATTCCGTCGCACGGGATTGGGAAGTCATCTTCTACTATGTGAAATTTGTGTCGAATCAAAAGATCGTCACCCTTTAAATCTGTTTTAACTGTTCCAAGGGTGCTTGTTATACCCTGACCAATGCCTTTTAAATCTGTTTTTTGTAATTCATTAATTTTAACATCATTTTGAATTTGTCCCTTTTTTATTAGAGAAATGCCAGCTCCTGTATCTATTAGGAGAGTTGAAGTTGAATTATTTAAAGTTGTTTTGGAGGATATGTAGCTGTTTAGGTGTAAATTAAGTACACAAATTTTTCTTTCTATGTTTGGAGTGGAGTTTGTTGGTTTTCCTGCTGGGTATAATTACGAACATTGCGAGTGTTGTTGGTATTGTTGCGATTATTTTGTCGCTGTTGATTACCAAAATTACTATTTTGTCTTTGTGAGTAATTGTTGTTTGATCTGTTAAAATTGTTATATCTTTGGTTAGATCGATAATTTCTATAATTGTAATTGGAAAAGTTTCTACGGAAGTTGCCGCGGTAATGATTTTGTTGTCTTATATTCAATATTGCGTTTGGGTTGCCTGTTACTTCAGTGCAACTGTTTGTAAATTTTGAAATTGCCTCGTTCATTGAGGTGAACGTTCCGGCTTGCATGATTAGTTTTACTTTATCATTAGAACAATTTTTACACATAGCATTTACAGCTGCTTGTGTAGCATATTTTCCTGCTAAATCTGAGGTTAACCCATCAGATATATATGCTCCTTCTAATGATTTTGTTAATTTTTCGATTTCAGTAGTATATTGGTTGGCTGTTTTACTGCGTTGTTGGATGTTTAGCAGTTTTGCTGTTAATACTTCTACTGATTCGCCTTTGATTGATCTTTTCAGTTTTAATTTTATATCTTGTATTGTATTCTCATTCTGAATACAATTTCTTGCTGTGCCTTTTAGTTTTGTTTTTATCATAGACACTGCAAGTGTTTCATGAGCATTCTTTATTTGGTCTAGGATGTCGAGTGCATCTATGAAGCTATTTAGATTTTCTGAGTTGCCATCAAACTCTGGTAGGACAGACGATGCTGTTTTAATGAAATCTACCGCTGTCTGAGGCATTGTTGAAGTGTTTGAGTTATTGGAACTTTCTGAATGAGTTTTAGGTTCTTCTTTATCGTTTGAAGAATTTTTGTTTTCGGCTTCCGTTGGATAGTCCGGTAGTAATGAATTTGTGATGTCTTTGTTGAATGACGTGGGTACTTGTTCTTCAATCTCGTATCGTGCTAGCGATGAAACAAACTTATCCCTGACGTGTAGGTATATTTGGTATGCCTGCTTTTGATGATCAGCTGTAAGCTTACTATTTATATTTCTCAAGGCGTTTCCTATTCTATTTAATGCATCTATTATAAAACCTAAATGCTTAATAATTGTTTCTCTTCTAATAAAAACATTCTTGTTAATGCACTTGTATGATTTTTCTGCAATGGATTTTTCATTTAGTAGTGATGCATATATATTATCCCAATTATCCATTGAAAAGTATCTATTCGGTATTGATTTTTATACTTTGTCTAATCCATTTGCACGACTAATATATCGCTTTTTCAGAATTTTGTTGTGTACCGAATAAATCTTTAGAAATAAATTTATACAACATACAATTGCAATAACAAGAAGAATTAGCTTGATTGAATCTAAAGCTTCGCTGTGATCAATTTCTATGGAGTTAATTACATTTGCGTTGGGTTTATCAATTTTTGATGTTGTTCCACCCATATTGATTGAATATTATTAAAAAAAATTCCTAAAATCTGAAAATATCGAATTTTTCAAATGCACGTTGTGTTTCTTCTATTCTTGTCGTAGGGTTGATGACGTCTTCTAATGTTGGTTCCCTAGTCATGCCTATGATACGCCAAAGAGTCCTTAAAGATTCTAATTCCTTTATTAAGTCCCTAGTCTCTATTTCATTAGGAAGTGAGCCTACTGGATTCCTTGATTTGGGCATTATAATCACAATAATTATGTTTGTAACAATTTATGTATATATTTATTTATTTATTTAATTAAAACATTAAAATTAGTATTGCTGTGGCTTAGGCCAGAAAAATGTAAAAAATGCAAAATTCATCTAGACAAAAATTGTTAGTATTGAGAATTGACACGGCAAGGATATTTGGTCTCTTGCCCTTCAATAGGCAGCCGCAAGGTTGCCATAAGGTTTGTTAGTATTTAGTTCAGAAGGCCATTAGTCAGCCTTTCGATCGCAATTTGTTTTTTTATATATTTTCTTTTATCGGTTGTATCCGCAAAAACGAGTTGTTGATACAGTGTAGCTATTCGTCGCCGCGCTTGATATTTCTTACCACCCCGTCTCCTGTGGTATGAAGGTTTCGGTGGTTGTGCAGGTTCTCGGGGAGCTGGGCGTTGTTGACGTCGCCTGTATTCCTCGATCGTAATTGCTCTAGGATCTTGAATTGGTTGTCGTTCTGGCTGCTGTTGCTGTTCTTGTTGATTTTGTTGTTGCTGTTCTTGATGATTTTGATTTGCTGATCTTGTTGATTTTGATGTCGCGGTCGTAATTCTTCCCAAAGTTCCTCGAAGCCGTCCATGGATACTGATATATTATCGTTTAAGATTGCCCTCAAAGCCTCCAATGCCTTCAATGGTATGTCCTGCCGTTTTGAGATTATGCTGATATATTATCGTTTAAGATTGCCCTCAATGGTTGTGCCAAATAGTAGTTTCGCTGGCGATGATTGATGGCAAGGATCAATGGTAATGATGAATGGCAAGGATTAATCGCAAGGATCACTGGCATCGATCAATGGCAAGGATGAATGGCAAGGATCGCCATGTGTTGTCGTCCTTACTTCGGCGACTTACTAATAAAAGCAATTTGTTTTGTTGGTACTATCGCCCTTTCCTCAGCGATCATTTAAATAAAAACAACTTCTTGTTGTTCTCGCTATTTGGGCAGCGAGTCAATAATTGATTTTTATTGAACAGAATCAATTCCTTTTATACACAAAATTTCTTATGTACTACTTATTTACTATAATACATATTTACACTAATTCTTACTAGCTATGTAAATATGTATGTACATATGTACGGCTTATGCATTTAATGTGTAGTCAAGTGCCCATGCACATACATACGTACATACGACTTAGCTTAAAGGCAAATGCGACAAATCAGAAATACGGCGTCAGCATAAAATTTGGCTGTTGTTTGTTTACGTTATAAATTTTAATAAATGAAATAGGTTGAATGCACTTTTAGTGCATTCCATATTTTTTGTGTTTTAAATTACGAGTTGAATGTACTCAAATATTTCTGATATACTACACCATTAAGGTTATTAATATGGAGATAGACAATACCAAAAACATATGTAGATTAAGTCATCTCGCCTTATATGGACCAAAAAAAAAAAGTCCACCGTACGCCTTCCCATAAGATTTCTCTTTCGAAAACATTTTCGGAAAAAATTTTTTTTTTGGTCGATGCTAGATGTCGATAAAATCCATTTTTTCATATCTTCGGTATTTATGATCCGATCCCTAAGTTTGATTCACCAATCTGTTTAGCTTGAGAGGAGTGTTTCTACTTTATAATTGTATTAACCCTATGTGCGCCATTGGAGTCCCTTCCACCCAGTACTTAGTTTATACCACCTTAATGTAACTTTTTGTTGCCGGCATGTTAAATGTTCTAGAAAATTATTCGGAATAAAATTTCAGTATGAAACTCTTCAGAAAAAATTTCCTGATATAAAATTCACATAAAAATAAAATAAAAAGTATGTTTTATCAGGATGCCGAATCAAATCGCAAAATAAAAGTATCTTTTATTTTGAAAATCAAATCACAAATAAGATGATGATGACTGTTGATAACTAAAAGCCAATGCGAAGCTTGGCCAGGTATGCTAGTAATTTATGGGAATTGAAATCAATTTTAAACACTTTATACTTTTGCACAAAATAAACTAATGAAAATGTATAGAATGGAATCGGCCAGAATTTGCCAATTGAATTGATGTGCCAGCGATCGCTATGTATGTATACATATATATAAGTTTTAATGCCAATAAAGCTATTAAACTCGCTAACGACCGAAAAATGGAGTCTGGTTTTGCCACAATCCTCAGCATTTTGGCGTTAGAATCATAATCGGGGAATAATGTTGGGGTCGGCTTTCCATTATTCCAGCACGCCCTGAGAAAAATGACTTATGCAGAGCGGTAGAGGGGCTCTCACATATCTCAAAACTGAAAACCAAACTTGCCGGAGGCTTATAGTTCCCAAGATATTCCTTCTTAAAGTTGTGAAATCTACTATGCAAAACACTACACTCAGAAAAAAAATCATCAACACGATTCATGTAAAATTAACACGATCGATCTTTACACATAGAACAGAAACAGTTTTTTCAAATTACACGATGTTTGAAACATGATTTTGGCTTTGTAACTATCATCTGAAAATTTGGTAAATTCAACCAAATTTTATTGTTGATACAACACGAAGAAATTTTAAAATATACAAGATGATTCAAATATAAAATTTTATTCCTAAATGTCATTTGGAATTTGGTTTGTTTAACATGATGATAAAAACAAATGTTAGAAAAATGACGTCCCAATTTTAGTGTTAATACAACATGAAAACAAATGTTAAAACAACAAGAACCACAATTAACAATAAAAGTTGGTTGATATAACACGAAACAATGTTCAAACATAAACGTCATTTGGAATTTTGGTTTATTCAACACGATGATAGTGTCAATATAATCTAAAAAAGTGTTAAAAAGAACGTCTAAACTATTTTGAAACATACACAATTTTTTCAACATTTGAAGTTCTGCTGTTCGAGCAAAACACAAACTAATATTATTTTTTTTTTTAACAAAAAGAAAATTTTGTGCCGTGGCAATGATGGGAGTTTAGCATCATTGGCAGTGCGTGATAATGGTTTTTCCATTTATATTTTTAGTTCGCAGGTAAGTTAAAAGTGGATTGCATTTTTGTTTCTAAAAGTTTTTAATGTTCAATATTTTCTCTTTCCTCTTCATAGTTTGCAATTTTTACCATGAAGAGATGTTTAGCGAATGGAGTCTTTCACGCAGCATGCGGTGCATATACCGTTGCATTAGCGGCCAAACATTACTCGGTGCCAGTGATAGTAAGTACTATCGCCCATGTATAAACTATTCGTATGAGAAGGACGCTTTCAATTTGGTCGGTTGTGCGGGTGATGTACTCGAATATGCTTTATTGTTCTGATGATTATACATATATTTTATGTTTTATGTTTTTTTATTTAAAAAAAAAATAAATTTTAAAATCAACAAGACTTTCTAGTTAATTTAAGAATAAATTTAAGGTAAAATCAAAAAGATGTTATTGTTAATTCAACAGGACCATTTCGTGTTAATTTAACCAGCTTAAATTGTAACATTAACTAGTTAAAATTGTAAAATCAACAGCAAGACTCAATACTTTTTAGTGTTAATTCTACAGTTGTCATCCTGGTAAACTAACACTTGACAGTAGTGTTAAATTTACACGATTACATGATGGCATACATTAAGCATCGGGTTGAAAAAAATTAACCACAAAATTTGTTGATTTTTGGTTGATTTCACACTATTTTTTTTCTGGGTGTATATATATATATTACTCGGGAAAGAGAATTTTGCCGTCTGAGGGTTATTTTTTATAAGCGCAACGCAAAAGCTGTTCTCCGCAAAAGTTTTTTCTTTATCTTCTCTCTAATAAAAGAAAATGTGGTGCAAACGTAACTTTGAAACCTGACATATGCTTGTTGGGTGATATAAAGGTCCAGTGGTGACGACAAACACACGCACATTTGTGTGTGTCTATAGTGTTTTCCATAGTAAAATTAGCAACTGACAACGGAATAAGCGATCCATTTATATATACCACAAGAGCCGATACCAAGAGGGGATTTGAAAAGAATATATAGTGGATTGTGAAATAATATATAGCTTCACGCTTCAATTTGCAACATGAATATGGAGCAGCATAGCTAATGGTTTTTTGTACAGCTGGAGCATAGGAGTGAGTGTAAAGGTTTTGGCTCAATGTACGCTTGCTTTTCTGGCTTTGTTTGCTTCAGTTTGATTTGCTTTACTTTGAAAGCTTCTATAGCCCACTGGTAGCTAGACGATTCTGGCCGAGTCCAACAGAGCGCGCCAATTGCTTCTGTTTCGTGCAGCATGCGCCACTTGGGAACACCTAGGGAGACAGCATCGCTGTCCACCTGATTTTCCCAACGCAGTGGAGGTCTCCCTTTTCTTTTGCGTTCAGCGGGTTTCGATAGAAATGCTTTCTTCGTCCATTCTCACGATATGACCTGCTCAACGCTGCCGCTGGATATTTATTCGCTGAACAATGTCGATGTCTGTGTAAAGCTCGTACAGCTCATAGTTAAATCTCCGTCGATACTCGCCCACGCCAACGCGCAAAGGTCCATAAATCTTACGAAGAACTTTTCTCTCGAATACTCCAAGTGCCATCTCATCTGATTTTGAAATTGTCCATGCTTCTGCGCCGTACATGAGGACTGAAACGATGAGCGTCCTGTAGAGTGTGATTTTTGTTTGTCGAGAGAGGACTTTACTTTTCAGTTGCCTACTTAGTCCGAAGTAGCATTTCATCATTCTTGGTGTTAATGCTGGTTCCCAAATAGACGAAGTCGTTAACAGTTTCGAATTTGTAGCTATCAACATTGACGTGGCTGCCAAGGCGTGCTGTTTCTTTGTGTGATGACAGGAGGTACCTCGTCTTGTCCTCGTTAACCGGCAAACCCATTTTCTTAGCCTCTTTATCCAGCTTGGAGAAGGCAGAACATACGGCGCGAGTGTTAGTGCCAATGATGTCGATATCATCGGCGTACGCCAGCAGTTGTACACTCTTGTGGTATAAAACGCTTCCTGTATGGTTAAGTTCTGCAGCTCGTATTATCTTTTCCAGCATCAAATTGAAGAAGTCACACGAAAGGGAGTCACCTTGTCTGAAACCTTGTTTGGTCTCGAACGGTTCGGAGAGGTCCTTCCCAATTCTGACGGAGCTGGTGGTGTTAGTCAACGTCATTTGGCATAGCCGTATATGTTTTGCAGGGAAACCATATGATAAGGTCCAATCAGATTGTTGACGATGGGCTTCAGCATTTCGCAAAATACACTTGCTAAGACCTTATATGCGATATTCAGGAGGATTATCCCACGATAATTGGCGCGTACTGTGGAGTCTCCTTTTTTGTGGATTGTGGGCACAGCACACTAAAGTTCCAGTCGTCGGGCATGCGCTCGTCCGACCATATTCTGCATAGGAGTTGATGCATGCTCCTTATCAAGTCTTCGCCACCATGTTTGAATAGCTCGGCTGGCAAACCGTCAGCGCCCGGGGCCTTGTTATTTTTAAGCCGAGACATTGCTATTCGCACTTCGTCATGATCGGGTGGTGGAACATGCCTACCATCATCTGCTATTGGGGATTCGGGTCGTACATCTTCTCCTTCAGCAATTTCACTGTTGCCATTATCTATCAAGGAGGAGAAGTGATCCCTCCACAACTTAAGTATGCTCTGGACATCAGTTACCAGATCGCCGTTATCATTCCGGCAGGATTTTGCCCCGGTCTTGAAACCTTCAGTCATCCGCCTGATTTTTTGATAGAATTTTCGAGCATCGTTCCTAGCCGCCAGCATCTCAAGCTCTTCACACTCGCGCATTTCAGCCTCCCTTTTCTTCTTTCGAAAAAGGCGCCTCTCGTCCTTCCTCGCCGTTCGATAACGCTCCCATACGCTTCGCGTTGCGCCCGCACACAATGTAGCCCTGTAGGCGGCGTTCTTTCTTTCCGAGCCATCGCGACATTCCTTGTCGTACCAGGTGTTTTTGCGGCGATACGAAGTGAACGAGCGATGTGTTCCCATTCCTCAGATACATCGTTTGGTGAAGGATTGCTCTCAGAGAGCAGGAGCGAGAGCCGAGTGGTGTATTCATTAGCTGTCTGCGTCATGTGCAGCCTTTCGACTTCAAACTTTCCTTGCTGTCCTGTTGGCACATTCTTTGCTGCACAGAGGCGGGTGCGTACCTTGGCTGCTACAAGATAGTGGTCGGAGTCGACATTGGGACCACGGATTGTGCGCACATCTAGGATGCTGGAGCTGTGTCTGCCGTCGATCATGACGTAATCAATTTGATTTCGCGTTTTTCGATCAGGGGACAGCCAGGTGGCTTGGTGTATATTTTTTGTGCTGGATTCTGGTACTGCTAATGACCATGTTTCGTGACCCGGCGAAGTCGATCAGCTTCGTCCCATTGGGACTAGTTACGTCTTGGAGACTGAATTTTCCGACTGTGCTGCCAAAGATGCCTTCCTTGCCCACCCTGGCATTAAAATCGCCAAGCACAATCTTATACTAGAATTCTGTAAGCTGTCTCAAGTCACTAATAGAGACTTTTGGAGATTTTTTCGTGGTGAGATTGATTCTGAGACAATTTGGTATTCTGTAAGCGGGCTCACGTCTCAAGTCTCAAAAAATACGTCACTAATTAGTGGCGAGGAGGTCACAAAATAAACAAAACATTGAGGTGAACTAAATAAAGCGTCAAAATTTATAAAAACTTACAATTTGTTTGCTCTTTGTTTGTTCGCTTGCTATTTTCTGAAATACTCTCGGAGGGTATGCCGCCCACTGCCAAGAGGTGACAAGTTTATTTGTATGAAATTAGAAAAATAATAAAATTTTGCTGGTTTTGCTAACTTACTTTTTTCCGCCATTTCGATCAAGTGTAAATAGTGATGTGATACGATATTTATCGATATTTCAATGTTTTACGTCACATGACTTTTTTTGCGAATCGGTTCAGATAAAACACTCATAAAACATTATATTCATAACTATTTTTATAAGTGATAAGTAGTAATGATACGCTTTATTTTTTTAATGCAATATATTGCTCATAAATTCATTTTCAAAACCTATTTTCGTATGTAATCGATTAGTGAGTATTCGTTAAATTATTTTGTTATCTCAAACAGTCTCAGTACATTTTCACCACAGTCTTTGGTGAAATTTTTAGTGACTGTGGCTTACAGAATACCAAAAATGGCTCAAGTCATTAAAAATGTCTCATGTCTCAAATCTCAAATTTTGTGACTTGAGATGAGACGGAGTTACAGAATTCGCCTATTAATGTCATGAAAGGGGTAGCGGTCGTAGGCATGCTCTAACTGCTCATAGAAAGTGTCTTTGATCGCATCGTCCTTCTCTTCCGTCGGAGCGTGGGCGCAGATGAGAGATATGTTGGAAAATCTCGCTTTGATGCGGATGGTGGCTAGACGCTCGTTCACTGGCGTGAACGACAGTACTCGGCGGCTGAGTCTCTTTCCAACCACAAAACCAACACCAAATATACGCTCCTCTGCATGGCCACTGTAATATATAGCGCAAGGCCCGCATTTCCTCTTGCCTTGCCCCTTCCACCGCATCTCTTGTATGGCGGTGATGTCAGCTTTCACTCTTCCGAGGACATCAACTAACCCAATTAAGGGTCCGGACGTTCCAGGTGCTTACCCTCAAATCATAGTCCTTTAAACGTTTGGCATGGTCGTCATCAGAAAGGGGTGGTCTCATCCGAGGCTTTGTTGTTGTTTTCATTGGATAGGATTTTTTCGTGGTGGGTCCCAAGCCCGACACACAACCCGCCCTGCGGGAGTTGTATATTGTTACACGTTTATATAGCGAGCCGCTTGCTCCAAGACAGACGCCCGCTCGCAGCCGCACCTTCTGGTGAACAGACGCTGCAGTTATTCCCCTCAACAAGCCCTTAAACCGAAAATTTCGGAGTGGCCTTGTCGAGTTTTTAAAAAAATTAGCAGAATGATATCCAAAGCGTGAGAGTAAAAATTATAGAGAGCTCCAAATTTCAGCTAGTAAAATTTTTCACTAGCTGAAATTATTTGCTGCCAAAATAAGAAACAGCTGTTAAAAAATAAAATAATATATATATATATGATTTTATTACTTTTGAATTTTGCTAAATTTTCAAAATAGAAATAATGAAAATGAAATGTTTTTTTTTAGAAAAAAAAATAACAAAATAACAATCCGTTGATTTCCTGTCCGTTTTGCTCTTTGTGAGCGTAATTCTTTCCATTTTTCTCTTTTCATTTCACTTGACAGAAAGCTGCTAGTTTCCTAAGAAACAACCCTAAAATGTTGACTCGAAGTGCTGAACAAGTTTTGAGAGTTTTTTCCTCTTCTGCAAATTTTTTGCGTAAAAAATGGGAAAAGGTGATATTTCTTAAAATTTTTTAATAATTTGTAATAATTTTCTATTAGGGAATGCACCTAATGCCTAAATCAGCAGCCATTTTGGAAATTGAATTGCCAAAAATGATGTCAAAGCTTTCAAGCGCTGTCAAATAGAGAATTGGGCAATTCGAAACTTTTCAGCGCTTCAAGCGCGTGAAGTAAAGCTGACATTTGGCCAACTTTTATACATTTTAGTAGAGCTCAAAATAATTTTGACATTTCTCACAGCCAAGCAAGCAAAGCAAGCGTGCATTGGGCCTTTACCTTAAACCGCAGCTGAAACTGGTGCTGGTGCAGCATAGGTGACCGTCTTAGCCACAGCTGGCTGGTAGACATTATTGCTCACACATGTATCGTACTTATGTACACTGGAATAGGGTATCTCAATAGTTTTCGAATACTCCGAAACAGGTGCGCAAAACATTCTGGTGACTAGAGGCGACAGCGTGGCCGTTCGGTGGGTCAGCCACATGTGCGTAGATGACGGCGGGTTGTTGATGTTGAATAATGCCGGCGTTGGCAGCGACCAAAAGCCTAGAATACAATGACGTTATTCGTTGCCACTGCTTCAAATAACATATGGATGAAAATTTTATTTGATATAAAATAAATTCTTATGAATACATTATTATGTGTATGTAATGTTTTTGTTTTTACTGAGAGTATGTACGTTATTTTATTTTATACTAGCTGACCCGGCAGACGTTGTTCTGCTAAAATTTATTCCTAAGAAGCCTAAAGAAAAGTTGTCAAACCTACTTCCCCCAATCCCTATCTCTATCTCACTCCCTATCTCTATTTCAATCTCAATCTCAATCTCAATCTCAATCTTAATCTTAATCTTAATCTTAATCTTAATCTTAATCTTAATCTTAATCTTAATCTTAATCTTAATCTTAATCTTAATCTTAATCTTAATCTTAATCTTAATCTTAATATTAATCTTAATCTTAATCTTAATCTTAATCTTAATCTTAATCTTTTTCTTAATCTTAATCTTAATCTTAGTCTTAATCTTAATCTTAATCTCAATCTTAATCTTAATCTTAATCTTAATCTTAATCTTAATCTTAATCTTAATCTTAATCTTAATCTTAATCTTAATCTTAATCTCTATTTCTATCTCTATCTCTATCTCAATCTCAATCTCAGTCTCAATCTCAATCTCAATCTCAATCTCAATCTCTATATCTATCTCTATCTCTATCTCTATCTCTATCCCTATCCCTATCCCTATACCTATCCCTATACCTATCTACCTTTACCTTACAGGGACCGTCCATCACCATCCGGGCCCACTACTTTAGCCATCTCTGGGAAACAGCGTTAGAAATCACAACGAAAATAGCTGTATGTGGAAGCCCTGCTCAACGCCTTTCATTTGCTACCAATATCGCTCGATAACATTCAGGGGTTATCCGGGTCCACGCTTTGACCCAAATCTTGGAACCCGGCCTAGGCATCACTATTTAAATAGCTATTTGTTGAAGTCCTCCTCAACAGCTTTCATTTGATATCAATATTGCTCAGAAACTTTCCAGGGTCACTCGGTCCCACGTTTTGATCCATGTCTATGGACCCGGCCTAGGCATCGCAATGACAATTACTTACGTTGAGGGCCTGTTCAAAACCTTTCATTTGATACCAATATTGCTCGAAGACTTGCTGGGTCGATCTGGGTCCACATTTAGGCCTGTATTCCCACTTTTCGAAATTCTATATACCCCATTTGGTGCACTAAGACCACATGAATCTGCTGTGAAAATTTCATAAAGATCGTTTGAGTCTATACAGGACACACATGCACACATACACACATATACGGATTTTACCAATTTTCGGACTTTTCCGGAGGGATTTTCCAAAATTTTCTTCCGTAGGAACCTTCTCCTCGAGAATACGAATATCTGGCAAAAAATTTTACAGAAATCGGCCCAGCCGTTCTCATCTGATGAGGTTAGTAACATTTTTTACACCATTTTTATATATATATTCGTTCATTATGTTATGTTATGTTCATTATGTTATTCATTTTCATTATATATGTATTTATGCCGTCGGAATGGAATGGAATTCCAAGCAGCTGATTGTATAGTATTAAAAGTTCATACGGCTTGACAGGACAGGCTTATCGATGACACGTGTTGCATTAGTAAGTGCTGTTGCAGCTTTCGGAATGGAAGGAATTCCAATAAGCTGCGTGTACAGGGACTGTAACGGTTATGAGTTATATCCAAAAAGTTGATTTTTAATCATTATTTGCTGAGTTCTATTTTCTGCTCACAAAATAAAAGTTACTTCTTGAGTTTTATTTTTCCATCAGAAAATAAAAGTTATTTATTGAGTTTTATTTTTGACTCAGAAAATAAAAGTTATTTCTTGAGTTTTATTTTTCCATCAGAAAATAAAAGTTTTTTTTTGAGTTTTATTTTTCGATCAGAAAATAAGTTATATTTTGAGTTTTATTTTTCCCTCAGAAAATTAGTTATTTTTTGAGTTTTATTTTTCGTTCAGAAAATATGTTATTTTTTTAGTTTTATTTTTCGTTCAGTAAATAAGTTATTTTTTGAGTTTTATTTTTCGATCAGAAAATAAAAGTTATTTTTTGAGTTTTATTTTTCCCTCAGAAAATAAAAGTTATTTTTTGAGTTTTATTTTTCGATCAGAAAATAAAAGTTATTTTCTGAGTTTTATTTTTTTGCTCAGGGAATAAAAGTTTTTCAGTTTAATTTTGGCTGCAATTGTAGATTTTGCCATATAAATAGGTAAAGTAATTAAATAAATTTTTAATTTTTTTTATTTATAAACTTTACCTACGTTTTAATGAGGCAAAATCGGCAGCTGCAGCTAAAATTTAACTGAAGAAACTTTTATTCTCTGAGCAAAAAGATAAAACTCAAAAAATAACTTTTATTTTCTGGTCGAAAAGTAAAACTCAAAAAATAACTTATTTTCTGAGGGAAAAATAAAACTCAGAAAATAACTTTTATTTTCTGATCTGTAAATAAAACTCAAAGAATAACTTTTATTTTCTGATGGAAAAATAAAACTCAAGAAATAACTTTTATTTTCTGATCGAAAAATAAAACTCAAAAAATAACTTTTATTTTCTGATCGAGAAATAAAACTCAAAAAATACCTTTTATTTTCTGATCGAAAAATAAAACTCAAAAAATAACTTTTATTTTCTGAGCAGAAAATAAAACTCAGAAAATAATGATTAAAGATCAATTTTTTTTATAAAAATCGAAAAAATAAAAGTTAATGCACCTAGAGATAGTCTGCGTTACGGTGATTACATCTGTGTACTTCTTTTGCGTTTAGCATTTCTCCCTCAGTATGATTTTTTTAGTCAAAATTTAAAAAATAACGATTATTTGCAATCCCTGTGCGTGTATGAACTTAGGAATTTTTACGGCCTAATGAGATAGGCTTGTCCGGAACACAATCATACATATGTTATACATGTGTATTAGTAAATGCTGTTGTAGCTTTCTGAATGGAAGGAATTTCAGTAAGCTGCTTTTTGTAATTTAGAGGTTTTACGGCCTAATGGAATAGGCTATTCGAAGTTTTAATTTTAGTGGCTCTAGCCTTGGTCACAATTTAGCTGGATATCCTTTCTCTTGAACCGCGTGGGGTATCTCTGTTCTAACAGGCTTTTAGCCAGTATGTTTGGATGATTGCCTAGTCTTGTGGCGTAGTTAGTTTGTATATTTTTTTACTTCTTCAACAACTGTCTTAATCTTTAGATCTCTGTGTATAGCGGAATTTTTCACGTACCAAGGCGCCCGGCATATTGATCTTAATATCTTAGATTGTAGCCTTTGTATTCTTTCTAGGCTGGATTTGAATGCTGAACCCCAAAGCTGTATTCCATATATCCAGGATGGTTTTATCACCATATTAAATAAAAGTATTTTGTTGTCTAGGCTTAATTTAGATTTTGGACCAATGTTCCATTGTAGATTGCTTAATTTCAGCTTTGCTTGCATTAACTTATTATCAATATGATATTTCCAAGTAAGCCTTCTTACCAAGGTAGGTGACGTAATCTTTTTGGGTTACTATTTTGCCATTAATTGAGACAGAGGGGCAGGTATCATTTTTTAGAGTAAAAGTGACTTCTACACACTTAGATTCATTCTCCAATCTGAAAGCCATTGTTCTACAATTCTTAGATGGCTTTGCAACCGTCTGGAAGCCGTTGAGGGATTTGAGTGCACACTAAGTAATGCTGTGTCATCCGAAAATGTTGAAGTAACGAGATTTTCATTAGTGGGCAAGTCACTTGTGAATATTAAATACAGAATGGGTCCCAAAACACTACCTTGTGGAACTCCAGCGAAGATTGGATAGCTTTCAGTGGTATAACTTTTTTGCCTTACTCGAAACTTTCTTCCCGTTAGAAAGTTCTGTAAAATAAGGAATATATTGTACGGAAGTATATGTCTTATTTTAAATAATAGTCCTTCTAGCCATGCCTTGTCGAAAGCTTGTGCTACGTCTAGGAAGAGTCCAGTGCAATAGTTTTTGGTTTCAAAAGCCGACCGTATTTGAGTTACTATTCTATGCACTTGCTCTATCGTACCGTGTTTCTCCCTAAAACCAAATTGGTGACTTGGTATTGTCCCGCGTGTGTCTAGGATGGACTGCATTTTTTTCAGCAACAACTTTTCGAATAGTTTGGAAAATATTGAAATTAAGCTGATTGGCCTGTAAGAGTTTAACCGGGTTGGGTTTTTCCCTGGTTTTGGAATCATAATGATTTCGGAAAGTTTCCAAGATTCAGGAAAGTAGTTTAGTCGCAGGAGGCTGTTGAAAACGTATAATAATAACTTGGTAGCAACTGGAGGGAGTTGTTTTACCATTTCACCGGTTATTCTGTCGTGTCCGGGTGCCTTATTTTTCTGGATGTCGTTACAGATAACATTATTCAGGTCATTTATCTTGAATTGGAGAGAGACTGTTGGTAAGCGAAGGGCATGTTCTGGGAGGAAATTTCTCCCTGGATTAGGAGTAAATACCCGCGAAAGGTGGGCTGCAAATGCGGTTCCTTTTTCCTGGTCGATTCGAGAAAAGTCACCGTTTTCGATTCGTACTGGAGGATCCTGCAAAGCTGGCCTTTTGAAAGTTTTCAGTGGCCGCCACAATGAGTAGTCTGTGGAAGATGTGGCTGTCAATGATTTAATTCTGTTTTGGAAATCTGCTTCTTTTTTGTCCTGCAATAGCATCTGGAGCTCTTTCGTGCATTTTTTCAGTTCGTATTTCAAAGTTGGCGAGCGTAACCTCTGCCAGTCTTTCCTAATTTGCCTTTTCTTGTGAATGAGATCGGTGATATCGTTTCCTTTGAAATAATTAGATACACTCCTCTGGGTAGTGCTAGGCTGTGGGTGCGTTGATACTTTTGCTGCTACTTGAAGGACATTTGTGAAGTCAGTAATCGCAGAGTCTACTTCGGCTGCTGATTTAAGGCTTGTATTTAAGTTGGTATGAGAACTGATAAATTTTTTGTACCTAAGCCAGTTTGTAAATTTATTGGTTAAGCTCGAATTCAATTCGTTGAAAGATGGGATTATATCAATAGTGGTAACACAAGGAGAGTGATCAGATGATAGATCGAAAGCCGATTTTATCTTAATTAATTCTCTTTCTATTAGGTCGGGAGTTTTGCTTCTATCAGTAGGCCAATATGTTGGCTGACCAGTGGAAATAATGTCTAGGTCATTGCTTAGAATTGCTTTGAATAGGTTTCTTCCCTTTGGTGTTATCAGTCTGGAACCCCAAAATGTATGTTTAGCGTTATAATCACCCGCTGCAAGAAACCGTGGGCCCAACTTGTTAAAGAATTCAGTAAATTGGGATTCTGTTATATTGAAACGGGGAGGACAGTATATTGCAGTTACAGTGAGCCCACCAGAGCTATCTTCTACGTGCACTGATGTTGAGTGTATATAATTCCTGCAATAATCTCCCAGTAGATGATGCTTAATCCGTTTTCTAATAAATATTCCGGTTACACCTCTAGCTTTACCTTCGGGGTGCTTGGTGTCGTAGAACGCAAAGCCGTCAATACTAAAATTATTAAAGGCCGTCAAATGAGTTTCAGAGATTAGCATTATGTCTATCTGCTGTCTTTCTAGAAATATGTATTTGGAGTTCGTTCCGGTGTTGGCTTAGGCCGTTAGCATTCCAAAAACCTATATTGAGTGAGTTCATGGTCTTGTTAAGATTGTTTGTAATAGGAGGTTTTGGTTTCTAATTAATTCTTGCATCATATTTTGCATTGATTTCATGTGATCTTGCATCATTTGCACAAAACTGTTTAAAGTTTTTTCCAAGTTTGTAGATGGAGTGGGAGTCTCCTGCGTTTCAGGCTCCGCTATACCTTTGAGGGCTTGGGAATATGTCCTGAAATGGTTCTGACGAACATTATTATTGACCGTATTTGGAATATTTTGGGGTTTTAGAACTAGTTAGGGCTTTGGAGTCAAGGCGGCGCTAGTGGTTTTTTTAGTACCCCTTTCCTTTAAGGAAGTATACACCGAGCAGCCTCTGTAATTTTCCGTGTGATTTTCTCCGCAATTGCTACATTTCTTTAATTGTGAGTTGTCTCTCGGTTTCACACAATCTTTGGAGGTATGTAAATCCCCACAGATAACGCAAACACTAGGCAAGGTACAGTACCGCTTAGTGTACCCAAACTCCTGGCAGTTGTGGCATTGTACAGGGCCCACCCGTTTGTGTGGTTCTTCCACCGAGATACGACGGTGCAGAAGGTACCGTAGGTTGTATAAAAAAATTTTTTTTTGATCCCGCGAAATACCGCCGAAATCGTTTTTTTATTGTAACTTTGTTACTTTTCATCCGATTTTTAAAATTGATACATCCTTATTTTCGTATTTTGCAGCTCTACACTTCCTTCTAATGCTCTTTTGAGCTCTGAAGTCGTTTTCACATAGTTGGGTCAGCTAACTTATTTGTATGTCCATGAATTATCCTCTTTGTTTTGCCAAATGAAAGTGCTTCAAAATTCATGACAATGTTGCCTTGTTTGTGTTATGTTTTACTAAATTAATAAACAAAGAAGTTACGCCACTACGAATATTTAACGTAGCTATTATTTAATTTATTTTTTAAGCAATTCAATATATGTATGTAAAGTTGTAAAAGTCCGACCCTAGCTTATATTGAGAGGATTAAGGGACGAAAACAAAATGTTTTCTTATCCCGCGAAATTCCGCCAAAATGGTTTTTTTCTTGTAACTTTGTTATTTAACTTCCGATTTTTAAAATTGATACGTCACTATTTTCGTATTTCAAAGCTCTATATTTTCTTTTTTGCAGTCTGAAGTCAAATAACAAAGTTACAATAAAAAAAACTATTTCGGCGGTATTTCGCGGGATCAGAAAAAAAAAATGAAATTTTTTTCTTTAATCCTCTCAATATAAGCTTCAAATTTAGGGTCGGACTTTTACAACTTTACATATACTGAATTGCTTAAAACAATTAGTTAAATAATATCTACGTTAAATAATTTCTTTGTGACGTAACTTCTTTGTTTATTAATTTAGTAAAACCGTTTCAAGGCAACATTATCATGAATTTTGAAGCACTTTCATTTGGCAATACAAAGATCATAATTCATGGACATACAAATAAGTTAGCTGACCCAACTATGTGAAAACAACTTCAGAGCTCAAAAGGACATTAGAGTGAAGTGTAGAGCTTCAAAATACGAAACTAGTGACGTATCAATTTTAAAAATCGGATGATAAATAACAAAGTTACAAGAAAAAAACAATTTCGGCGGTATTTCGCGGGGTAAAAAAAAAAATTTTTTTTGTGTCCCTTAACCCTCTCAACATAAGCTTCAAATTTAGGGGCGGACTTTTACAACATTTTTTTTCGACCCTATCTAATGTACGTACGTATTTATTTATGTATTTATATATGTATATACAGCTCCGGTCAACTAATTAGCAACGCTTCGGCACTGATATTTCTTCCTTCAATAGTACCGAAATTCCATCGAAATTTTTTGCTCTTTTTCAGTACAGATATCATTATACTCAGCTGTACTAGTACACAGAGTATTATAGTTTTAATCACATAACGGTGGATTGTAAGAGAATGAAATAATCGAGATAGATATAGACTTATATATATCAAAATGATCAGGGTGAAAAGAGAAATCGATTGAGCCATGTCCGTCCGTCCGTCCGTCCGTCCGTCTGTAAACACTTTAACTCGCGCAAAAATTGAGATATTTTGATGAAATTTGAAATGCAAGTTGGTATCGAGACTGGGACGGTTGGTATTGAAAATGGGCGAAATCGGACCATGACCACGCCCACTTTTCCTATATAGAAAAAATCGGAAATTTGGTATCTCAGTCACTATTAAAGCTAGAGTAATCAAATTTTACCCACGTGTTGAGCTCAGGCCCCTAAGAAGAAATTTGATGAAATTTTGGAAAATGGGCGGTGCCACGCCCACTTATTAAGGGTCAAACATTGAAAGTTTTATGAGTCATAACTCAGAAACCGTTGAAGATATATCGATGAAATTTGGTACGCGTTATTTACTTACTTAGACAAACGTTTTGACGGAAAATTGTCAAAATCGGTTGACGGCCACGCCCACTTTTATATATGTGAACTATAAAGGGGCCTAATAAAAACATTTTAAGCGATATCTCTGTCAAATATAAAGATCTATCACTGAAATTTTGTGGCAGGAGTCCAACTATGGACATAAAACGAAAAACACAAAAACTTTGGAAAATGGGCATGGCACCGCCTCTTTTTAGAAGCAGGAATATACGAGATTTCTGAGCCCATAACTCGACAAGTAAATGAGATATTATGACGAAACTTGGTGTGTACACTTTTATATATCGATAATATTCGGTATGCGTGATATACTTACTTAGGCAAATGTTTGGACTAAAAATTGCCAAAATCGGTTGACGACCACGCCCACTTTTATATATGGGTATTATAAAGTGTCCCAATAAAAACATTTTAAGCTATATCTCTGTCAAATATAAAGATATATCATTGAAATTTTATGACAGGAGTCCAACTGCGGACATAAAACTAAAAACACAAAAATTTTGGGAAAATGGGCGTGGCACCGCCTCTTTTTAGAAGCAGGAATATACGAGATTTCTGAGCCCATAACTCGACAAGTAAATGAGATATTATGACGAAACTTGGTGTGTACACTTTTATTACTTGTGGTAATACATGTTCAAAATTTTAGCAAAATCGGTTGACGACCACGCCCACTTTTATATATGGGAACTATAAAGGGGCCTAATAAAAACATTTTAAGCGATATCTTTGTCAAATATAAATATAATTCATTGAAATTTTGTGGCATGAGTTCCACAATAGACCGGAAAAAAAAATAGAAAAATTTTGGAAAATGGGCGTGGCACCGCCTCTTTTTAGACAAAGGAATATACGAGATTTCTTAGCCTATAACTCGGCAAATAATTGAGATATTATGACGAAACTTTGGTTATACACTTTTACAACTTGTGTTAATAGACACGCAAAAATTTATTGATATCGGTTTATGACCACGCCTACTTTTTAACAAAGATATTTCTGGAACACCCTTTGGGAATTTGTAACGTGACATCTTTGTAACTAGAAGTCGTAAAGGAATGAAATGTTGCACAAAGAATAATATTCATATGCTTAGTTGGATGACTGATAAAAATATTGAAAATGGGCGTGGCGACGCCCACTTTATGCAGCGCTAGCTTTATATAAAATACGCCGTGTTTCCATCAAACGCAAACAAACAATGAAAGCATACAGCTGAGTATCTAATGTTCGATTCCACTCGAACTTTGGCTTCCTTACTTGTTTTAAATGTAATTTAATAGATTTCACTTGCTTTTCTAGCATACCTCAAATATATCGCATTTTATTAAGACTTAAGCCAAAAATGCACTTTTTTAGTCGGTCAAATAATTAGCAACGATCTTATTTTATGGTCAAAAATCTAATTTTTTATTAATAATATTTAATATTTTGTTGTCAAACCATTATTTCTTCCCACCTATAAGGCATTGACTCAAAAAAAATTTGCCCAGACATCCTTCGGAATACTTTCCCACTCCCACTGCGCTTTTGTCAACAAATCAGCGAAATTTCTTAGTTTTTGCAAGCGGACTTTCCCTTTCAAGTGCTCCCCCAGATTCTCGATACGTTTTAGGTCCACACTGCATGAAGTCCAGTCGAGAAATCTAAAAAATTTTCCCTCCATCCACCGTTTTGTTGATTTTGCGGTAGGTGTCGGATCGTTATCTTGCTGAAAGATCCATGTCACCGGCATGTTGTCATCTTAAATAGAGTGAATTGCGTCACGTGATATCGAAATATACTAATGCAGGTCCATGCGACCCTCAATTTTTGAAATTGGCGAAATCCCACTCCGTGACATGTCGCCCCAGACCATAATATTACTACCACCGTGCTTAGATGTAGATCGAGTATACTTAGGGTCGAATGTTTGGGACTGGGGACGGCGTACGTAATATTTCCCATCAGGGGAAATTCTATTTCTTTCTTTTTTGTTGTTTGTTTTACCTTCGTCGTCCCCAGTCAAAAGAATTCGACCCGATCTACACCTAAGCAGTAATATTATGGTGTTGGACGCAATGTCCTGGGGTGGGATTTCGCCAATTACAAAAATTGAGGGTAGTATGGACCGGCATTAGTATATTTCGATATCAAGTGACGCAATTCACCCTATTTAAGATGACAACATGCCGGTGACATGGATCTTTCAGCAAGATAACGATCCGACACCTACCGCAAAATCAACAAAACGGTAGATGGAGGGAAACATTTTTAGATTTCTCGACTGGACTTCATGCAGTGTGGACCGAAAACGTATCGAGAATCTGGGGGAGCACTTGAAAGGGAAAGTCCGCTTGCAAAAACTAAGAAATTTCGCTGATTTGTTGACAAAAGCGCAGTGGGAGTGGGAAAGTATTCCGAAGGATGTCTGGGCAAATTTTTTTGAGTCAATGCCTTGTAGGTGGGAAGCTGTGATTAGAAATAATGGGTTGACAACAAAATATTAAATATTATTAATAAAAAATTAGATTTTTGACCATAAAATAAGAGCGTTGCTAATTATGTGACCGACTAAAATAGGACATTTTTGGCTTAAGTCTTAATAAAATGCGATATATTTGAGGTATGCTAGAAAAGCAAGTGGAATCTATTAAATTACATTTAAAACGATATCTGTACTGAAAAAGAGCAAAAAATTTCGATGCAATTTCGGTACTATTGAAGGAAGAAATATCAGTGCCGAAGCGTTGCTAATTAGTTGACCGGAGCTGTATGTATGTATATATCGAAAAGTATTTATTGAAACTAAATAGTTTTAAAATACTTATCTTTTTGGGGTTTTTTTCACAATTTCGTCGGAGGGAAATCGCTTCCCACGTCTCGGCACCGATTTTATCAAAAACCCGATTAAAAAATCGAGCAGAAATGCAAATTTACAATAAAAAGGCATGGAGCGATATAATTTTGCTTATGATGCTGCCACTGTTGCCACAGAGAACAAAAGCAGTGAGATTAAAATGAGTTTGATAGCCATTTATACTGAGCATATTTGTTTTATTTTTGTTTTAGCTGCAAATGCTGTTGCTCTTGCTGTTTGTTATTTGCTTTTCGTTTGTTGACTGATACATTTTCGAATGCTACATTCTGCTTTTATATACCAAATGCTACCCCTATCGCTACTGTCCAATATTCATTGTGTAACGAATGGCTGGGAATAGAAAAAGCTGTTGATCTTTTGCACTTTTTTGTATGTTTTCAAGGTGCCAAAAAATTTTATATTTGATATCTTTAAAGCGGCGATCGGCAGCCGGGCCATTTGGGATCACTCGTTTCTCAGGTATAGATCGTGTGTGCGCTGCTAGCAAGCTATCGCTGCGCTGACCGCGAACCAGTTTGCACTTGTACGTTGACAGGTAAGCATGGTATGCGGATAAATGTTTTTTCAGTGCTCTGCTTTTGCACGCACACTACCACAAATATTTTGCGCGTTGCTCTGCCAGCAGTGCCGATCGCTGCTTTAAAGTTATTACGTTTTCATTGTTATAAATTTTGTTGTGATTGCAAATTTACGCAGTTTTTGCCTTGATTTAACTTCAACTGTATTTATAGCCTTCGCATTTGTATTTTCCTTGGCTCAGATTTCCATCTGTCTACCAAAAAGGTCGGCTTTAGATTAAGGACCCTGTCGCGGTCTGATCGCGACAAAATATTTTTATTAACGAGTCAAAGAGGGACATATACATAAAGGAGTCAAGGGCAAAGATATATACTTTCATTTCATACATACACATATATGTACATCTTTTTTTGGATTATAAATTAATAAATAAATCATACTTATTGTTTTCCGTGTGTTTTACTTAAGTTTTATTGCAAAAATTTTTTTTTACTGGCCACCCTACTGTTAAGTTTGTAATCTGCATTTTACACGTATATTCGTATATATATATTTACGTACATTTACCTGCGGTCGAGTTCGACAGCGAGAGCGGCTGGTGTATACATACATACACATTATAAAAGGTACGTAAGCTATTGTTGGTGTTGTCCCAGTAGGTAGTGTTGTTGGTGTTGTTACATTTGTAATAGGCTCTATTGTTTTTTGTTATAGCTCCCAAATTTGCTGCGCCAGTGCTAGGGTGGATCAAAAATTTTAGAGTTTGGGAAATACTAGGGTGTCTAGTTTAGATTTGGGAATTGTGGTTTTTGGGTTAAATATTTAATTTTGCGGAATATTTCTTAATATTAATTTCAAATTACGGGAATATCAAGAAAAAAAAGTGGGCGTAGTAAATTTCTTAAAATAATTTTTAAATTTTGCGGAGGAAAATTTTAATTGGTGTGGAAAAAAATTTTGTTTTAATTAATTTTCGATTCTTACGGCTTGAGATTTGGTTGTTGAAATTTTTTGGTGATTTTTAAGTTTTGGTTTGGTGGCGATACAATTTTTTTTTACTGGAGATTTTTAATTCGAATATTTTTTTTTTGTTGGAAGGAATTATTGTTGTCGAAAATCAAGATGGAAATAAATCGGTTATCCCAGGAAGAATTGGCCTACGAGATGGAGGCACGTGGATTAGCAGTAGCATCGGTGGAATCAATGAGGAAATCGTTAAGGGCATCGCGGGCTGTTGAACGTCGTGGGTCTGTAGACTTGTTTAAGGATTATCCGTTCACTTTTGAGGAAGATAAAGTCGCGGTAGAGGCAAAAATAGTAGAGATAGGGAAGTTAGTTTCGGCTCTTAATAATGGAGGAAAGCCATCAGATGGTATTAAGGCGACCACAAAACTGGAGTGGTGTTTGAATAGGATCGGTAGGGCTAAACCCGAAAATGATGACGATATGGCGTCACAGGCGGATATAAGGAACAGGATAATTTTGATGCTGGGTTATTTGGAGGAGATAAATGACGACAAACAGGAGTCAGAACAGGGTGAGCAACCCAGTGGCACATCACCAGGGCAAGTGGTCTCACCGGGACCAGATGTGAGACCAGTGCCAGTAAGGAGTTCCGAGGGAATAGATCTAGTTAGTAGGATTTCGCAAGAGCCACCGAATCTGGCTAAATGGAATCTGAAATTCGATGGAGAGAGGTCGGGATTGTCGTTATATGCATTTTTGGAGCGTGTTGATGAGCTTAGCGAGGCACGCGGCGTTGCTAAGTCTCAGTTACTTAGAGGTGCGGTTGATTTATTTTCGGGAAAAGTTTTGTTGTGGTTTAGGTCGATTAGGCGTTCGATAGCTACATGGGAAGAATTAGTGCGTGAATTAAAATTGGAATTTCTTCCCCCTAATTATGATGACCTTTTAATGTCGGAAATTCGAAGAAGGACTCAGGGAGCAAATGAGTCAATTGGAGTATATGTGGCTGCGATGAGGATTATGTTTGGAAGGTTACAAGAACCAATTTCAGAGAGTAGGATGTTGGGAATAATTAGGGCGAACCTTTTACCATTCTACCAGACCCAATTGGGACTAGTTACACCTGGTTCGATTTCAGAGTTAGTTGCTTTGGGAAGGAAATTGGAAGCGGTTAGGTCGTCGGTTGATGCATTTGTACCCCCTCCAAACCATCGGGCTAGAGGTTTGTTGGAGCCAGACTTGGCATACATGTCTGTTGGTGGTGAGGCTGCGTCAGTGAACCAGTCGGCAACCAGTCCGAGGAATAGGTATGGGCCGAATACTAGGTGTTTTAATTGCAAGCGATTTGGGCATGTTTCGGCGGATTGTAGGAAAACAATCAAGTGCTTTGGATGCGGTAGGATCGGTGCCATGAAGCGGGACTGTCCAGTGTGTACAGCAAAGCCGAGTGGTACCCAAAGTGGTGGTAGGTCTGGTCTAGAGGGAAGGCGGTCTTCAAACCCCTTCAGGTCTGATTCTAACAGGAACAATAATTCCAATGTCGCAACAAACAGTTCGGGAAACGCGAATTAGACACCTGGGACGGCAGGTCAGGTGGTCTAACAGGAGTTAGTAATCCTGCTAACTCCCAGCTGGCTATAATAGGGGATCGTCGAGTTGTTTCTTATATGGGTTATTCATTGGTGGCGAGCGGCCATGATCAGCGTCCACATATCGATGTGTCGGTTTTTGGTTTTTCTTTTCGAGCATTGTTGGATTCTGGGGCTTCACGTACAGTTATTGGTCGGATTGGTTGGAGTATGTTACAGGCGTATGGCATCAGAATTTCTTCATCGGTAAATATCCCTCAAATTACTTTGGCGGATGGTGGTCGAGTATCAGCGTTAGGTTCTATTTCGTTACCAATTCTGGTGGAGGGCAAGTCGGTCCTCGTAGATTGTCTTATTGTTCCTGGTATACCTCATGCTCTTATTCTTGGTGTAGATTTCTGGACCAAGGCGGGTATAATCCCGGATCTGAGGGGCAGGGTATGGTCGTTTCCTCGACCGGAACAGGAGGCGTCGGTAGCGATTATGGACCACAGTGAATTAGATACTAGGCAATCTGAAGCTTTAGGTAGATTAGTTGGGAATGCTTTTGAAACTATGGCAGACGGGTTGGGTCGAACCCATCTTGTTGAGCATAGGATAAGGATAAAGGCAGGAGTTGAGCCTGTGAAGCAGCGATACTATCCGGTATCGCCTACCATACAGTCGCGTATGGACGAGGAGTTGAAGGATATGCTCAGCAAGGGTGTCATTGAGACGTCTCATAGTCCATGGGCTTCCCCGGTGGTCATGATAAGGAAGAAAGACGGTACATATAGGTTTTGTGTACACTATAGAGTTCTGAATAAGTGTACCGAGAAGGATAGTTACCCCCTTCCTTATGTGTCGGCGACCTTGGATAAGCTGAGGGATGCGAAATTTTTATCAAGTTTAGACATCAAGTCTGCCTACTGGCAAATACCAGTAGAGAGGAGTTCTAGGCCCTATACAGCATTCACGGTGCCAGGTAGAGGTCTTTTCCAATTTAAGAGAATGCCATTCGGTTTACATAATGCGCCTGCAACGTGGCAGAGATTTATAGATTCGGTCATAGGACCAGAGTTAGAGCCCCATGTTTTTGTATATTTGGATGATATACTCATCGTAACAAAAACGTTTGAAAAACATTTGGAAATTCTGCAAGAGGTTTTGGATAGATTAGCTGAGGCAGGATTAAAACTCAATAGAGAGAAATGCAGTTTCTGTAGGCCTGAGTTAAAGTATTTAGGATATGTCGTAGATAGGAACGGCCTACATGTTGATCCTGAAAAGGTAGAGGCAATGGTTAGGATAGAAGTCCCGAGAAATGTTAAGCAAGTGAGATCTTTTGTAGGTACAGTGTCCTGGTACCGTAGATTCATCAAAGATTTTTCAGAGTTAGTTAGACCTCTCACCGAGTTAACAAAGAAAAATAAAAAGTTCATTTGGAGTGAAGAATGTGATAGGAGTTTTAGAGAAGCTAAGGAACGTTTAGTTACGGCGCCTGTTTTAAGTTGCCCAGATTTTGATAGGCCCTTTGAAGACGGTGAGAAGGTGATAGCATATCTGAGTAGGTCCCTGAATAAAGGTGAAAAAAATTATTCCACCACAGAAAAGGAATGTTTGGCGGTCCTGTGGGCGGTCGAGAAGTTGCGACCATACATCGAAGGGACAAAGTTTAAAGTTATCACCGATCATCATTCCCTGATTTGGTTAAATAGGTTGAAAGATCCTTGTGGTAGATTGGCTCGTTGGGCATTGAAGCTTCAACAATATGATTTTGAGATTATCCATAGGAAAGGGAAAGAACATGTTGTTCCAGATTTGTTGTCGAGAAATGTTCCTGTTATTTTTGAAATTTCTACGTCGGACCCTTGGATAACGAAAATGATTGAATCGGTGTCAGAGAATCCTTTGTCGTACCCTGCGTGGAGAGTAGAAGATGGTGTCCTTTATAAATTTGTTAAATCGCCGTATCCATCCATTTACGGGGAGGGGCCCGAATGGAAAATGGTAATCGAAAATTCTCAGAGGGAAAATGTTTTGAAAAGTTGCCATGATAGTCCGTTAGCAGGACACATGGGTGTGAGGAAAACGTTCGCTAGAGTTGCTCAGAAGTTTTATTGGCCGCGAATGAAATCCGATGTTGCTAAGTATGTTCGAACTTGTAAGACATGTCAGCAGGTAAAGCCTGATAATAAACAGCCAGCTGGGGGAATGATAGAGAGGTCGAAGGAAGTTGAACCGTGGGAGATGATTTGTGTTGATTTGGTTGGTCCTTTGGTAAAGTCGACTCAAGGTTACCAATATATTCTTACGGTTGTGGATTATTTTTCGAAGTTTCCATTGTTGTTTCCTTTACGTACTGCGACGGCGAAGAGTGTCTGTAAATTTCTCGAAAACGATGTTTTCCTATTGTTTGGCGTTCCGAGTTCCGTTGTGTGTGATAATGGACCCCAGTTCAAGAGTCGTGAGCTTCAGGGTCTCTGCGGTGTCTACGGCGTCCAGTTGCGATATACTGCGCATTACCACCCTCAGGCTAATCCAGCGGAACGGATTAATCAAATTATTAAGACTACGCTTAGGGCTTATGTTTCGGAGAACCAGAGGTCATGGGATCAGCAATTAGCGAAGGTAGCGTGTTGCATTAGGTCATCACAGCATGAGGTGTTAGGAGTTACACCATACTTTGTTAACTTTGGTCGGGACATGGTGCTTGAAGGTAGTCAGGGTTATGTAAGGTCCTTAGGAGAGCAGGAACAATTGAATTGCGAGGAGAGAGCTAGGAAGTTAGTGGAAATTAGAGCAGACATAAGATTGAAGTTGGAGCAGGCAGGAGCTAAGTTAGCTAAGCAGTATAACCTTAGGAGAAGAGATGTCCAATATATGCCAGGAGAGTTAGTGTGGAGGAAGAATTTTGCGTTGTCCGATGCGGCTAATTATTTTGCAGCGAAGTTAGCGCCGAAGTATGTAGGTCCTTTTGTGATTAAGAAGAGGGTATCTCCTTGGACATATGTTTTAGTAGATGAGAATGATAGGGAGAAAGGAACCTGGAATGTGAGGGATTTAAGGCCGTATCGGGATAGGTAGCATTAGGGCCAAAGAAGGAAGTTTCCTTCTTTCACGAGGAAAGGGTGGAGTTGTCGCGGTCTGATCGCGACAAAATATTTTTCTCTTTGCTACTCCCACTATGTATATATGCACTGGCAGAGCAAATTTTCATTTGTTTTGTTTATTTACCTTTTTACCTTTTATCCTTTGTTCCCAACGGAGAGCGCACCCTAGCGGCGACAGATGAAGTCAATTGATATTGCCATGATGGGCAGTACTGGCGGAGTGTGTTGCGAGCTTTTGCCTTTTAGCGGAGTTCCCCACCAAATTGTTATACATATATATGTAAATATGTAGGATGTAAATAAAGAAAAAATATGAGCGCGGAAGGCGCAGAAAGGGGTGTCATTGCTTTCGTCCCTTTTGCGGTGCATTAAGGCATCCGCTAGATGAAGGCAGTTTATGTGTGTGTGGTTGTATATCATTGGTCGGGGCATCGGTGATGACCGCACAGGTTAGCGGTTCGGTGCGACCGGGTGGTTACCCACACATACAGCCTGATGGTATATACAAAAAAGTATATGCTGGCGCGCAGCCTTCGGCCTGGCTCGCGGGTGCGCGTCAGAATACGTTTGTATGCGATTGCGAGAAGATCTCTTTTTGTGCGGGCGATTTTTAAAATATTCATAAAGGCGTTGGTGTTTAGAAAAAAAAGAAAAATAAAAGATAGTGGTGTCAGTGTGTCAAGTGGGTTACATAAAGGTTTCTGAAAAAAAAAATAGTTAAAGGAAAGTTCTCAGGGAAAGTTAAATTAAAGAAAAGGGGAGGTTTAAGTGCGGAAGGAAAATAGTGTGGGTTAGGGTGTGACAAAGAGAAGAAAGTGAAATCAAGGTGGATCGTGGCGAGTTGGTGGTGGACACCGCGGAGATTTTTGAAGCCGGAACACACTCCGGCTTGGTTGAGTATACTCTGTGTTGTTGTGTTTGTAGAATTTGTCGCTCCTTTGTTTCGCTCCCCGATTTCCTTAACCCATCCTTCTAGCATCCCGCACCCAGAGCCCAGTCATTTGGCGGCGGGTTAAAGTTGTTCCTGGCAGCTCAGGAACTGTGCGAGTGGGTTCGTAACCTTCCGGTTGGACCTCACCTCGGGTGCACCCATAAAACATTTGTTTGTCAAAGTTTGGGTATTTTGGAAATATTTGTTGGTACATATTTTATTTTTGGTTGGTTTTAGTTTGTGTGTTTGATTTATCATATGTATGTACCCACCCCGTCTCCACTGAGAGAGTCGGTGCATTTATATTTCGTTATTGTCACCAAGTGTTGTTGTTTTGCCCTTGTTGTATTAAGCCGTGGCTTTGTTATTTGTGTAAAAGGGTAGGTGACAACCCAAGGTCCGAAAAAAATTACTTCTTCAAGGGGGTAGAGGGCCCCTCACAGATCTAAAAAATGAAATGAAAACCTGCCGGAGACTTATAGTTCACGAGATATTTTTGTTAGTTGGATGGGTTCCAGAAATAGAATTCTGCCGGCTGAAGGTTATTTTTGTGAAGCGCGGCCGTAGGTCGCCAACACAAAGGTGTTCTACACTCATATGTTTATAAATATGTGCGTGTTTTTATAAGTTCCTTTCCTCAGTAATAGTACACAGTTTTATGGTTTTGTTTTGTAAATTTTACAACTTACAAATCTCCGGTCGACGGGACTTTTAGATTTAGAATCAGGAGGAGTTCCTCTAAAACCCCCGTTAACTCTTTTTTTCAACGCGTGGTAGACTGTTGGAAAATTTTCCCTTGCCCTTCATCCCTAAAATAAAACATTTTGGATGTCTAATTCCGGCGATTTAGTGTTACTTTTATAAAGTGCGGCCAAAGACCGCTAACGCAAAATGGTACTTCATGCAAAAGTATGTAGTGGGGGCCATAGAAACCATTACATAAGTCGGGAGTTATATTTTAAAACACGCGCGAAGGTCGCTAACACATATTGTAATATTTGTTTTTGCAAAGCCAAATACAAAAAATAAACAAATATTTCTTTTTGTTTCGGGTTAAATTTATTATAATTGGACCTTATATAATTCAAAAATTAGTTAAAATATAATATTTATATTTATTTTTGAATAAACTAACATTTTTCCTTCGAAAACGTTTGCTCCCGCTTTAAAATTGTGATCGTATAACAATACGAACAAACGAGCTCGAAAGCTTACTCGTTCATAATTGTCATAATACCAAATTACGAAACTGATAGTACGTTCACGTATGTGGTAATCCAAAAATTGCATTTTTACGTGACGAGTTATACGATCACGTATGTGACGATGCGGCCCCTGTCTTTCACGCCAGTGTACGAGCCTCTAGCCGCCATCCGCATCAAAGCGATGTATTTCAATATATCGCTCATCCCTGCTCACGCCTCGATGGAAGAGAAGGACGATGCCACCAAAGACTCCTTCTATGAGCTGTTAGAACAAATCTACGACCGCTGCCCCCGCCGCGATAAAAAGATTGTGCTTGGCGATTTTAATGCCAGCGTGGGCAAGGGAGGTATCTTTGGCAGCATAGTCGGAAAATTTAGTCTCCACGACGTAACTACCCCTAATGGGACGAGGCTGATCGATTTTGCCGGGTCTCGAAACATGTTCGTTAGCAGTACCAAATTCCAGCACAAAAAATACAGCAAGCCACATGGCTGTCACCTGATCGAAAAATGCGAAATCAGATCGATCACGTCATGATCGATGGCAGACACAGCTCCAGCATCCTAGAGTCTAGGACCTAGACGTGCGCACAATCCGTGGTCCCAATATCGACTCGGACCATTATCTTGTGGCGGTCAAGGTACGCGCCCGCCTCTGTGCAGCAAAGAATGTGCCAACAGGGAAGCAAGGAAAGTTTGAAGTCGAAATACTACACATGACGCAGACAGCCAACGAATACTCCACCCGGCTCTTACTCCTGCTGTCTGAGTGCAACCAAACACGAAACGATGTATCCGAGGAATACGAGCGCATCGCCCATTCACTTCGCCGCTGAGGAAACTATTGGATACCAGCGAGCCCGCAGAAAAAACACCTGGTACGATAAGGAATGCCACGACGCACAGTGCCGCGACTCAATACAAATGATGGACAAAAATAGAAGGAGTGGTCAGAATTGGTTGGAACTTTACAACTAGAAGTATTATGCCACGCTAATTTCAAAAATGGAATCGGTTTTTAGGTACCAGTTACTCATTTCGAAAAAACCGTTTTTCATGCATTTTTATATGAAAATAGTCATTGTGAACATGTGTTGATATAAGTGGAACCGGTAATCAGAATGGGCTGAAACCTTACACCTTAAAGGAATATGTCACATCAATTTCAGAAAAGAAATCCGTTTTTCAGCACATTTTACCAGTCAATTAAAAACAATTTTTTTTTTACAATTTTTTAAAAAGGTAAAATAACTCATAATCATCGTAGACATCAGAGATCAGCATGCGATACATTTTTTGTGATTTAGAGTATACTCATAAAAAATGCGGTGGGAGTATGACCGCAACCGCTAAATATGCGATCATAATAAACACCGTACCGCATTTTCTTGATCAATTCCGGTATGCGGTAGTATGGATATCACAACACCGCAAACACCGCATATCGTAAACACCGTATACCGCAAACACTGCATATCGCAAACACCGCATTTCCCAAATAGAGATATTTACAATGTTGCCAGTGTGATTTTTTGTTTGTAATTTTTACCGTCTTATAGATTTATGGTGAAAAATACTACTGATTACAATTTGATTTTAACCAAAGAATATCTATACATGAAAACTCTCAGGATTGGTTTTTTTAATTTTTTCATTGAAAGGGCCACTTAAAATTTAGAGTTTGTTTACACTCAAAATAATTTGACTAATGAATTTCAAGATAAAAATATGTACTATGTATATTAGGCATATAACAAATGTTGACGAAAAATTTGGCATACCACCACGTGGTGGCAAATATTGTACAAGTAATGAATATCACTTTTTTAGGTGATTTCGGTTCAAAAACGTTCCGCACACAGCTGTGTTATTATTATATTGAATCAGAATTTTCTGAAGAAAAATTAGTTTGGCGTGGGTGGGGCACTTCACTTAGGTCCATTAAAAGGCGTTTGTAATAATAGGAAGATTATTAGTTAAATAAATATCTATTATTATGAAGAAAAACGTGTACATTGTACATAGCCGGATTAAGTTTAATTTATAATTTTAATTCAGTGGGTTATTTATGGAAAGATTTATTAGAAAAAATGGTGTCTTGGCTATTTAAATGGAGGAGTTATACACCAAAATGTCCATATCTGAAAAATCAGTTGTATGGGAGCTATATGTTATAATGGTCCGATCTTGACAATTTTCGGTAACCCCGTTTGGGCCCATATGGGTACAAATACTTCAAAATTTCACGCCGTTAGCTGTTAAAATGGAGGAGTTATACACCAAAATGTGTATATCTGAACAATCGGTTGTAGGGGAGCTATAGGTTATAGTGGTCCGATCTTAACAATTTTCGGTAATCCCGTTTGGGCCCATATGGGTACAAATACTTCAAAATTTCACGCCGTTAGCTGTTAAAATGGAGGAGTTATACACCAAAATGTGTATATCTGAACAATCGGTTGTAGGGGAGCTATAGGTTATAGTGGTCCGATCTTAACAATTTTCGTTAATCCAGTTTGGGCCCATATGGGTACAAATACTTCAAAATTTCGCGCCGTTAGCTGTTAAAATGGAGGAGTTATACACCAAAATGTCCATATCTGAACAATCGGTTGTATGGGAGCTATATGTTATAATGGTCTGATCTTGAAAATTTTCGGTAATCCCGTTTGGGCCCATATGGGTACAAATACTTCAAAATTTCACGCCGTTAGCTGTTAAAATGTAGGAGTTATACACCAAAATGTGTATATCTGAACAATCGGTTGTAGGGGAGCTATAGGTTATAGTGGTCCGATCTTAACAATTTTCGGCAATCCCGTTTGGGTCCATATGGGTACAAATACTTAAAAATTTCAGGCCGTTAGCTGTTAAAATGGAGGAGTTATACACCAAAATGTGTATATCTGAATAATCGGATGTTGTGGAACTATATGTTGTAGTGGTCCGATCTTGACAATTTTCGGTAACCTTGTTTGGGCCAAAATGGGCACGTCTACTTCAAAGTTTCATGTCCTTAGCTGTTTAAATGGGGAAGTTATGCACAAATTACATCCAAAAATTTCATGTATATCTGAATAATCGGTTGTTTTCTATATCTTATAGTGGTCCGATTCGGCCGGTTCCGACAAATGATCAGCTGCATATAACAACATACCTGTATTCCGAATTTCATTCAGATATCTCAAAAACTGAGGGACTAGTTTGCGTTCACACAGACGGACGGACGGACAGTCGGACAGACGGACATGGCTTAATCGACTCAGCTCGTGATTCTGATCATATCGGTATATATTTTGGTGGGTCCCCCACGCTTCCTTCTGGTACTTTCGACAAAAATTTTTTGGCACTAAGTTATAATACCATTTCATTCTCATGAAAGGTATAAAAATAATGGGGTTTCATACTTTTTATGCTCTATATGCCGTTTTTCGTATTTGCAAAAATTGTAAAAAGTTATATGCCTAATGTACATGAAATAGAGTTTTTTCCTAAAATCCTTGAATTACATTTATGGCTTCTTAGTAATACATATAAGTTTTGTTTGTCTTTGACATAATTCTTTATTTTCCAACGAGGCATTCATTCAATTCACAATCGACAAAATTGGCTACGATACATTGATTGAAACCGAAGTTTTTGTCATTTTATTGGAGCAACAACAATACATATCGCACACTAAATCAAAAAGCGTTACAACTCAAAAAATTTGAAATGTTCAGGAGAGGCAAAAAACTGTTTTTGCAGACATGGTTGCAGTTTTTTAAACAAATAAAGTTGCAAATGGTATTAAAGCCTGTATAAAGCTGATTTACAAACAGTTTTTTTAGTTTTGTTTGGTAGTTTTGACAATATGGACCAATTTAGAGTTGTGACTCTTTAGTTGAAATTTTTTCGTTGGGTTTATGGTATTATGTCAAATTGTGTCTCCTTAGTTGAAAATATGTTTTGATTTACCCTTAAAAGTCCTCAAACACTAACTAATTAGCAAAAAGGAAAGGAAAAACAAAAAAATTAACTTCACGTTTTATATTTTAGGGTAAGTATGGATATATAAGGTAAGTATAATTTTAGGTAAGTATTCAATTTAAAAGGTAAGTATATAACAGATAAAAAAGTAACTATAAAATTCAAGTTTAAGAGTAAATCCAACAAGGCAATTTAACAGGTAAGTTAATCAAATTCATCCATGTCTTCAACACATTTTCAAAAGCAAATGAAAACTAAAGAAAAAAAATTTTTGCATAAAATTTCTAATCATATTTCTAATATTATAATCTTGGAAACTATAACCTTAATACTTGTTGTTGTCGTTTGCGACCTTCATCTTTACTAATATATCTAGCTGCACTGGCTTCAGGTCACAATAACTGTTCTAAAACTAGAACTCCACGTCACTAGGTACGGACGTGTTAATAAATTTTTGCCCTGAAGACGGTTGCAGTTCAGCAACCGAAATATATCGGCAATCTGCAAAATTAATTGCGTTTTATTTTGACCTGAAGCCAGTGCAGCTAGATATATTATAACCTTAATAGTAATACTTACATTGATTTAAATTATCAATTATCATAATTACTTGTATCAAAGATAATATACTTGGTTATACTTACTTTTTCTATAAAAAAAATCACACCTCTGAACGATATTGCAAACTATTTCACACTTTTTCAACTAAAGTGGCACAAGTCGAAATATATATCAAATTTTGGCATAAGTAAAGGATACCGTCCGGTGAGCTACAAAAAAAACAAAAAGTGGGCGTGGTCCGCCTTTTTGTCCTGAGTTCAGTGATATACTTCTTTTTTGGCGCAAACGATTTTTTAGGGAGTTAGAGGGGGATGAATTTAAAAAAACTTTTTTTTAAAAAGCCTATATCTTCCAAAATATTCACTCAATTTTTAAAATTAAGGTATCGTTGGAAAGCTTTTTTAAAGGCCTTTCATATGACGTATCAAAATTTTCGTAAATTCCTTACAAATTTTGGTATTTTTTTTAGGGAAAAATTGTGATTTTTTTTTTGTGTTATTAAGTATATTAAAAATTATATTCATGAGCATAAAAATATTTTTCATTTCATATACTATTCTCTATAGCAAGACTTCTATATAATTAGCTATCGTGAAATGAAAAGATGTTTTAGTAGTTTTAGGTATACAGAGAACCATGAAAAAAGTTGTACAGTAGGCTTTTCTGACACACGAAGGGTGTACTACGCAGAAGGACATCACCGTGGCGGTAGCCACGGTTAGGGCACACGTCCGGACGGATGGCGTAGTCCAGGGTTATTTTTTATAAGCGCGGTCGAAGGCCGCCAACGCAGAAAAGTGTTCTGCGCAAAAGCACTGTGGACCGGGCCATAGATATTACTCCGGAAAGAGAATTCTGGAGGCTGAGGGTTATTTTTTTATAAGCGCGGCCGAAGGCCCCAACGCAAAATCTGTTCTCCGCAAAAGTTTTTTCTTTATCTATCGTATTTTTATGGAGAGTTACTAAACTTTAACCATAAATTCCTCGAAAACGAGGTACGTCCGGCGCCTAAATTTTACGGATTCAGAACACCCTTCCCCTCCCCTACCCCCCGGTAGAAGTCGTTTTTTTTGGGGCGTGTGACATTATTGGAAAGTTTCCCCGTAGATGCTATTGCGGAAGTAGAATTCTGCCGGCTGAGGGTTATTTTTTTAAAGCGCGGCCGAAGGCCGCCAACGCTATTCGGGATTCTGTATAAAAGTACTGTTGTCCGCGCTATAGATGCTTTCTTGATATTATACATAACTAACAAGAATTGTTTTGCACGTTTTTAACAAAATTTTCGTAACAAATTATGTATCAAATGAAAGGTAATTTAACGTTCTTTTTAATATAAATAACTTTGTATAGTGTTAATAAGGTCATTTCAACAAAAAAAAAGAAAAAACAAAAAAAAATTACCAAAATTAAAGTTTTTTGCTTTGTTACAAAATATGTGTGGGTTTTTTAAACTTCATCCCCCTCTAGCTCCCTCAAAAATCGTTTGCGCCAAAAAGGAAGTATATCACTGAAATCAGGCCAAAAGGGCGGACCACGCCCACTTTTGTTTTTTTTTTAGCTCACCGGACGGTATTCTTTACTTGTTCCCAAATTTTTTCAGCTAAAGTGTCACAAGTCGAAATAAGACTGTTTAACTGAAAATAAAACTACACTGTTGTTAAATGCAAACTGTCACAACTATAAATAGTACTCTTTAGTTGATACTGTTCAAGCAGGTAACATAAACGAAAGTAACATCAAAACAGACATAACGGAATTTCTCCACCTAAGGAAGGCAGTGTTGGAGAAGAATTTTTCACAGTCGTTAGGTATGTGTTCTGAGAACTGTTTTATGGGAAAAAGTCGATTTTGAAAAAATTTTGAGTTGTGACTGTTTTTGATTTAGTGTGCGATATGTTTATTTTTATACATTCTCCCAGCCAGCAAGGTACCGTACATTTTACGAACATTGTGATTTACGAGCTATTCTCGAATCAGAAATCAATAACAAAAGAAACTTTTTTCTATCATGTAAAAAAAAAGAAAATCTTTCGTCCACACATTTGGCTAAGTAAATATATCACGCGTACCAAATTTCATCGATATATCTTTAACGGTTTCTGAGTTATGGCTTATAAAACTTTCAATATTTGCCCCTTAATAAGTGGGCGTGGCACCGCCCATTTTCCAAAATTTTTATATTTTTTGTTTTATGTCCCTAGTTGGTCTCCTGCCACAAAATTTCAGTGATAGATCTTTATATTTGACAGAGATATCGCTTAAAATGTTTTTATTAGGCCCCTTTATAGTTCCCATATATAAAAGTGGGCGTGGCCGTCAACCGATTTTGATAATTTTTCGCCAAAACATTTGTCTAAGTAAGCAAATTACGCAAAACAAATTTCATCGATATATCTTCAACGGTTTCTGAGTTATGACATATAAAACTTTCAATGTTTGCCCCTTAATAAGTGGGCGTGGCACCGCCCATTTTCCAAAATTTTTGTACTTTTTGTTTTATGTCCGTAGTTGGACTCCTGCCACAAAAATTCAGTGATAGATCTTTATATTTGACAGAGATATCGCTTAAAATGTTTTTATTAGGCCCCTTTATAGTTCCCATATATAAAAGTGGGCGTGGCCGTCAACCGATTTTGATAATTTTTCGTCAAAACATTTGTCTAGGTAAGCAAATTACGCATACCAAATTTCATCGATATATCTTCAACGGTTTCTGAGTTATGACATATAAAACTTTCAATGTTTGACCCTTAATAAGTGGGCGTGGCACCGCCAATTTTCCAAAGCTTATTCAAATTTCTTCATAACGGCCTGAGCTCAATACGTGGGTGAAATTTTATCACTCTAGCTATATTAGTGGCTGAGATACCAAATTTCCGATTTTTTCTATATAGGAAAAGTGGGCGTGGTCATGGTCCGATTTCGGCCATTTTCAATACCAACCGTCCTAGTCTCGATACCAACTTGCATTTCAAATTTCATCAAAATATCTCATTTTTTACGCGAGTTATCCTGCGTACGGACGGACGGACGGACGGACGGACATGGCTCAATCGATTTCTCTTTTCACCCTGATCATTTTGATATATATAAGTCCATATCTATCTCGATTATTTCATTATGTTACAATCCACCGTTATGAAATCAAAATTATAATACTCTGTGTACTAGTACAGCTGAGTATAATGAAATATGGCATATCATTTAGGCGAGTTCCCGTGGCAGTGATCCAGATCCGGGTAAGAAGTTTGCATGCAAATGCAACAAGAATTCTGTGATCCTGACGTTTATCTTTATCAATTTCGGATCCGTATAGATTGTAATAGGTTGTTTTGATCCAGATAAATACCAAGATCACAAAATTGTTGTCGCATTTGCTTGCAAAATTTTTATCCGGATCTGGATCACTGCCACGGGAACTCAGCTATTGGTGCTAAGTGTTCAGAAAAATTTAGTTAACGATCAAAATTTGTCGAAACTTTACTCCCTAAGTGAATACATTACGGTAATTTCAAAAACTAAGTAGGTTTTTCCTTACATTTCAACCTTTAGAAAAAAAAATTCTTTAAAATAAAGCATAAGTAAGTAAGTAATAATCGCTGTTATATGTTAATAAAAACATAACTCATCGATATTTTATATTTTAAATATTTTTTTTGTGTAAATGGGTAAAAAAAAATATGTCAAATACAATTTATTCATGAAATTTTAAACTCGCGTTGAGCAACATTTTCCACTAATAGTAAAACCTTGAAATTTTGCACAGGTAATGTGATTAGTTCGGTGAAAAAATTATAAAAAGACTCAATCAAAAAAAAAAAAATATATAAAAAAATGGACCTCCTTGATGTGCATACATTTGTACTATCATTTTCGCAAGCTGTTTTTGTTTGGTGCTTAAGCAAAATATTATTCTTTATGCAGATAAAGAGTAATAGATATGCTATTTATTTTTTTTATTTTCCTTTTGTTCGCCTTTCGTTTAATCAGTGGGCGCTGTAAGGTGTCTCGATTGTATTTATTTGCTTACCGGAATTGGTTAACATATTATTTGTTAACTGGTGTCATTGCTCTCCATATATATATATGTATATGTGTATATATATATATATGTAAATCTTCGTATATCTTTGTTTTTGGCTCCCATACCGTGATGCATATTTAAGTATTTTAATTAGCTGATAATTTTTTCGTTTCAAATCACCCTGTACCTCTAAATTTTTTTTTGGCACTTTTAGCTTTAATTCAACACCTTATTTTTGAAAAGCGAACCAAAAATTTAGATCTTAGGGCATTCACAAAAAGTATTATAAATATATGTAGATCAGCTAAAATAATACAAAAAGGGCATTTAGTCACTTTTTCAAAATTGAAAATTTTCAAATATTGGAAAAAGGTGGAAGAGATTTCGATTGTTTCTGTTAGTGGAAGGTCCAAACTACCATAAACAAAAAAAAAATTTCACGGAATTTTATGATATTTTTTTTTTGCCTCCAAAGTTTACCAATTTTCGGTTTTGGTATGTTTAATCATATATTTATTTATTAATAAAAAAAAACATTTGTGTATTTGTTTTTTTCATGAACCATACATTTTTTGGTTTTTCGCATATATCTTTATCAAATTGCAAAAGTTGATCTTGCTAGGAATAAAAATGTATTTTTAACAAATTTTTAACTGCGACCACTTTTATGTGCGTAGCGCCGAAATGAAATGGTATGTAGAAAATAGGTATACTTTGAGGGGGTGTGTGAGGCTGAAAGTTGTTTTTATCACAAAATAACTTATGAACTTCTCTTAGCTGGAGTTTTAGCTGTAACTTGACATCAAAACATCTAAGTTTCAAGACAGTCGATTTTTGTATTTTTGTCCACCTTCGCGGCACTGTGCGACGCCTCGGAAAGAAAGAACTCCGCCTACAGAGTTACATTGCGTGCGGGCGTCACACGTAGCGTATGGGAGCAATATCGGACGGCTATGAGGGAGGCAAGGCGCCTTTTTCGAATAAAGAAAAGGGAGGCCGAATGGCGCGAGTGTGAAGAGCTTGAGATGCTGGCGGGTAGGAATGATGTTCGAAAATTTTATCATAAAGTCAGACGGATAACTGAAGGTTTCAAGACCGGGACAAATTCCTGCCGGAATGATAACGGCGATCTGGTAACTGATGGCCAGAGCGTACTTAAGTTGTGGAGGGGTCACTTCTCCCTGCTAGATAACGTCAACAGTGAAATTGCGGAAGGAGAAGATGTTCGACCCTAATCCTCAATAGCAGATGATGGTAGGAATGTTCCACCACCCGATCATGACGAAGTGCGAATAGCAGTGTCTCGGCTTAAAAATAACAAAGCCCCGGGCGCTGACGGCTTGCCAGCCGAGCTATTCAAACATGGCGGCGAAGAGTTGATAAGGAGCATGCATCACCTCCTGTGCAGAATATGGTCAGTCGAGTGCATGCCCGACGATTTGAATTTAAGTGTGCTATGCCCAATCCATAAAAAAGGAGACTCCACAGTACGCGCCAATTATCGTGGGACAAGCCTTCTGAATATCGCATATAAGGTCTCAGCAAGTGTATTGTGCGAAAGACTGAAGCCCACCGTCAACAAGCTGATTGGACCTTATCAGTGTGGCTTCAGACCTGCTAAATCTACCATCGACAAGATATTCAGTTTCTTCCTGGAAAAAACTCATGAAAAAGGAACCGACACACCATCTTTTTGTCGATTTAAAGCCGATTTTGATAGCATGAATAGGAATTGCCTATATGCCGCAATGACCAAATTTCCCTTCAAAACTTATACGGCTATGCCAAATGACGCTGACTATCACCACTAGGGTTCCAACGATACCACCGAGTACAAGTAAATACTCGATACTTTTGTTGCGGAACCGAGTACTTTTTTACTCGGCGATTTTTCACTCCGATATTTCGCCGATACCAATAAGTATCGATACTTTGGAATTGGGGCACCTCCAAATAAAGGACTAGGCCAATATTTTGCAGTCTTACTTCTGTACTAGAAATGCAACTTTCTGTAGGTAGAGCAATAATGATTTCAAAAAAGCTCCAATTCACTCCGCCCTAATGTACATATGAAGAAAAATCCAAGCCAAGCTCTGCCCAGCAATACGATTTTTGGGACCATCATACGCATTTGACAATGGGACAGGAAAGGAAAAGAGCTGAGAAAAATATAAAGATCGTTGCATATTTCAAGGGACATTTTTGCTTTTTTTGTTTCCTTGGGACTTCAAAACCTTTTTTATAAAGATTTGACCTTAGAAGACCCCTATTGAAATTTTCCGGCGCACAATATCCTACAACATTTTAACCCTCTCACGACCTCGCAAGTAATATCTTTGATGGAATTTTCGAAAAAAGGGTCAAAAAGACCCCTTTCGCAGAGAGCCAATGGGTTAAGATATTCTATAAAATTTTTCTTTGCGTAATTTTAATATAAGAACCTGAATTTCATATTTCGATCCGATATGGATTTTAACCCTTTTTTCCACTTTTTTAAAAACACCTTTTAAAAAAAATTTCAAATTGAAGTGACCATAGCAAACAACTTTGACCTGAGAATGGAAAAATATTTGGAGGTTTTACTAAATGTACCAAGGCCTTTCATTCTGTGGTAGGATCATTCAGCCCCCAGAACTAGTATTGCACTGTGTAAAAACTTACTAAACTGATACTATTTAAATAAATGAAATAAATGAACGGTGTGTTTTTTTGAGTGCATGTATATAATTTATTACAATTTTTCTTTTTATAGCCTTATTCTGACGCGTTTACATAATTTAACGGTAAAAAATTAGGAACTTTAGACACCATTTTCGTATTATTGCAACAGGAAAATGAAACTGCCATTTACCATTTACAAGTCTATTGAGGTGGTACCTTAAATTTCCCGGTGGAATAATACGAAAATTTTGTTCAAAGTTCCTGACTTTTAGCGGAAAATTCAGTAACTGCTCCAGAATAAGATTTTCATCCGATACATACTCGGTGGGTGCAGTGGGTAGAGTGCTCGCCTGCTATACCAGAGGTCGCGGGTTCAAACCACAGTCCCAGCAAACATCAAAAAAAAAAAAAATTTTCCAATTAGTAAAAATCCAATTATTGGGTTTTTTTAAGAGCAGCGGTCACCTCTCGGCAGTGGGCGGCATACCCTCCGAGTGTATTTCTGCCATGAAAAAGCTTCTCACAAAAAATGCATTCGCCGTTCGGAGACGGCATAAAACTGTAGGTCCACCCAATTAGTAGGAAAAACAAAAAAAAAAAAAGGAGCACACCTCGAATTGGGAGAGAAGCTCGGCCATAAAACTCGTCAGAGTTATAATAGCGCCATTGTATTATATTATTATTATATACATACTCGAGTACCGATACTTTTTGGCGATACTAGAAGTAAGTAGAAGTATCGATATCGATCTCCGAGCCATTCGAGACCAAACGAGGTTTCAGACAAGGTGACCGTCACCCTTTCGTGTGACTTCTTCAACTTGATGCTGGAAAAGATAATACGAGCTGCAGAACTCCACCGTGCAGGAAGCATCTTATACCACAAGAGTGTGCAACTGCCGGCGTACGCCGATGATATCGACATCATTGGCACTAACACGCGCGCCGTATTATCTGCCTTCCCCAAGCGGTCAACGAGGACAAGACGAAGTACCTCCTATCATCAAACAAAGAAACAGCACGCCTTGGCAGCCACGTCAATGTTGATAGCTACAAATTCGAACCTGTTAAGGACTTCTTCTATTTGGGAACCAGCATTAACACCAAAATAATGTCAGCACTGAAATCCAACAAAGCATCGCTCTTGCCAATAAATGTTGCTTTGGTTAGTCCAAAGCAATAGTAGACAATGAAAAAGTAAAGTCCTCTCGACGAACCAATATTACACTTATGAGGTGGGTTTTGTCGAAGGCTGGGGTAATGCTCAGCCTGTCCAAGGTCGAGTAGAAGTCCCACAAACTCCCACTGAATAACGAACACAGTATCTATGTGTTAAAATCGAATACACACCGCTTGCGATATGGATGGGCTAACAGCTTTCCGTCACAAGAGAGAGAGAGTAGCTAGCAGCGGTCGGATTAATCGGGAGAGCAGCTAGCAGTGGTTGGATGAATCGAGAGAGTAGCTAGCAGCGGTCGAATGAATCGGGAGAGTAACTAGCAGCGGTCGAATGAATCGGGAGAGTAGCTAGCAGCGATCAGATGGTAGAGAGAGAGAGAGCAGCCAGCAGCGGTCGTACGACGGAGAGGTGCAGTCGGCGTCCTGAAGGCGGTCGGTATTGTGCGGTCGGTATTATTACCTCTCTTTGTTAGCAGCTCAGTTGACTTCGAAAACCTGCGGAGACTCAGATTAGTTATACTGACTCCTCCGCTGGACACCACCGCTCTCCATGGTTGCCTAACCTGAAGGCATCAGGAGGGTGGAGTTGCGCCAGCTGAGACTCCGTGGACAGGGGGAAAGCGCAACTTACTGGCTCCCAATGCTCACGCTTCGTTTCACGGACGGAGCCTTGGCCGAGCAGGGGAGGTGAAGTGTCGGAAGAGCAGCGGCCCGCCCTCACTCAACTGGTACGCCGGCGAGTTCATCCCGCATGCGTCCCAGCTAAGCGAAGGATGACCGATACCAATGACGGCATCTCCTCTGCTTAGCCAATCCAAAAAGCCTGGCTCTTCTGCATTCATGATTGTGGTCATGTGCTGGTCATCGGCTGACATGCAAGTGTTATTGCTGTTGTTTGTGTTTGCTTGCGAATGTTATTGCTGTACTGGCATGCAGGTATACTTAGTGGTAGTGTATAGCGGGGGGGAGTAATATAATTGTAATGTAACATTACACACTCTACAGGACAGTCATCATTTCAGTCCTCATGTACGGCGCAGCAGCATGGACTATATCAAAAGCAGATGAGATGGCGCTTGGAGTATTCGAGTGGAAAGTTCTTCGGAGGATTTATGGATCTTTGCGTGTTGGCGATGGCAAGTATCGACGGAGACTTAACAATGAGCTGTACGCAGGCATCGACATTGTTCAGCGAATAAAGATCCAACGGCTCCGCTGGGCAGGTCATGTCGTGAGAGTGGATGAATGTGCTCCGGCCAAGAAAGTATTTCTATCGAAACGCGCTGAACGCAGAAGAAAGGGGAGACCTCCACTACTTTGGGAAGATCAGGTGGACAGTGATGATTACTCCTTAGGTATTCCCAAATGGCGCCACGCTGCACGAAACAGAAATAGCTAGCGTGCTATGTTGGACTCGGACAAAATCGTCTAGACGGCTACGTGCCAATTAAGTAAGTATATGAACCTGATACCAAGCTCATGAAGAAAAATGGCCGTTATTGCAAAATGTATTTGCTATAAGCTTTACCACTTGGTGTGAAGGTTTACTAAGTAAATGCCATTCTCATGGAAAAAATGAAGGTTGTTGGGAAAAGGGGCGTGGCACCTCCCATACAAACGAAATGTTTCATACTGTATATCTCTAGAACTATTCGTTGTAAATACATGGAATTTGGTGGGAAGATATATGAACCTGATGCCAAGCTCACGAAGAAAAATGGGCGTTATTGCAAAATGCGGCTTGGCACTTCCCATAAAAACCAAATTTTTCAAGCTTCGTATTTAAAAGAATTTGCTATTCAGTTTTAACACATGGTGTGAGGATTTAATAATAGCGCTTTCGATTTTGAACCAAAATACTGCATTATTACAAGGCAACATTATCAACATGCGCCCTGTGCCCTCAGAAAAGGTTGCACTTTTCATGTGATGTATGAAACAAAAATAGTGCAACCCCTTGGTTATATTAAGGGCAGAAAATGCTGCCCTGTGGTCGGGAAGAGTACGACATTTTTGTCAATAGAACAATCAACCCTGAAAAAATGTGTGGAATCTATGTGGAATAGAACAAACAAATTTGACAGCCCGATAAAAATGCAGAATAAGTGCGACATTTTTGCCAGAATAGAAAACGCCATTAGTAAATTCCATTCTCATGGAAAAAATGGAGGTTATTGAATTTTAGTGAACGGCTACCACGAATAATATTTAAAACCCGATTAAAAACACAAATATCGATTACAAAAATAAACATTATTTTGGGCAGAAAGTTTAAAACGTGAAAACGAGTACATACATATATATACAGCATCTTCTAATGTTGTTTTTATCGCAGTACTAAGCCCTGCTTAGCCGGCACGATAGGCTCACAGGTCGTTGTCAGGCTCACTTAACGGGAGGGCCAGGAATGAGACAGCATCTTCTACAGCTCTATTTCGGATTACGATTCAAACTACGATAGGAAACTATCTATGACGTCAAGAATAATATTTTTTCTATTTTACTTTTTAGAACAAACTCAATATGCTAATATTTTTAAAAGCATTATACCAAAAAAATAATGGGGTATGCATTCAAAAATATTGAAATTGGTTTTTGGGACACCTAATGTACACATGCATTAACTTTTATTTAGGCCCGATTTCAGATCAAAAATTTAATTGTCATTTAAATTTTAATATGGATTGTTATTTAAATGCCAATTATCTTTTTTCGTTTTCAGATCAACTTTAATTAAATAAAAGAAATAAGTGGCATCATTTCATTTTTGCAAATAAGTATCTCTTTAATTTTTATTACATTTCAATTTTCAGGAAAATGGATACACCACGAACAAAAAACTTTTCATCTGATGAAATCAAATTGTTGCTGGATATAATTGAAGCAAAAAAATCAATTATCGAGTGCGAAAAAACAGACAACTGTTTTCTAGTCGGAGAGCAAGGTTGCATTTCCATATTTAAATATACGAATTTGGGCATTTAAATACAGTTTAAATGCTGTGTAAATATTTCGTCTGAAAATGTATATTAGAATTTAAACATCAATCAATATTTAAATTTTTGATCTGAAATCGGGCTTTAGTGGGGAAATTTTTGAACACATACATATATACTTATGTATTTTTTCCATATATGAATCTTTTTTTTAAATATTTTGCACCATAGGTGCCTTCCCTTTTGGCGAAGAGGGAGCATAGACAACCGGGCACTCTTCGGTGGCATTTCACTGCACTCGCGTATAGGCGGTAAGTAATCCGGCTTATAGAAATAAATGACGGAAGAAGCTTTGGTTTGAAAATAGTAACTTTATTTGCGGGCGGGAATGTGTGCTAATTCAACGGAGTCTTATCAAAAGTGTGGTGTGATAATGATGTGATCTTTTGATGGTGATATGAGATTGGTTGGTGAATATTGATGTGGCGATAATGCTGCAACAATGTGATAAGGGGCGGGCAACGGCCAAAGGTCATGTGAACACATAATAAAACAACTCTAGTAGAAAAATTTAACAGTAGAAATTGATTAAAGTAGAATACGCTAGGAAAGCCTACGCGCGTATTAAAAAGTTGTATGCCTTTCAGAGCAGAATTAACAGGAGATTGTTTCGAAATAATTTTAAATATACACTGATTAAGAAATTATGCGATAAAACCGTTATTAAAATGAAAAAACAGACAGACAGATAATAGTTTTCGATATTATTCTTACAGTTTCTCTGGCAAGTATGCAGTCTTCGTATGCTTGTTAAGGCCTATAACATATGTTAACCTCAAAAAAAAATTAGTAAATTAAACTAAATTTTAAAATGTATACTTTCAGAAAGATGATTTCGGTGTAAATTATTTACAGTGTGGTTCAAATAAAAGGTTCTACAGTGATACAAATATCTGTGATATTAACCCAGGAATTATTGATAAGTTATCTACCTTAGATTCTGTTGAGCCGTCCGATATAAATCAGCTTAATACTAGCTCGGAATATCTACTTGAAGACGTTTTAAAAATCATTAATCCAGAAAACTATTTTGATACACGCTTTGAGTTTCAAAATTCTCACGACAATTCCCAAACTAACATAAAATATATTATGAATGGTTCTACGTCCATATCACCTCTCGATAATACTTACATTGAAAAAGAAAGCAGCATTGTAAATGATGCTAACTTACATCTTGCCAGCCATCATTCTAACCAATTACTATATTCATGTGAATCTGGTAAGCTTCCCATATTTGATTATCTACTATCTTCGCGAGATAACAAAAACGATGTAAATATGAGCGATTCTCCTGAAAAGGATACGGCGTGTGACTTCATAAATCCACCAATGTATTGTACAGATGAATGTGGAAGGGATAACCAACATTCTACTGTACAACAACAAACCGTAACTATGAATATTGAAATTCATAATAGTAACCACATTTTTGAAAATTCTGGATTTATGAGCAGCGATGACATGTATGCAGTAGCAATACCGTGTGCAAATTCTGACGGGGATTCCAACATATTAACACCGACGCAATCATCTCAAATAGGATTTAATAATTTGAATACCAGCGGTGTGGTTTTAGATGCAAATATTGGAACCCTCTGCCCAATCGAAAGTAGTGGTAGTTCATTTCCAACTGCCCCGGCTGCTTTTAGCTCCTCAAATTATAAATTTTATGATACGAATGGTGCACTTCTTGCTCTTACCTACGACGATTTACCACAGGAATCTACGGGCAGCCACTTGGAATTTAGCAACAGATTTGAATTTTCTAGTCTTTGAAAAAGGACAATCCGTAGTTTATTTTTATACTCAGTTGTACTAGTACATAGAGTATTATAGTTTTAATCACATAACGGTGGATTGTTACGCCATAAAATAATCGAGATAGATATACACATATATATCAAAATGATCCGGGTGAAAAAATAAATCGATTGAGCCATGTCCGTCCGTCTGTCTATACGTACTCCAACTCGCGCAAAAATTAAAATTTGATGAAATTTTGAATCAGGGTTTGAATTGCTGACTGCGAAATAGTCAAAGCAACGAAAAAACGAATATCGCATTGCAGTCGATAGTCGTTTTTTCTCCACAACGACTATGACACATGAATACGAGATAGTCGTTGAGGCGAAATACGACTATCGACTGTCGCTGCGACTGCGACGACGCCACAGTCATAGTCATAGTCAATAGTTGTTTTTTCAAAAAACGACTGAAAACTTCGACTGCCACAGTCATAGTCGATGGCAGCTGTTGTTGGCAGTTGTTTTCTCAACAAACGAGTTTATTTGTTTTGATGCGTAGTTTAATAAGGGTTGTTGGCTGGTACCTGCATATACATGTATGGATGTACATATGTATGTATGGATGTTCGTCCACACAGGTACCCTGCAAAAAATGCGATCACTCCGGGATACATCCGGGACAACTCGCAAGGGAGCATGCGATTACTACCCATTTGTATCTCTTTATATGGGTTGAAGTGTTCTCTTTTGTTTGAGCATGTCCTATGAAGAGACTAATTGTACCCAGTTTGTACCCGAACGGGTAGCAAAAGCGCACAATTGTACCCGTTTTGTACCCGAACAGGTAGCAAATGCGACACATCCATTTGTGCGACTAATTGTACCCGTTTGATACCCTTTCGGGTACAATTCGTCTACAATTAGTATACATATGTAGCCGTTCGGGTACAATTGGGAACAATTGTAGACTAATTGTACCCGAAAGAGAGCGCTCCCGGACAAATCTTTTTAGAGACTCGTCGCACACTTTTTTACAGGGTACCTTCAATAGTGTCTCAACTCAAAAATTTTTATCTTTCAGGAGTGCCGTTCAGAGTTTTTGCCATGCATACAAGATTTAGTGAAATAAAATCCTGCATGCATACATATGTATGCATACACTCAAAGTCAGATAATACGCAAATTTCCTCACGCTTATCTCAATTTATTTATTTTCTGGAGTTATGATACTGTTGAAGTACACAGTCGTTGCAGCTAGTCATTTCAGTCGTTGGTTTGACGCTCTTTGGTTTGACTATGACTAGGCATTGACTATGAGAAAACAACTGTGACTGTCGGCTGCCGACTGGCACATGTTATAGTCGGCAGTTAAAAGCCCGTCTCCACATAACTTGTTTCACCAACAAAACATCTAGCAAAACATCTCGCTAATAACCCGTCTCCACGTGGCTGATCGTGATTCAGTTTAACATTTCTCTTTCTTGCTCTTCTTAAATGTTTGTATGTTTGCTTATATTTTGCGTTTTTGTTTTGGTCTGTGTGAGATTTCGATAGTTTTTCGATACAAAATTAGAGAAGACATCGATATCATCGAGGTTGGCAAGATGATTGAGAATGAAACAGTGTTTCAATCTTCACTCGCTCTCAGAAATTTGTATGGAAATTGGCGAGTTTCGGCACTGGTTTCCGTGTCGAAACAAGATTGAGAGAGAAAATGCAGAAAAAAGAGCGAAACACGTTATGTGGAGACATGGTATAAGTCGTTTGGTTTCATTCGCGTAGTTGTTTGTTTCATATTCATGTCGACTGGCACATGTGGTAGTCGGTAGTCGAAGTCGTTTTCATTCCATTGCAGTTGTTTCAGTTATTGCAAACCCTGTTTTGAATACAAGTTCCTATCCAGACTGGGACGGTTGGTATTGAAATTTGGCGAAATCGGACGATAACCACGCTCACTTTCCGTATATAGTATAATTCATAAATTTGGTATTTCAGCACGAATATAGCTGGAGTGATAAGATTTCACCCGCGTAAAGTGCTGAGGCCCTTATGAAGAAATATTCCGAAATTTTCGAAAATAGGCGGTGCAACGCCCTCTTATTAAAGGACAAACTTTGAAAGTTTTCAGAAACCATAGCACATATACGAGTATCGATTAAATTTGGTACGCGTGGTGTACTTACAAATGTTTTCCAAAATCGGTTAACGACCACGCCCACATTTATATATGAATATAAAGGAGCTTAATAAAAACATTTTGTGCGATATCTTTGTCAAATTGAAAGTTTGTGGCATGAGTCCCACAATGGACGTGCGTGAAACAAAAAGAATTAAGATTTTGGAAAATGGGCGTGGCACCACCCCTTTTTAGACAAAGGAATCTACGAGATTTCGGAGCCAATAATTCGATAAATAATAGATATATTTTGAAGAAACTTGGTGTGCACACTTTTGGCACTTTTGGTAATATGCATGTAAAATTTTATCGAAGTCTGTTTATAACTACGCCTACTTTTTAACAAGGATATTCCTGGAATGCCCTTCAGAAATTTGTAACGTGATATCTCTGTAATTAAAAGTCACACATTGATGAAATTTTGCACTAACAAGAATATTTATACACTTGGTCTGATAATAAATACAAATTTTATAAATGGGCATGGCTACGCCCACTTTAAGCAGCACCCGATTTATATAAAATAAACCGTGTTTACATCAAACGCAAACAAACAATGAAAGCATAGAGCTGAGTATCTAATGTTCGATTCCACTCGAACTTAGGCTTCCTTACTTGTTTTTTATTTTTTTATTAACATAACATAATTCATATACTCACAACCCCATATGCATATAAATATATGTATTTTAAATGCATATACAAACTTATATTTAACATCTGTACATACATATATACATATGTACATAAATATAGAATGAGTGGATCAATGTCATTTAAAATATCGAGCCCTAACCGCCATTTGAGTGTAACCAACAAAAGTAAATTTTACAGGAGGTTTTTTTAATTTTCTTTGTATACATTTCACAGATAAGAAATTTTGGGAGTTGATATATGTTAGTGATGAGCGATATATCACAAACGGTGATTTTTTCACAGTTCACTACTTATTGGGACGTGCGTGTTGACAAACAGCGAAATTACTGTGGAATACGTTGTTGTTGCTATCATGTTGTTAACATAAAATGTTGACAGGTTATATCGCTCAGAAAACGCAAAATTAATCTCTACCGGTAACTGGTGATTTTATAGCAGTCCATGCAATCGCAATAGCAGTTTAAAATCGCAGTGATTTAAAAATAGCAATCACTGAAATCACAGATATCGAAAAATCGCAGTTTCGCTCATCTCTAATACATGTGATAATAAATTATTGATTTCCATAAAACTAAAATCGAGAATTTTATTGTTTACACCAAAGCCGCGGTTAGGGCTCAATATAATGAATAGTTAGGTGAATAAAAGATTTTCTCGTTGATAGTACAAGAAAGATATTTTAACTATAAGTATTTCATCGCCAATTTTAAACATAATTATAATCAATATGAGAACAAATACTGCAAAGCTTAATGATCTAATCTGTCTAAATATAATGTAACTAGTAAGTAACCCCTGATAATCGGTTGTGATTTTTTCAACAGCAGCAACGTACAATTTTAATTTAGAAGTAAGTGCGGGTAATGTATATCCAAGAATCTGTATATATTCAAAGAAAATTTATTAGTAAGAACAAAGGAAGCATGAAGCAATAGTCTTACAGCTGAAAGTTTAAGAGATATGTATTTAAAAAAATATCTTGAAAGTCATAACCTATTAAAGAAATTGGCGGGTAAATCGTGTGGTATACCATGTCGGGTAAGGTGGTATAGTACCTATCAGTGATCTGCACAAGCAGATTGAGATTGATTGGTTTGTACAAGCAAGCAACGAAACCAAACAATACAAGCGCCGCACAGTGGTCGGAATGAAAATTCTAGGTGGACAAAATTATTTCTTACGTCCAAATGGTCACAAATGTGCTTTCCAACTAGTTTTCGGTTGCTGATATCGAATTGGTTGCTAGGTTCAAAAAATTTCAGGTTTTTGTGTCATGAAGTGCAGAAAATTATTTCAAGTATTTTTATCTGAGTTAGAAATACATATGTATGTAAGTAGATTTAACGAAGTCCTAAAACTATGAAATCAATTGACAGAATACTAAATTACTGAATAGTAAGTAACACATTTTATTATAATTTGCTGAGTTCATTGTTCTAAAACAAACCATATAAAACAAGGGGAAAAATAAAAAATCATACCATAGATCCATTATATAAACTAAAATATCTGGCAAAGTAAGAAAAAGTAATGCTTAAGATTTAGTACACGTTTAGTACATATATTTCTTGATTGGGACAAATAATTTTCTTTTTGGACGAGTGTGGCACTAAATTTTGGCACACTGATAAATGCTAAAAATAACATTTTTATACTCAGCTGTACTAGTACACAGAGTATTATAGTTTTGATTTCCTAATGAAATAATCGAGATAGATATAGACTTATATATATCAAAATGATCAGGGTGAAAAGAAAAATCGATTGAGCCATGTCCGTCCGTCTGTCCGTCTGTCCGTCCGTCCGTCTGTGAGCACGATAACTCGCGCAAAAATTGAGATATTTTGATGAAATTTGAAATTTAAGTTGGTATCAAGACAGGAACGGATGGTATTGAAAATGGGCGAAATCGGACCATGACCACGCCCACCTCCCCTATATAGTAAAAATCGGAAATTTTGTATCTCAGTCACTAATAGAGCTAGAGTGATAAAATTTCACACACGTATTGAGCTCAGGCCCTTATGAAGAAATATGGTGAAATTTTGGAAAATGGGCGGTGCCACGCCCACTTATTAAGGGGCAAACATTGAGAGTTTTATGAGTCATAACTCAGACACCGTTGAAGATATATCGATGAAATTTGGTAGGCGTGATATACTTACTTAGGCAAATCTTTGGACGGAAAATTGCCAAAATCGGTTGACGACCACGCCCACTTTTATATATGGGAACTATAAAGGGGCCTAATAAAACATTTTAAGCGATATCTCTGTCAAATATAAAGATATATCATTGAAATTTTATGGAAGGTGTCCAACTATGGACATAAAACAAAAAATATAAAAATTTTGGAAAATGGGCGTGGCACCGCCTCCTTTTAGAAGCAGGAATATACGAGATTTCTGAGCCCATAACTCGAAAAATAATCGATATATTATGACGAAACTTGGTGTATACACTTTCACTACTTGTAGTAATACATGTTCAAAATTTTAGCGAAATTGGTTTGACGACCACGCCCACTTTTATATATGGGTATTATAAAGTGGCCTAATAAAAACATTTTAAGCGATATCTTTGTCAAATATAAAGATAATTCATTGAAATTTTGTGGCATGAGTTCTACAATAGATCGGAAACAAAAAATAGAAAAATTTCGGAAAATGGGCGTGGCACCGCCTCTTTTCAGACAAAGGAATCAACGAGATTTCGGAGCCCATAACTCGACAAATAATTGAGATATTATGACGAAACTTGGTTTGTACACTTTTATAACTTGTGTTAATAGACACGCAAAAATTTATTGAAATCGGTTGATGACCACGCCTACTTTTTAACAAAGATATTTCTGGAACACCATTTGGGAATTTGTAACGTGACATCTTTGTAACTAGAAGTCGTAAAGGAATAAAATGTTGCACAAAGAATAATATTCATATGCTTAGTTGGATGACTGACAAAAATGTTGAAAATGGGCGTGGCTACGCCCACTTTATGCGGCACTCGCTTTATATAAAATACACCCTATATCGAACAAACGCAAACAAACAATGAAAGCATACAGCTGAGTATCTAATGTTCGATTCCACTCGAACTTAGGCTTCCTTACTTGTTTTATATTTAAATTGGTATTTTGACTGGCCTAATTGAACAATTTATAAGCTTCTACGTGTCCAATCCGTAGCGGCAGCGAATTTAGAATTTGGGCTAAACGGAGCGGTGCTGCCAGCTGCCTCTGCTGTATTATGTGCCGCTTCATTGCAAACCGTAGATTCTAAAAATAAGCTGATTTCGAAAAACGATCGCTGCTACTGCCACAGCGCTATTGTAATTCCGGCTTTATGGGCACGGCCTGGCTCACTGAGCTGGTGCTGAGAACAAGCTTCTCACACGCATTTAATATGTGAGTTGCATGCGAGCAGTGTTGCCACGACAGAAAATTTTTTTTTGACAAAATCCAACAAAAAGTTTAACATCTCTCGAAAAAATTTAACGTAATTTTTTTTTACAAATGAGGATATATATTGCACCTTAAATCATAAAATGACACAACTCAAAATTTTTTGAAATCGGGGTTTTTTCAACTAGAGATGACAACTTTGTATTTCGCTTCAAATACATACATATATACTAGTCACGGGTGACAAAGCTGAACTCAACAAATGCTAAAACTCCATATAAAAAAAGCTCAAGAAATAGTCAAGAAATTTTCTTGTGTCATATTTTCTTTAGGCAGTATCCACTTCACAAGAAAATCTATAAATCTATTACAATTTTTGACGAAAAAGGGGGTTGGAAACGCTGGTTTTTCCAAGAAATGTATACGATCGTATATATTTCTTGAAGAAAAAATTAAACGTCTAAATTACTTAAGAAATAAATGCCAATTTTTTCGTGAGCAATTTCTTATGATGGGGATACCCAGATTTAAAGACTACGCGGCGCGACGTCGCCAACGACAAAATTAAGTTTTCGTCAACCTAGAGCGATTTCTAATTTGGTGACCAAAAAAGCAGAAGTATTTATACACAACCAAATGTAATAAGAGTTTAAAGCACTAAATTAATAAATTTAACCATTTAATTTTATTATTTTACATTAAAAAATTACGAACTGAACCAAATATTTTTTAATTGTGAATGAAAAATTGTAGTGGCAGCAACGATAATGCAAGCAGCCATGAGTTTGGCAAAAATTGAGCTTTCTGTAGGGGCGGTCGTTGCCGCTATTAAAATGTTTCAGTCGCTGGCTTTGAAGCGATATGTTAATGGCCTTGTCGCGGAAATATTTACCCTGCAAAAAATTCGATTAATCCGGGACGTGTCCAGGATCAATCGCCAGCGAGCATGCGACTAATACAATTTTACATCCCTTTATATGGAGTGAATTGATCGCATTCGTTCGAGCATGTCCTATGAAGAGACTAATTGTGCTTTCAGCAAGAACGGGTACAATTGTAGATTTTATGATGATGAAAGTGATATATCTACATTTATACCCGTTCGGGAACAATCGGGGACTAACTGTGGGCCGATTGCCGCCGAAAGAGACCAATACGCGACAAATCTCTTTCGGGATTAATCGCAAATTCTTTTGCAGGGTACATTCTATTTCTGAAGGAACCTATCCTTTTGTCCACAAAAGCATAGTACTGAGTTCGAGTTTCACGTGAAACTGCTCTCAAAATCCATACAAAAAAACTGGTTGTGAAACATTTGTGAAATTTCACAGATATTTCACGCCAAAGTTGTACTGAGTTCCTGCCGTGAAAATGTTGCGCAACATTCGGCCAGCGACATTTTTTCACGCCAAATTAAATGTACAATGCCATTTATTTTCGAGTGAAAAGTGTCATTTGTTGAAATTTGAATTTATATTTTGTATACAAATTTTTTATTGGCCAAAATTTGAAAGTTTGCTCAGCTTTTGTTTTGGCATTTATTCTCATTTGACAAAAATTTTTTCTTGAAACATTTCACGGCAAAATAAATGCATGTTGCTGGCGAAATTTCACGGCGGTGAACTCAGTACTAGGCTAAACAAAAGTAAATATGTATGCAAAATGTATGCTGCACCCAATAGAAAATTGAGTTTTTATGAGCAAAGGGAGTACAATGTGTGACGAACGTAAAAATCATAGTTTATATCTATAAGTTGCGAAACTCTCAGCTGATCGTATGGCATGTTGCGCCTGTCACCATGTAGTGCTGTGCAAAAGTTACAAAAAAAATTGAAATGAATTTTGAAATCTTTAAAATTATTGTGTGAACTGAATTTGAAATTTAACATATTTTTCAGTTTTAATTGATTTTATTAGGGATTTTGGCTATTTGCTTGTGAAGATTTTACTACGTTTGAATACAACACTGTGGTCGATTCTTCTTCACATTTTGTTTATTTAATTTGCCATTCTCCCATTGACACATAATGTGCCTGCCACTTTTTGCAACAACAATTTCCATGGTTGAAGTTTGTTTTGATGGGAATACAGTGAGTCACAGTGAAAGTGAGCCATCATTTATTCAAAAATTTTTATTATTAAATATCTTTGTTAACAATTACTTGACTTTCCTAATTTTTTTGCAACGGAAAACTTTCAACAACATTCCAGAAATGATGGAAAACAAAAACATACACATACATATATATGCGTCACAAACAAAGTAAGCTTTCTGGCAACTCCAATTTAAATACTTAAAGTTTCTCTGAAGAACACCGCTTATTATTTTTCTCCTATATATTTTTACAGTTCACATTTTACATTATCTGTTAATTATATAAAAAAAAAAACCTGATCAGCCAATTTTTTTCCGATTTTAAAAGGTGCACTTATCATACAACATACGCTAGAGCGCGTAAAAATCGTGTTTTGTTAGTTGAATAAAACACATTGCTTGCTAATAAAATTTTTATTATATTTAATTCAAGTGCGTCAACAGATGCATTAGTTGTATTTTTGATTTCAATGCGCAAAGATGGGCCGACAAACAAGTTTAGATATTAGGGATAGAGTAATTGAACTGTTGAAACAAGGCAAAAAAGTATTAAAACCGTTTTAGGGCATATTCCTTTTAGTGGCTAACTTTCACAGTGAGCACGTTTCATGAACTTTTCCGGATTTAACTATTATTTTTATAAATAAAATTGTGGTTTATTCTAAAATATACCTAAGTACATATTTTTGTTTTTCAATCGGTTTGTGTATAATTTTTTATTTTCATAAAACTTCGGACAACATAACGTGGCTCATTTTCACTGTGACTTACTGTATGTATGAAAAATATAGATACACATTTATTTTTTCAAAACAAAAATGAAATATCCATGATGCAAATCGTTGCTACCCAATAAGCATTTTTGAATGCATTTGAATTACATTTGAGGTCAAATCCATTTTCCAATTTCCAACAATAATTTTTAACTTGAAATCAGAAACAGCCCATTCTCTGGAAAAAGGGCACTTTTTCGATATGAAAATGTTTTTGTTTCTCCACTTGAAAAAAAATATTGGAATTTGACTTGAATTCTATCGATATTCTCAAACCAAAATCAAACGTCAGAATATAGCTTTTGAGCAACAAACTCTCGTCCAATTGAAACAAAGGAACAAAAATGTAACAATTATGATTGTCTGCTTGACTTATTTGCTCACTTTTTATACTCAGCTGTACTAGTACACAGAGTATTATAATTTTAATTTCATAACGGTGGATTGTAACATAATGAAATAATCGAGATAGATATGGACTTATATATATCAAAATGATCAGGGTGAAAAGAGAAATCGATTGAGCCATGTCCGTCCGTCCGTCCGTACGCACTCTAACTCGCGTAAAAATTGAGATATTTTGATGAAATTTGAAATGCAAGTTGGTATCGAGACTGGGACGGTTGGTATTGAAAATGGGCGAAATCGGACCATGACCACGCCCACTTTTCCTATATAGAAAAAATCGGAAATTTGGTATCTCAGCCACTAATATAGCTAGAGTGATAAAATTTTACCCACATATTGAGCTCAGGCCCTTATGAAGAAATTTGATGAAGTTTTGGAAAATGGGCGGTGCCACGCCCACTTATTAAGGGTCAAACATTGAAAGTTTTATATGTCATAACTCAGAAACCGTTGAAAATATATCGATGAAATTTGGTATGCGTAATTGGCTTACTTGGGCAAATGTTTTGACGAAAAATTATCAAAATCGGTTGACGGCCACGCCCACTTTTATATATGGGTATTATAAAGTGACCTAATAAAATCATTTTAAGCGATATCTCAGTCAAATATAAAGATCTATGACTGAAATTTTGTGGCAGGAGTCCAACTACGGACATAAAACAAAAAGTACAAAAATTTTGGAAAATGGGCGGTGCCACGCCCACTTATTAAGGTTTAAATATTGAAAGTTTTATAAGCCATAACTCAGAAACTGTTAAAGATATATCGATGAAATTTGGTACGCGTGATATATTTACTTAGCCGAATGTGTGGACGAAAAATCACTAAAATCGGTTGACGACCACGCCCACTTTTATATATGGGTATTATAAAGTGACCTAATAAAACCATTTTAAGCGATATCTCTGTGAAATATAAAGATAATTCATTGAAATGTGACATGAGTTCTACAATAGACCGGAAACAAAAAAGAAAAAAAGTTTGAAAAATGGGCGTGGCACCGCCTCTTTTTATACAAAGGAATCTACGAGCCTATTATTCGACAAATAACTGAGATATTATGACGAAACTTGGTTTATACACTTTTATAACATGTGTAAATAGACACGCAAAAATGTATTGAAATCGGTTTATGACCACGCCTACTTTTTAACAAAGATATTTCTGGAACACCCTTTTGGAGTTTGTAACGTGAAGTCTTTGTAACTAAAAGTCATAGAGGGATGGAATTTTGCACTAACAATAATATTTATATGCTTATTTGGATGATTGATATAAATTTTGAAAATGGGCGTGGCTGCGCCCTCTTTATGCAGCACTCGTTTCATATAAAATACACCCTATATCGAACAAACGCAAACAAACAATGAAAGCATACAGCTGAGTATCTAATGTTCGATTCCACTCGAACTTAGGCTTCCTTACTTGTTTGTTATGCATTTAACAATAATAACAATATTTTATACACAAAAATTAGTTGAATTATATATTCCTCTTTAAATTTTATTCTTCACTCACTTTTTAGTTTACTTATTGCTAATATGATTGAATTTAATTAATACTAGTTATGCTCTCAGTACAGTTTGGAAAAGTGTTGTACCTCAAGTGTAAAAACATTTTGGATATAAACATTAGAATTGAGACTTTCCCCACATTGGATTCGTGCTAATTGGGAAATATCCAAATGTAGGAGAATGTAGAGTTTCCAAAGCAACCAAAGCGTTCAAAGGCATCCAGGAATTAATCAAAAAGTATGAATTGGCACAGCGTTTTATCAGCAAACACAATCTCTAACGTTAGAGAGTGTAATTCTCAAACGTATCTCTAATCCAAAGCGAAGGTAGAAAACTACACTAGAAATCAATTGGAGAATGATTAGAAAAAGAAATATTTGCGAATCCTCAATAGAATCTCATTAGAAAACTACATTGGATTTCAATTCGGAAATTATAATTTTCTCCATTTGAGAGTTAATTCCCATTTTGTTTTAGATCGATATGATTCTCGACAGCTTCTCGAGTCGTCCTCTAACGTTACAGATTTGAGAAAGGGGTAGTTCTCGAGCCATTCTCAAACCGATATGGCCGTTTGGATTGAAATTTTTTATACCTTTCATGAGAATGAAATGGTATTATAACTTAGTGCCAAAAAATTTTTGTCGAAAGTACCAGAAGGAAGCGTGGGGGACCCACCAAAATATATACCGATATGATCATAATCACGAGCTGAGTCGATTAAGCCATGTCCGTCTGTCCGTCTGTCCGTCCGTCCGTCTGTGTGAACGCAAACTAGTCCCTCAGTTTTTGAGATATCTGAATGAAATTCGGAATACAGGTATGTTGTTATATGCAGCTGATCATTTGTCGGAACCGACCGAATCGGACCACTATAACATATAGAAAACAACCGATTATTCAGATATACATGAAATTTTTGGATGTAATTTGTGTATAACTTCCCCATTTAAACAGCTAAGGACATGAAACTTTGAAGTAGACGTGCCCAATTTGGCCCAAACAAGGTTACCGAAAATTGTCAAGATTGGACCACTATAACATATAGTTCCACAACATCCGATTATTCAGATATACACATTTTGGTGTATAACTCCTCTATTTTAACAGCTAACGGCCTGAAATTTTGAAGTATTTGTACGCATATGGACCCAAACGGGATTGCCGAAAATTGTTAAGATCGGACCACTATAACCTATAGCTCCCCTACAACCGATTGTTCAGATATGGCATTTTGGTGTATAACTCCTCCATTTTAACAGCTAACGGCGTGAAATTTTGAAGTATTTGTACCCATATGGACCCAAACGGGATTACCGAAAATTGTTAAGATCGGACCACTATAACCTATAGCTCCCCTACACCCGATTGTTCAGATATGGACATTTTGGTGTATAACTTCTCCATTTTAACAGATAACGGCGTGAAATTTTGAAGTATTTGTACCCATATAAGCCCAAACGGGATTACCGAAAATTGTTAAGATCGGACCACTATAACCTATAGCTCCCCTACAACCGATTGTTCAGATATGGACATTTTGGTGTATAACTCCTCCATTTTAAGAGCTAACAGCGTGAAATTTTTAAGTATTTGTACCCATATGGGCCCAAAAAGGGTTACCGAAAATTGTCAAGATCGGACCACTATAACATATAGCTCCCCTACAACCGATTGTTCAGATATGGACATTTTGGTGTATAACTTCTCCATTTTAACAGACAACGGCGTGCAATTTTTAAGTATTTGTACCCATATAAGCCCAAACGGGGTTGCCGAAAATTGTCAAGATCGGACCATTATAACATATAGCTCCCATACAACCGATTGTTCAGATATGGACATTTTGGTGTATAACTCCTCCATTTAAATAGCCAAGACACCATTTTTTCTAATAAATCTTTCCATAAATAACCCACAGAATTAAAATTATAAATTAAACTTAATCCGGCTATGTACATACATAGGTAACTTTTCATTTCCCCACTCATGAAAGGTATGAAGTCTTCGGTACGGCCGAAGACAGCCGCGCTTTTACTTGTTTTCTTTCCTTTTGAACATTTTCGTATAAGCAGGGTTGCACTTTCTTGTACTGTTCTATTAATACATTTTTCCTAGAAATATAGAAAAAGGAACATACGGATACCATTGCCTTTACTTCTTCGTTCGCGTATATGCTAGTTCTCGAGCCATTCTCAAACCGATATGGCCGTTTGGATTTAAATTTTTTTCCTTCCTTTTGAACATTTTCGTATAAGCAGGGTTGCACTTTCTTGTACTGTTCTATTAATACATTTTTCCTAGAAATATAGAAAAAGGAACATACGGATACCATTGCCTTTACTTCTTCGTTCGCGTATATGCAAATTTTAATTCATGTAAGATTAACATGATCGATCGTTACACATAGAATAGCAACATTTTTTTCAAATTACACGATGTTTGAAACATGATTTTAGCTTTTTAAACGTTATTTGACATTTTGGTAAATTCAACAAAATTTTAGTGTTGATGCAACATGGAGCAATTTATAATAACTATACACTATGATTCAAATATAAAATTTTATTCCTAAATGTCATTTGGAATTTGGTTTATTTAACATGATGATAGTGTCAATAAACACTAAAAAAATTAAAAAAAAATTAAAAGTGAAATGCATTTTTATTTCTAAAAGTTTTTAATGTAAAATATTTTCTTTTCCCTCCACATAGTTTGCAATTTTACCACGAGGAGGTCCTCCCATATCTCGCAATACCGAAGCACCTTTTTTTTATTGAATGTACATTAGGCATATAACAAATGTTGACGAAAAATTTGGCATACCACCACGTGGTGGCAAATATTGTACAAGTAATGAATATCACTTTTTTAGGTGATTTCGGTTCAAAAACCTTCCGCGCACAGCTGTGTTATTATTATATTGAATAAGAATTTTCTGAAGAAAAATTAGTTTTGGGGTGGGTGGGGCACTTCCCTTAGGTCCATTAAAAGCCGTTTGTAATAATAGGAAGATTATTAGTTAAATAAATATCTATTATTATGAAGAAAAACGTGTACACTGTACAAAACTTTTTGTCACAGCGCTATTATAATTCCGGCTTTATGGGCACGGCCTGGCTCACTGAGCTGGTGCTGAGAACAAGCTTCTCACACGTATTTAATATGTGAGTTGCATGCGAGCAGTGTTGCCACGACAGAAAATTTTTTTTTAACAAAATCCAACAAAACATAACATAATTTAACATAATTTTTTTTTACAAATGAGGATATATATTGCACCTTAAATCATAAAATGACACAACTCAAAATTTTTTAAAATCGGGGTTTTTTCAACTAGAGATGACAACTTTGTATTTCGCTTCAAATACATACATATATACTATTCATGGGTGACAAAGCTGAACTCAACAAATGCTAAAACTCCATATAAAACAAGTAAAAGCGCGGCTGTCTTCGGCCGTACCGAAGACTTCATACCTTTCATGAGTGGGGAAATGAAAAGTTACCTATGTATGTACATAGCCGGATTAAGTTTAATTTATAATTTTAATTCTGTGGGTTATTTATGGAAAGATTTATTAGAAAAAATGGTGTCTTGCTATTTAAATGGATCGGTTGTATGGGAGCTATATGTTATAATGGTCCGATCTTGACAATTTTCGGTAACCCCGTTTGGGCTTATATGGGTACAAATACTTAAAAATTTCACGCCGTTATCTGTTAAAATGGAGAAGTTATACCCCAAAATGTCCATATCTGAACAATCGGTTGTAGGGGAGCTATAGGTTATAGTGGTCCGATCTTAACAATTTTCGGTAATCCCGTTTGGGCTTATATGGGTACAAATACTTAAAAATTTCACGCCGTTATCTGTTAAAATGGAGAAGTTATACACCAAAATGTCCATATCTGAACAATCGGGTGTAGGGGAGCTATAGGTTATAGTGGTCCGATCTTAACAATTTTCGGTAATCCCGTTTGGGTCCATATGGGTACAAATACTTCAAAATTTCACGCCGTTAGCTGTTAAAATGGAGGAGTTATACACCAAAATGCCATATCTGAACAATCGGTTGTAGGGGAGCTATAGGTTATAGTGGTCCGATCTTAACAATTTTCGGCAATCCCGTTTGGGTCCATATGTGTACAAATACTTCAAAATTTCAGCCCGTTAGCTGTTAAAATAGAGGAGTTATACACCAAAATGTGTATATCTGAATTATCGGATGTTGTGGAACTATATGTTATAGTGGTCCAATCTTGACAATTTTCGGTAACCTTCTTTGGGCCAAATTGGGCACGTCTACTTCAAAGTTTAATGTCCTTAGCTGTTTAAATGGGGAAGTTATGCACAAATTACATCCAAAAATTTCATGTATATCTGAATAATCGGTTGTTTTCTATATGTTATAGTGGTCCGATTCGGTCGGTTCCGACAAATGATCAGCTGCATATAACAACATACCTGTATTCCGAATTTCATTCAGATATCTCAAAAACTGAGGGACTAGTTTGCGTTTACACAGTCGGACGGACGGACAGACGGACAGACGGACCGACGGACAGACGGACAGACGGACATGGCTAAATCGACTCAGCTCGTGATTCTGATCATATCGGTATATATTTTGGTGGGTCCCCCACGCTTCCTTCTGGTACTTTCGACAAAAATTGTTTGGCACTAAGTTATAATACCATTTCATTCTTATGAAAGGTATAAAAAGCCCAAGAAATAGTCAAGAAATTTTCTTGTCTCATATTTTCTTTAGGCAGTATTCACTTCATAAGAAAACCTATAAATCTATTACAATTTTTTGACGAAAAAGGGGGTTGGCAACGCTGGTTTTTCCAAGAAATGTATACGATCGTATATATTTCTTCAAGAAAAAATTAAACGTCTAATTTGGTGACCAAAAAAGCAGAAGTATTTATACACAACCAAATGTAATAAGAGTTTAAAGCACTAAATTAATAAATTTAACCATTTAATTTTATTATTTTACATTAAAAAATTACGAACTGAACCAAATATTTTTTAATTGTGAATGAAAAATTGTAGTGGCAGCAACGATAATGCAAGCAGCCATGAGTTTGGCAAAAATCGAGCTTTCTGTAGGGGCGGTCGTTGCCGCTATTAATATGTTTCAGTCGCTGGCTTTGAAGCGATATGTTAATGGCCTTGTCGCGGAAATATTTTCCCTGCAAAAAATTCGATTAATCCGGGACGTGTCCAGGATCCTACAACATACGCTAGAGCGCGTAAAAATCATGTTTTGTTAGTTGAATAAAACACATGTTATGTAACTGCTTGGGGTGGGTAGAGGCAAGGTGGAGGGTCGGCATGCTGGCATCCCGGGCTAGCTCGTCGGTGGGTGGATCCTTTTCCACCTGCCTTTACCCACAGTTACACAAACAAAAAATAGATATTCATGCCTGTAGGTAGATAGTACAAAAAGGGATGCTGAAAAGAAAAAGAAGTGGAAAATAGTAGAAACCGAAAAACCTGTCCCTGTCACGTCCGATGGAGTCTATCCCACCCTCTTCAGCGTGAACACGCGAAGCCATGGGCACTGTGCTGACTCCTATTTTCTTACAGCGCCCCCAAACTCAGTCCTCCGGTCTGAAGAGCGTCAGTTAATGTCCATTTGATTCTTCCCTACTTCCCCTCTGTTACCAAAGCAACACTCACACTTTAATTGTTTTAGCTCTGCATTTTATATTTTGTCAACCTCAAATAGCAAACATCAAGATGCACTTATACATATTTTTACAATCCTTTATTTCAACAATTATTATCCTAAACCTATACAATTCATTACTTTTCGAACTTATAAATTAACGCGTAAATAAGTATTTGGAAACAATGGATAAAATTTTAACTAATTTACTCCTAACAATAATATACAAAAAAAACTTCATATAATTCAAAAATTACGGCTCTCCCTAATGTAAACTATTATGGACATCTGGACCTATTCCAAAGTATATAAAAAAAAGTATCTACACTTGTTACTATTGATTATAAATATATGTATGTATATATGTGCATTCGCATGTAAAAAGAAATGTAGGTCACTAGCACGAAAATTGTTAGCAAAACAAAACAGTGCTCCAGTTTGAGCCCACTAACAATTTTCGTGTTATAGAGAGGTATGTACGTACGTGATAGAGCATAAATATTCCAATAAATATGGAGATCACAACAACAACTCACCTATTTCATCCAGCGTTGAAGGTACCAACAATGCTTCGCAAACCTAGAGTGTGAGAGAAAATGAACGTTCCTAATATTCGATACGTACCTACCTACTTCGGTGCATATATACATACATGTTAGGCTCTCTATTATTCCAATACCTATCAAAAATCTTAATCACTCGCTCGAATTCAGAAGCAGCGAGCAAGGCAATCTGGATACGTCGAAAACTACTTTGAACTAAGAAAATTTAATTAAAAAAACTGGCCAAAAGAAAATGTATTTGTTAATAAATTATAAGGAGCAAAAAAAACTAAGATAAATATAAAAAAACAACAAGGGCGATATTAATTTAGTACGTGGCCAAAAAAAAATAGTAAAATTGGATGCGCACGAGGTGCGCACAACAACAAACAAATTGTTTGGAGAATTTCTGGGAGCACCGTGTATGTACCCGTAAATATTTTTCTCTTGCGCTCGATGCACCTGGCAATGCCTACAGAAAGGGAAATTGGACCAACAACAAAAGGTATAATATGGGTAAATACTAAAATAAAATGGGACTATTTAGAAAGAAAAAATGTTTGTGAAGATAAAAATTATAAAATTGAACAAAAAAAAAATGGTGATCGCTGCTTCTCCTGCTGCCAATGAATGTTTCCCCTTTTCTTCCTTCTAGGTATATGTACATATGTATGCGTGTGTGTTCGAACTCCTCTGTTGATTGTTTGATGTTCTCCTCTTCTGTCCCAAAAATGTTAATCGTGCATGCATGTATGTAAATATGTTGATCCCGGTTGGGATTTAGGCCACAAACCCAGAGTTTTTCCAAAGTTATTTTTGGTGTTGGTAAGTATTTGTATTTGTGTGTGTCGGTATGTATATTTTTCCGATCCCGCCAGAATTTAGCACCGCTAGAATGGCCAGAGTGGCTAATATGTGGATATCAACGTATGTGTGTGTAATATGTCTATTTCCGCGCGCAGTAGGGGTCCAATCTCCAGAATTTAGGTGGTGTTAGTTAAATGTGTGCATGTAAGTGATTGACTTCTTTTTTTTTTTTTTTTTTTGATCTTTTTGCAAGTGGCGAGTTTGATTGAGAGTCCTGCAACCAGTAAGTTAGTATGTGTGGTGTATGTGTTAGTTGTCACAACTATCGTTGGTGGATGTGCGTGGGAATTTTTCCAGCCCAAACTAGGGGGAGGTCCTTCGCGGCGACCTGTAAGGACGAAAAGGGTTGTGTTGGGACTTTTATACATATGCCTGTAAGAATACACATATCCACATCTGCATGTATGCAAGTATCGATGTACCCACAAACACACACATGCACACATGCATATGCATACATACATACATACGTATGTCTGACTAAATCTGAAGGGCGTCTTTTCTCTTTCACTTACCTCCAATCTCCTCCTGCTCCGCCAGTGGGTTACTCCTGCCTCCGAGTATTTGGTCACTGTGGCCAACACACTACCGCCGGATTACCACACTCTACACTCTTACAGTTTTATAAACCGAATTTTTTTTTTTTTTTTTTAATTTTATTTAATTTATTATTTAAAATCATTTAAAAATGTATAACTTTTTTTTTTCACACCACACTACTTTTTTTTTTGTATAACTGAAACCACTTGACACTACACACGGACCGCAACTTCGCAATTCTGTCCCGTTTCTCCTATTTGGCCTCCTTTTATATCCTCCGAACGATAAAAAGGATTAACGGCCTTATATACTTACAAAACGCTATTTTCTGCCGAAGAAAGTTACCACATAAACACAGATACATTTACATGTATTTCGTGTTCGATCTGAGGTTTGACGATCGGAATTTAACATAGACAAAACATATAACATACAGCACGCTGTTACTAACAGAACCTCAATCGAACCACTTCACACATTCACACAAACCTACATTCAGATACAACTTTTACATTTTGTGGCAAAGGCTGTCGTAACAGGCTCGCAGCCGTCGATGGTGCCTGCAACATGGAACGAGTGCGTAAAAGGAATCTAGACGCAGCCTTTGTATCTCATTGTCCCCAACGTGTGGCCTCGACCCACGACCTAAAGCCGGGTATTTAACAATCTATTGTGGGAATATGGCTAATCTACTTCTAACATTCACTGGTTGTATGTCTACTCACACATGCATATATGTAAAGCTATCTTACAGATACTTAATCCTATATCACAGTTGGTATCGATATAATTGCAGAAATAATCACAAAAAGTCAAATAAATAAATAGAGAAATAAATATGTAAATAAATAAGTCAATAAATAAATAAATAAAAAAAAAATAAATAAATAAATAAATCAATAAATAAATAAATAGTCAACTAAATATCACAGATCTCTGTTAAGTGTCAGAAATGTAAGAAAAATATCACAGGTAAAGCTTAAAGATAAAATGAAAGAATATCACAGCTGAAGTTTAAAGATAAATAAAATATCACAAAGGGTCGGTAAAAATATAAAATAGTCAAGATTATAATAATAATATAATGTCAAGTATGACTAGAAAACACTGTAAATACATTTTCAAATATACATATGGACGTAACAAGACCAGTATCTAACACCAACGGATAAATAAGTTTCTACGCCTAGCACTAATAAACAAAATATAACATTTATGCTACAAATATATCTTTAGCGTGGTATACCCCGATCTTCTTTCCACTCATGTCTCCCAGCTCACACATAGAATTTCCAATTTATTTTAGTACTATGCATTTGACCTGTTTGGGAGCTAATTTGGCATTATAATTTTCGATTTGGGAACTCTGTTTGAAATTACGGCGGTATACCACTTGTCCTACAATAAACTTCACATCTCTACTACGGGTATTGTAAACCTTAGCGCTACGCTCATGGGCTAATCGCAATTCCTTGATAATTTTCTCCCTAATTAATTGAATGCTTTCTTTTCCGGACAAAACTTCACAATCTGAATCTCTTAAAGCACCTAATTTCCTATAAAGCTCATAAGATGTTGCATGCTGAATCATTGGCAAGCCAAAGAGAGCTGCATAAAACGATCGGCCAATTGCCGAATGTGTTGCACTACGTAGTGCAAAAGCCGCATCGCTAACATAATTATCCCAATTCTTTTGGTTTTCTTTAATGTAAGACCTTAACATTTGCAACACTGATCTATTAACTCTCTCGGCTGCGTTACTTTGTGGCGAATAAAACGCGGTTTTAATATGATTCGTACCATATTTCGCGACAAATGTTTTAAATGTTTCGGAAATGAATTGTTTTCCATTATCAGAATGGATATACTCTGGTACACCAAAAATATGAAAAATTTCTGTTTCTAAGAATTTCGTTAATTCAGCTGATGTAGCCCTGCGCATCGGTTTCAAAAACACAAACTTTGAAAAATGGTTAAGACACACAAACAAATAAACATTGCCACTAGACGTACGCGGATACGGACCCATAAAATCAATATACAGACGTTGAAAAGGTGGCTCAGTGATGTGCTGTTTGCCCATCGTAGGCTTCTTAAACGCGTTTTGGGTTTTATTAGTTTTACAATTTTCACAGCTCCTAATATGCAACTGCACGTCAGTGACCATACCAGGCCAAAAATATCTTTCCCTAATTCTACTCAATGTTTTGTGTATGCCTCCATGCCCTGCAGAAGGTGAGGCATGTGACGCTTCAACAAGACCCTGCCGCAATTCAGTTGGTACCCAGAGTTTCCAGGCATGATCGTCTTGTGTTTCGTCTCCCCGGTTGAATTGCGTTCTTTTGTACACAAATCCGTCTGAAACACGAAGGTCGGGCAATTTGGTCTTATTTTCCGTCACAGTCCTTTTCAGTTCGTCATATTCAGTTGTCTTGAAAAAAGGTGAGTCCAAGCATAAATCTAAAATTCGGTCATTTATGGTAATTTCTGCCATGTCTGCACGTGACAACGCATCTGGAACGACATTCTGCGATCCTTTTCGATGCTCAAATTCGAAGTCAAATGCTTGTAACTTCAAGCTCCATCTTGCTAATCGCCCGGACAGATCCTTCTGGTTCATCAACAACTTCAGACTAGCATGATCGGTGATAACCGTAAAAGGTAGTCCTTCCACGTATGGTCGAAAACGTTTAATGCTCACCACCGCCGCATAACACTCCAACTCAGTTATGCTGTAATTGCGCTGCGCGCGGTTTATCTTAGCGGACATGTAGGCTATAGGTCGTTCGTTATGGTCGTCGTCGAGTTGAAATAGTACGCCCCCCACTCCGTCAGTCGATGCGCCACACTGTATATAAAAGCGTCTGTTGAAGTCTGGGTGAGTGAGTACAGGAGCTGATATTAGGCTTCGCTTCAAAGTTTCGAATGCATTCATTGCCTCCTCCGACATAGAAAATTTCTTTATTTTGTCTTTCGTAAGACATTCATGTAATGGTGCGGCTATGGTCGCGTAATCTTTTATGAAGCGTCGGTACCAGCCTGTCATCCCTAGGAACCTCCTAAGTTGCTTTGGGGTCTTGGGTTCTGGAAAATCTCGCATTGCTGCAACTTTATTTAGATCTGTGCGAATACATCCCGCCTACCACATAACCCAGGTCCCTAACCTCTTTAAAGCAGAATTTACTTTTCTCAACATTAATAGTAAGTTTGGCCTCGCGTAGACACTTAGCGACCTTTTCTAACAAACCTAAATGTGACACAAAATCCTCTGAACAAACAAGCAAATCATCTAAATATACAAACACGGACTCACGAAGGGAAGCGGGTGTTACCTTGTCCATCAGTCTGCACATTCTTTGTGCAGCATTGCTCAACCCAAATGGCATGACTGTAAAGTGATACAGAGGTCTACCCGGTACTGTGAATGCTGTCTTCTCTCTAGATCTTCTTTCGAGTGGAATTTGCCAAAAAGGCATCCTTTAAATCGATTGCTGAAATATACCGCGTGTTTTGCAAACGACTTAAAATACCATCAATGTGTGGGAGCGGATACGCGTCTTTTATTGTTCGCGCATTGACCTTCCTAGCATCTAAACATAAACGATTTTTTGTACCTTTGATTACCAGTGAGACTGGTGAGCTCCAGCTACTATTACTTTCTTCAATCACTCCTAATTCTAGCATACGATCTAATTCAGCATAAACTAGCTTTTGTATCGCGGGAGATATCGGGTAGAACCTCTGCTTCACTGGTAAATGCTCGTCTCTAACTTCAATAATGTGTTCTTCAATCTCAGTTTTCCCTAATCCCAATACCGCAAATGATGGGAATTTAGCTTTAACTCGTTCTAAGGCTTCTTCTTCTTGCCTGTTGAGTGTATGTTGCACCGCTTCGAAGGACAAATCGCCTTCAGCTGGTACGAGTTCTGAAACGACAACCTTTGTTGGCACATCTTTTACCCTACTCACAACATTCATACCAAACACTTGCCAAAAATCAACACCTAAATAGACTTCTTGTGTTAGACCAGGCACTATCAGAAACTCCATATCTCTCTCCATACCATCCCATTCTACCGGAAGCGTTATCACGCCTGTAACAGACGTTTCCCCCCCGTTTGCCGTCCTCATACTTTGACCTTTCACTGGTATTATTAAGTTTTCTTTTTCTTTTAAAAGCTCAGAACAATTTTTACCTAAACAGCTTGCTCCTGCTCCGGAGTCAAGGAGAGCTAACACCTCCTGACCACCAATTTTTGCTTTTGCAAAAAATCTATTATCGCCTTTAATGGTGACTATTGTGGAAATTATTTTGTTATGAATACGCTTAAAATTCTTCTTCTTTTCTCTTAACTTCTTTATTTTGTCATATTTTCTTTTATTTCTTCTTTCAAGAATTTCTTCACAAAAGATTCTCTTTCTAGCTTCTTCGTATTCTATTTTTCTTTGATGCAAACTTTTAATAGGTTTACTCACTTTTTCCTTTTCCTGTTCTTTTTCAATTTTTTTCTGTACTCTATCAATTTCTCTTTTTAAAATGGTTATTTTTTGGCTTCCGGGAGCATCTTGGTCTGGCGAGAGTTCCCGGAGCACTCTGCCATCCTGGAGTTTCCCGCCCCTGGTCTAAACACACAAAAGGACGAGTTACCACCACAGGCAAAACAAAACATTTGATGGAAATTCGATGTACATTTACTGACTACTTCAGAGTTCTTTTCATAATGATCGACAGGTAAACCACACGAAAAACATAACATTAAATGGAACGGAGACGGACAAAATGATTTGATATTGGACAATGACGTATTAGGACTATTTAGCACAGAGACATTAGGAAGATGATTGTTTCCTGGTGGCTGTGGCATCTTGTTTCGCTGCACCCTACCTAATTCATCTATCTCACTCTTTACCTTTGGTTGCAATTCGAACTCATGTAATTCTAACTCATTAACAGTTTTTGCGCGACTTTTATTATCTTTCATGACCCTTTCTGCCCGCTTGCACTCGCTCTTCAGCTCCGCAAGAGTTTCCATTTTAGATGCGAACGTAAGGTTGGCTAAGTATGATTTCAAATTCCCCCTAATGATGGTAACCAGCTCTTTCTCGGGAATTTTCTTTCTAAGACGAAACGTTAGGTTATGTACGTCGCTATAAAACTCATCAAAAGTTTCCTGACTCGATTGCTTTCTTTCCATTATTTCCCTAATTATTTCGTAGTCAGACTCGGCCGTCTTGAAGTGGGCTAACATCTCGGCTTTCAACTCCGGATACCCGAAGCTAGAATCCTCTGCATGGTCTTCGAGGATTTGCCAGTACCACTTCAAGGCGTCACCGGTGACCAAGCAATGAAAATCTGTAAAAAGTTGAAAATTTGAAATATTGTGTTGTTCACGCAGTTTGTCTACTCTAAAAATAAAACTTTCTATTGTGATGCCTTTCGTGGTCCCATCGAATTTAACATGCCACTTGTCAAGATCCATTTTCTTCCAGGGACGTGAGTTTGTTTGGTACCTATCTTGCTCCGAATTTCCACCAGCCTTGTCGCGTTCTCCCGAATCTTTGTCTGTCCTTCCGGTCGCATTTTGTGGTGTTGACATCATAGTCGGTCGGTTGGAGTGAACGGAGGTTTCCACCCCGGCAACACGTTCGCTGAGGCTCGCCACGTTACCACGCATGCTACGTATCTCGTTCATGCACTGGGCCATCATCTCTCCCTGCTGTGCCATCATCATTGTCATCATACGGCTCAATTCATCCACAGTGCATGGAGTACTAGCCACCTTTTCCGCAGGTTTCGAAGCCCCAGCGCCGCCGTCGCCAGGCTGCAAACCACTTTGTTCATCGTCCGACATTTCAAATAATTGGTCAATCTTTCTGGAAAAATTCAGGCTGCTGTCAGACCTATTCACCGATACCTCTTCTCTTATAGTTACTATCTGCTGACGACTTTCCCTGTTTCCGGCTGTACCGAAGACCCTATCGGTGCAGCGATTAAGATAGTCAATTGGCAGAAAATCTACTGGGTGGGGTATCCCGGTATCAATTTGGGTAAAGATTGATCCTACAACCTGGTTATCTAATGCTCTCGAAATGCTACGTGTGATCCTACGATCGGAGTTTAAACGCAAGCCACCAGGAACAATTGCTTCTTCTTCCCTCTCTTCCATTCACCGGAAAGTCAAACCCCAGAATGAACAGCAATAAGCGTTTGTACACAAACAAAAGAGCAAAAAAAAATAAACGTAAAATTAACCTCAAAACAATGACCCAAAAAAATTCAACATTAAAAAGGCTCAGAGACCTCCAATTCAAACGAAAAGAAATTTCTTGGTTAAAAGGAATATGTATTTTTTTTATAGGTAAAAGTATGTATATAAAATATAAATTTGATGCACACTATATGTATATATTAAAAAAATTCAAACTTCAAAGATTTATTAATTCAAATCTATAGCCGTAAATAAAAGGAATAAAAAAATTTTCAATAACTATGTAACTCCTAAAATTATAGAAAAAAATCTAACCGTAATGAAAATATTTGTTATCAAACTAAATAGAAATAAAAATATAGAAATTCAGAGGTAAAATTCACTCAATTCAATTAAAATTCATGTGGTAATTCAAGACTTATAAGAGCAAAGAAAAAAAATGATAATTAAAAACTATAATAAGTAATTCAAATTTTCGTTCAAACTGTATAACGCCAAAAACAAAATAATCAAAAAAAATTAATAAGGTAAAAGGTTTTTAATTCACTAAAATTATTCAAATCAAAAAAATTCAGACATAAAGTGGTGTTTAATAATAAAAAAATTAATAAGTTAATAAACAGAATCTAAAGAAAAAAATAAAAAATCTACAAAAATCTACTTATGTATATCGATGAACGTAAGCAAAAAAATAAAAAATCAAAAAAAATATGTATAAGTATGTAAAATACAAAAAAAAATTAAATTCAAAAACTATAAAGTAAAAAAAATGTGTAAACAAAAGCAAAATTAAATTGAATATATAAAAAATATAAATCAAAACTCATAAAACAAATAACTTCAAGGTAAAAATTTAAAAATAGTGAATCTAAAGATATTAACAAAAAATATTGTTAATAAAAAAAATATTAGAAATGATGCTTGGAAAAAAAATCAAACAAAGATATGTACGTATGTATATATGTTTATATATACGCTTTATTGAATATTGCTGAAAGTTTGTTTGAATGTGAATGATATAAAAAATATGTATATATATTCAAACTATGTTGTGTGGTTTTGGTGTCTTTGAGTGTTGCCCTAGCAAGGTTATCGTAGGGATATATATGTCAGTGTATCTATGTATGATTGTCAGTCAACGTACTAGTCAAAGTCAAGTTGTTTCCTTCACTACTGAGTGAGGCACAACACGCTCAGAGTGCTGGCTCCTAGCGCGGCTGCCGTTCCACTCAATGACGAAGTCCAACAACAATTCTACCCCCAGGTGGATGAAGCTATAAACCTCACGTAAGTCCAGTGATGAACCAAACTCACGGTAGCTTAAACAATTTCCTCCACCTCAACAAAAAAATTTATTATTCGCCGTCTCAACCTCAGTGCCTACTCCTAGGTCTGTTGAAGATTCTAGGAGGCGCAATGAAGTTGAGGCGGGAATCCCCCCTGGCCAATCAACAGAGTACAAATCACTTGCCAAAATGGCAAGTAACGCCACCCCTTTGACTGTCATCTGTCCGATAGAACAAGAAAAAAAATGAGACAAAAAATTTAAGAAATAAAAAGAAGATGAAGTATTGCAAAAAAAGGAAAAAATAAAGAAAGAAAATTTAAATCGAAAAACATGAATAGTTATTGTTGCAATAGATGTTGTCATCGCAAAATTCAACTTTGTGGATTTACATAACGTTGGGCGCCATTGTTATGTAACTGCTTGGGGTGGGTAGAGGCAAGGTGGAGGTCGGCATGAGCATCCCGGGCTAGCTCGTCGGTGGGTGGATCCTTTTCCACCTGCCTTTAACCACAGTTACACAAACAAAAAAAATAGATATTCATGCCTGTAGGTAGATAGTACAAAAAGGGATGCTGAAAAGAAAAAGAAGTGGAAAATAGTAGAAACCGAAAAACCTGTCCCTGTCACGTCCGATGGAGTCTATCCCACCCTCTTCAGCGTGAACACGCGAAGCCATGGGCACTGTGCGGACTCCTATTTCCTTACAGCGCCCCCAAACTCTGTCCTCCGGTCTGAAGAGCGTCAGTTAATGTCCATTTGATTCTTCCCTACTTCCCCTCTGTTACCAAAGCAACACTCACACCAAAACTTTAATTGTTTTAGCTCTGCATTTTATATTTTGTCAACCTCAAATAGCAAAAATCAAGATGCACTTATACATATTTTTACAATCCTTTATTTCAACAATTATTATCCTAAACCTATACAATTCATTACTTTTCGAACTTATAAATTAACGCGTAAATAAGTATTTGGAAACAATGGATAAAATTTTAACTAATTTACTCCTAACAATAATATACAAAAAAAACTTCATATAATTCAAAAATTACGGCTCTCCCTAATGTAAACTATTATGGACATCTGGACCTATTCCAAAGTATATAAAAAAAAGTATCTACACTTGTTACTATTGATTATAAATATATGTATGTATATATGTGCATTCGCATGTAAAAAGAAATGTAGGTCACTAGCACGAAAATTGTTAGCAAAACAAAACAGTGCTCCAGTTTGAGCCCACTAACAATTTTCGTGTTATAGAGAGGTATGTACGTACGTGATAGAGCATAAATATTCCAATAAATATGGAGATCACAACAACAACTCACCTAGTTCATCCAGCGTTGAAGGTACCAACAATGCTTCGCAAACCTAGAGTATGAGAGAAAATGAACGTTCCTAATATTCGATACGTACCTACCTACTTCGGTGCATATATACATACATGTTAGGCTCTCTATTATTCCAATACCTATCAAAAATCTTAATCACTCGCTCGAATTCAGAAGCAGCGAGCAAGGCAATCTGGATACGTCGAAAACTACTTTGAACTAAAAGAAAATTTAATTAAAAAACTGGCCAAAAGAAAATGTATTTGTTAATAAATTATAAGGAGCAAAAAAAACTAAGATAAATATAAAAAAAACAACAAGGGCGATATTAATTTAGTACGTGGCCAAAAAAAAATAGTAAAATTGGATGCGCACGAGGTGCGCACAACAACAAACAAATTGTTTGGAGAATTTCGGGGAGCACCGTGTATGTACCCGTAAATATTTTTCTCTTGCGCTCGATGCACCTGGCAATGCCTACAGAAAGGGAAATTGGACCAACAACAAAAGGTATAATATGGGTAAATACTAAAATAAAATGGGACTATTTAGAAAGAAAAAATGTTTGTGAAGATAAAAATTATAAAATTGAACAAAAAAAAATGGTGATCGCTGCTTCTCCTGCTGCCAATGAATGTTTCCCCTTTTCTTCCTTCTAGGTGTATGTACATATGTATGCGTGTGTGTTCGAACTCCTCTGTTGATTGTTTGATGTTCTCCTCTTCTGTCCCAAAAATGTTAATCGTGCATGCATGTATGTAAATATGTTGATCCCGGTTGGGATTTAGGCCACAAACCCAGAGTTTTTCCAAAGTTATTTTTGGTGTTGGTAAGTATTTGTATTTGTGTGTGTCGGTATGTATATTTTTCCGATCCCGCCAGAATTTAGCACCGCTAGAATGGCCAGAGTGGCTAATATGTGGATATCAACGTATGTGTGTGTAATATGTCTATTTCCGCGCGCAGTAGGGGTCCAATCTCCAGAATTTAGGTGGTGTTAGTTAAATGTGTGCATGTAAGTGATTGACTTCTTTTTTTTTTTTTTTTTTTGATCTTTTTGCAAGTGGCGAGTTTGATTGAGAGTCCTGCAACCAGTAAGTTAGTATGTGTGGTGTATGTGTTAGTTGTCACAACTATCGTTGGTGGATGTGCGTGAGAATTTTTCCAGCCCAAACTAGGGGGAGGTCCTTCGCGGCGACCTGTAAGGACGAAAAGGGTTGTGTTGGGACTTTTATACATATGCCTGTAAGAATACACATATCCACATCTGCATGTATGCAAGTATCGATGTACCCACAAACACACACATGCACACATGCATATGCATACATACATACATACGTATGTCTGACTAAATCTGAAGGGCGTCTTTTCTCTTTCACTTACCTCCAATCTCCTCCTGCTCCGCCAGTGGGTTACTCCTGCCTCCGAGTATTTGGTCACTGTGGCCAACACACTACCGCCGGATTACCACACTCTACACTCTTACAGTTTTATAAACCGAATTTTTTTTTTTTTTTTTTTTAATTTTATTTAATTTATTATTTAAAATCATTTAAAAATGTATAACTTTTTTTTTTCACACCACACTACTTTTTTTTTTTGTATAACTGAAACCACTTGACACTACACACGGACCGCAACTTCGCAATTCTGTCCCGTTTCTCCTATTTGGCCTCCTTTTATATCCTCCGAACGATAAAAAGGATTAACGGCCTTATATACTTACAAAACGCTATTTTCTGCCGAAGAAAGTTACCACATAAACACAGATACATTTACATGTATTTCGTGTTCTATCTGAGGTTTGACGATCGGAATTTAACATAGACAAAACATATAACATACAGCACGCTGTTACTAACAGAACCTCAATCGAACCACTTCATACGTTCACACAAACCTACATTCAGATACAACTTTTACATTTTGTGGCAAAGGCTGTCGTAACAGGCTCGCAGCCGTCGATGGTGCCTGCAACATGGAACGAGTGCGTAAAAGGAATCTAGACGCAGCCTTTGTATCTCATTGTCCCCAACGTGTGGCCTCGACCCACGACCTAAAGCCGGGTATTTAACAATCTATTGTGGGAATATGGCTAATCTACTTCTAACATTCACTGGTTGTATGTCTACTCACACATGCATATATGTAAAGCTATCTTACAGATACTTAATCCTATATCACAGTTGGTATCGATATAATTGCAGAAATAATCACAAAAAGTCAAATAAATAAATAGAGAAATAAATATGTAAATAAATAAGTCAATAAATAAATAAATAAAAAAAAAAAAAATAAATAAATAAATCAATAAATAAATAAATAGTCAACTAAATATCACAGATCTCTGTTAAGTGTCTGAAATGTAAGAAAAATATCACAGGTAAAGCTTAAAGATAAAATGAAAGAATATCACAGCTGAAGTTTAAAGATAAATAAAATATCACAAAGGGTCGGTAAAAATATAAAATAGTCAAGATTATAATAATAATATAATGTCAAGTATGACTAGAAAACACTGTAAATACATTTTCAAATATACATATGGACGTAACAAGACCAGTATCTAACACCAACGGATAAATAAGTTTCTACGCCTAGCACTAATAAACAAAATATAACATTTATGCTACAAATATATCTTTAGCGTGGTATACCCCGATCTTCTTTCCACTCATGTCTCCCAGCTCACACATAGAATTTCCAATTTATTTTAGTACTATGCATTTGACCTGTTTGGGAGCTAATTTGGCATTATAATTTTCGATTTGGGAACTCTGTTTGAAATTACGGCGGTATACCACTTGTCCTACAATAAACTTCACATCTCTACTACGGGTATTGTAAACCTTAGCGCTACGCTCATGGGCTAATCGCAATTCCTTGATAATTTTCTCCCTAATTAATTGAATGCTTTCTTTTCCGGACAAAACTTCACAATCTGAATCTCTTAAAGCACCTAATTTCCTATAAAGCTCATAAGATGTTGCATGCTGAATCATTGGCAAGCCAAAGAGAGCTGCATAAAGCGATCGGCCAATTGCCGAATGTGTTGCACTACGTAGTGCAAAAGCCGCATCGCTAACATAATTATCCCAATTCTTTTGGTTTTCTTTAATGTAAGACCTTAACATTTGCAACACTGATCTATTAACTCTCTCGGCTGCGTTACTTTGTGGCGAATAAAACGCGGTTTTAATATGATTCGTACCATATTTCGCGACAAATGTTTTAAATGTTTCGGAAATGAATTGTTTTCCATTATCAGAATGGATATACTCTGGTACACCAAAAATATGAAAAATTTCTGTTTCTAAGAATTTCGTTAATTCAGCTGATGTAGCCCTGCGCATCGGTTTCAAAAACACAAACTTTGAAAAATGGTTAAGACACACAAACAAATAAACATTGCCACTAGACGTACGCGGATACGGACCCATAAAATCAATATACAGACGTTGAAAAGGTCGCTCAGTGATGTGCTGTTTGCCCATCGTAGGCTTCTTAAACGCGTTTTGGGTTTTATTAGTTTTACAATTTTCACAGCTCCTAATATGCAACTGCACGCCAGTGACCATACCAGGCCAAAAATATCTTTCCCTAATTCTACTCAATGTTTTGTGTATGCCTCCATGCCCTGCAGAAGGTGAGGCATGTGACGCTTCAACAAGACCCTGCCGCAATTCAGTTGGTACCCAGAGTTTCCAGGCATGATCGTCTTGGGTTTCGTCTCCCCGGTTGAATTGCGTTCTTTTGTACACAAATCCGTCTGAAACACGAGGGTCGGGCAATTTGGTCTTATTTTCCGTCACAGTCCTTTTCAGTTCGTCATATTCAGTTGTCTTGAAAAAAGGTGAGTCCAAGCATAAATCTAAAATTCGGTCATTTATGGTAATTTCTGCCATGTCTGCACGTGACAACGCATCTGGAACGACATTCTGCGATCCTTTTCGATGCTCAATTTCGAAGTCAAATGCTTGTAACTTCAAGCTCCATCTTGCTAATCGCCCGGACAGATCCTTCTGGTTCATCAACAACTTCAGACTAGCATGATCGGTGATAACCGTAAAAGGTAGTCCTTCCACGTATGGTCGAAAACGTTTAATGCTCACCACCGCCGCATAACACTCCAACTCAGTTATGCTGTAATTGCGCTGCGCGCGGTTTATCTTAGCGGACATGTAGGCTATAGGTCGTTCGTTATGGTCGTCGTCGAGTTGAAATAGTACGCCCCCCACTCCGTCAGTCGATGCGCCACACTGTATATAAAAGCGTCTGTTGAAGTCTGGGTGAGTCAGTACAGGAGCTGATATTAGGCTTCGCTTCAAAGTTTCGAATGCATTCATTGCCTCCTCCGACATAGAAAATTTCTTTATTTTGTCTTTCGTAAGACATTCATGTAATGGTGCGGCTATGGTCGCGTAATCTTTTATGAAGCGTCGGTACCAGCCTGTCATCCCTAGGAACCTCCTAAGTTGCTTTGGGGTCTTGGGTTCTGGAAAATCTCGCATTGCTGCAACTTTATTTAGATCTGTGCGAATACATCCCGCCTACCACATAACCCAGGTCCCTAACCTCTTTAAAGCAGAATTTACTTTTCTCAACATTAATAGTAAGTTTGGCCTCGCGTAGACACTTAGCGACCTTTTCTAACAAACCTAAATGTGACACAAAATCCTCTGAACAAACAAGCAAATCATCTAAATATACAAACACGGACTCACGAAGGGAAGCGGGTGTTACCTTGTCCATCAGTCTGCACATTCTTTGTGCAGCATTGCTCAACCCAAATGGCATGACTGTAAAGTGATACAGAGGTCTACCCGGTACTGTGAATGCTGTCTTCTCTCTAGATCTTCTTTCGAGTGGAATTTGCCAAAAAGGCATCCTTTAAATCGATTGCTGAAATATACCGCGTGTTTTGCAAACGACTTAAAATACCATCAATGTGTGGGAGTGGATACGCGTCTTTTATTGTTCGCGCATTGACCTTCCTAGCATCTAAACATAAACGATTTTTTGTACCTTTGATTACCAGTGAGACTGGTGAGCTCCAGCTACTATTACTTTCTTCAATCACTCCTAATTCTAGCATACGATCTAATTCAGCATAAACTAGCTTTTGTATCGCGGGAGATATCGGGTAGAACCTCTGTTTCACTGGTAAATGCTCGTCTGTAACTTCAATAATGTGTTCTTCAATCTCAGTTTTCCCTAATCCCAATACCGCAAATGATGGGAATTTAGCTTTAACTCGTTCTAGGGCTTCTTCTTCTTGCCTGTTGAGTGTATGTTGCACCGTTTCGAAGGACAAATCGCCTTCAGCTGGTACGAGTTCTGAAACGACAACCTTTGTTGGCACATCTTTTACCCTACTCACAACATTCATACCAAACACTTGCCAAAAATCAACACCTAAATAGACTTCTTGTGTTAGACCAGGCACTATCAGAAACTCCATATCTCTCTCCATACCATCCCATTCTACCGGAAGCGTTATCACGCCTGTAACAGACGTTTCCCCCCCGTTTGCCGTCCTCATACTTTGACCTTTCACTGGTATTATTAAGTTTTCTTTTTCTTTTAAAAGCTCAGAACAATTTTTACCTAAACAGCTTGCTCCTGCTCCGGAGTCAAGGAGAGCTAACACCTCCTGACCACCAATTTTTGCTTTTGCAAAAAATCTATTATCGCCTTTAATGGTGACTATTGTGGAAATTATTTTGTTATGAATACGCTTAAAATTCTTCTTCTTTTCTCTTAACTTCTTTATTTTGTCATATTTTCTTTTATTTCTTCTTTCAAGAATTTCTTCACAAAAGATTCTCTTTCTAGCTTCTTCGTATTCTATTTTTCTTTGATGCAAACTTTTAATAGGTTTACTCACTTTTTCCTTTTCCTGTTCTTTTTCAATTTTTTTCTGTACTCTATCAATTTCTCTTTTTAAAATGGTTATTTTTTGGCTTCCGGGAGCATCTTGGTCTGGCGAGAGTTCCCGGAGCACTCTGCCATCCTGGAGTTTCCCGCCCCTGGTCTAAACACACAAAAGGACGAGTTACCACCACAGGCAAAACAAAACATTTGATGGAAATTCGATGTACATTTACTGACTACTTCAGAGCTCTTTTCATAATGATCGACAGGTAAACCACACGAAAAACATAACATTAAATGGAACGGAGACGGACAAAATGATTTGATATTGGACAATGACGTATTAGGACTATTTAGCACAGAGACATTAGGAAGATGATTGTTTCCTGGTGGCTGTGGCATCTTGTTTCGCTGCACCCTACCTAATTCATCTATCTCACTCTTTACCTTTGGTTGCAATTCGAACTCATGTAATTCTAACTCATTAACAGTTTTTGCGCGACTTTTATTATCTTTCATGACCCTTTCTGCCCGCTTGCACTCGCTCTTCAGCTCCGCAAGAGTTTCCATTTTAGATGCGAACGTAAGGTTGGCTAAGTATGATTTCAAATTCCCCCTAATGATGGTAACCAGCTCTTTCTCGGGAATTTTCTTTCTAAGACGAAACGTTAGGTTATGTACGTCGCTATAAAGCTCATCAAAAGTTTCCTGACTCGATTGCTTTCTTTCCATTATTTCCCTAATTATTTCGTAGTCAGACTCGGCCGTCTTGAAGTGGGCTAACATCTCGGCTTTCAACTCCGGATACCCGAAGCTAGGATCCTCTGCATGGTCTTCGAGGATTTGCCAGTACCACTTCAAGGCGTCACCGGTGACCAAGCAATGAAAATCTGTAAAAAGTTGAAAATTTGAAATATTGTGTTGTTCACGCAGTTTGTCTACTCTAAAAATAAAACTTTCTATTGTGATGCCTTTCGTGGTCCCATCGAATTTAACATGCCACTTGTCAAGATCCATTTTCTTCCAGGGACGTGAGTTTGTTTGGTACCTATCTTGCTCCGAATTTCCACCAGCCTTGTCGCGTTCTCCCGAATCTTTGTCTGTCCTTCCGGCCGCATTTTGTGGTGTTGACATCATAGTCGGTCGGTTGGAGTGAACGGAGGTTTCCACCCCGGCAACACGTTCGCTGAGGCTCGCCACGTTACCACGCATGCTACGTATCTCGTTCATGCACTGGGCCATCATCTCTCCCTGCTGTGCCATCATCATTGTCATCATACGGCTCAATTCATCCACAGTGCATGGAGTACTAGCCACCTTTTCCGCAGGTTTCGAAGCCCCAGCGCCGCCGTCGCCAGGCTGCAAACCACTTTGTTCATCGTCCGACATTTCAAATAATTGGTCAATCTTTCTGGAAAAATTCAGGCTGCTGTCAGACCTATTCACCGATACCTCTTCTCTTATAGTTACTATCTGCTGACGACTTTCCCTGTTTCCGGCTGTACCGAAGACCCTATCGGTGCAGCGATTAAGATAGTCAATTGGCAGAAAATCTACTGGGTGGGGTATCCCGGTATCAATTTGGGTAAAGATTGATCCTACAACCTGGTTATCTAATGCTCTCGAAATGCTACGTGTGATCCTACGATCGGAGTTTAAACGCAAGCCACCAGGAACAATTGCTTCTTCTTCCCTCTCTTCCATTCACCGGAAAGTCAAACCCCAGAATGAACAGCAATAAGCGTTTGTACACAAACAAAAGAGCAAAAAAAAATAAACGTAAAATTAACCTCAAAACAATGACCCAAAAAAATTCAACATTAAAAATGCTCAGAGACCTCCAATTCAAACGAAAAGAAATTTCTTGGTTAAAAGGAATATGTATTTTTTTATAGGTAAAAGTATGTATATAAAATATAAATTTGATGCACACTATATGTATATATTAAAAAAATTCAAACTTCAAAGATTTATTAATTCAAATCTATAGCCGTAAATAAAAGGAATAAAAAAATTTTCAATAACTATGTAACTCCTAAAATTATAGAAAAAAATCTAACCGTAATGAAAATATTTGTTATCAAACTAAATAGAAATAAAAATATAGAAATTCAGAGGTAAAATTCACTCAATTCAATTAAAATTCATGTGGTAATTCAAGACTTATAAGAGCAAAGAAAAAAAATGATAATTAAAAACTATAATAAGTAATTCAAATTTTCGTTCAAACTGTATAACGCCAAAAACAAAATAATCAAAAAAAATTAATAAGGTAAAAGGTTTTTAATTCACTAAAATTATTCAAATCAAAAAAATTCAGACATAAAGTGGTGTTTAATAATAAAAAAATTAATAAGTTAATAAACAGAATCTAAAGAAAAAAATAAAAAATCTACAAGAATCTACTTATGTATATCGATGAACGTAAGCAAAAAAATAAAAAATCAAAAAAAATATGTATAAGTATGTAAAATACAAAAAAAAATTAAATTCAAAAACTATAAAGTAAAAAAAATGTGTAAACAAAAGCAAAATTAAATTGAATATATAAAAAATATAAATCAAAACTCATAAAACAAATAACTTCAAGGTAAAAATTTAAAAATAGTGAATCTAAAGATATTAACAAAAAATATTGTTAATAAAAAAAATATTAGAAATGATGCTTGGAAAAAAAATCAAACAAAGATATGTACGTATGTATATATGTTTATATATACGCTTTATTGAATATTGCTGAAAGTTTGTTTGAATGTGAATGATATAAAAAATATGTATATATATTCAAACTATGTTGTGTGGTTTTGGTGTCTTTGAGTGTTGCCCTAGCAAGGTTATCGTAGGGATATATATGTCAGTGTATCTATGTATGATTGTCAGTCAACGTACTAGTCAAAGTCAAGTTGTTTCCTTCACTACTGAGTGAGGCACAACACGCTCAGAGTGCTGGCTCCTAGCGCGGCTGCCGTTCCACTCAATGACGAAGTCCAACAACAATTCTACCCCCAGGTGGATGAAGCTATAAACCTCACGTAAGTCCAGTGATGAACCAAACTCACGGTAGCTTAAACAATTTCCTCCACCTCAACAAAAAAATTTATTATTCGCCGTCTCAACCTCAGTGCCTACTCCTAGGTCTGTTGAAGATTCTAGGAGGCGCAATGAAGTTGAGGCGGGAATCCCCCCTGGCCAATCAACAGAGTACAAATCACTTGCCAAAATGGCAAGTAACGCCACCCCTTTGACTGTCATCTGTCCGATAGAACAAGAAAAAAAATGAGACAAAAAATTTAAGAAATAAAAAGAAGATGAAGTATTGCAAAAAAAGGAAAAAATAAAGAAAGAAAATTTAAATCGAAAAACATGAATAGTTATTGTTGCAATAGATGTTGTCATCGCAAAATTCAACTTTGTGGATTTACATAACGTTGGGCGCCATTGTTATGTAACTGCTTGGGGTGGGTAGAGGCAAGGTGGAGGTCGGCATGCTGGCATCCCGGGCTAGCTCGTCGGTGGGTGGATCCTTTTCCACCTGCCTTTACCCACAGTTACACAAACAAAAAAATAGATATTCATGCCTGTAGGTAGATAGTACAAAAAGGGATGCTGAAAAGAAAAAGAAGTGGAAAATAGTAGAAACCGAAAAACCTGTCCCTGTCACGTCCGATGGAGTCTATCCCACCCTCTTCAGCGTGAACACGCGAAGCCATGGGCGCTGTGCTGACTCCTATTTCCTTACAGCGCCCCCAAACTCAGTCCTCCGGTCTGAAGAGCGTCAGTTAATGTCCATTTGATTCATCCCTACTTCCCCTCTGTTACCAAAGTAACACTCACACCAAAACTTTAATTGTTTTAGCTCTGCATTTTATATTTTGTCAACCTAAAATAGCAAAAATCAAGATGCACTTATACATATTTTTACAATCCTTTATTTCAACAATTATTATCCTAAACCTATACAATTCATTACTTTTCGAACTTATAAATTAACGCGTAAATAAGTATTTGGAAACAATGGATAAAATTTTAACTAATTTACTCCTAACAATAATATACAAAAAAAACTTCATATAATTCACAATTACGGCTCTCCCTAATGTAAACTATTATGGACATCTGGACCTATTCCAAAGTATATAAAAAAAAGGATCTACACTTGTTACTATTGATTATAAATATATGTATGTATATATATGCATTCGCATGTAAAAAGAAATGTAGGTCACTAGCACGAAAATTGTTAGCAAAACAAAACAGTGCTCCAGTATGAGCCCACTAACAATTTTCGTGTTATAGAGAGGTATGTACGTACGTGATAGAGCATAAATATTTCAATAAATATGGAGATCACAACAACAACACCTAGTTCATCCAGCGTTGAAGGTACCAACAATGCTTCGCAAACCTAGAGTGTGAGAGAAAATGAACGTTCCTAATATTCGATACGTACCTACCTACTTCGGTGCATATATACATACATGTTAGGCTCTCTATTATTCCAATACCTATCAAAAATCTTAATCACTCGCTCGAATTCAGAAGCAGCGAGCAAGGCAATCTGGATACGTCGAAAACTACTTTGAACTAAAAGAAAATTTAATTAAAAAAAAATGGCCAAAATAAAATGTATTTGTTAATAAATTATAAGGAGCAAAAAAAACTAAGATAAATATAAAAAAAAACAACAAGGGCGATATTAATTTAGTACGTGGCCAAAAAAAATAGTAAAATTGGATGCGCACGAGGTGCGCATAACAACAAACAAATTGTTTGGAGAATTTCTGGGAGCACCGTGTATGTACCCGTAAATATTTTTCTCTTGCGCTCGATGCACCTGGCAATGCCTACAGAAAGGGAAATTGGACCAACAACAAAAGGTATAATATGGGTAAATACTAAAATTAAATCGGACTATTTAGAAAGAAAAAATGTTTGTGAAGATAAAAATTATAAAATTGAACAAAAAAAATGGTGATCGCTGCTTCTCCTGCTGCCAATGAATGTTTCCCCTTTTCTTCCTTCTATTTCGGTGTATGTACATATGTATGCGTGTGTGTTCGAACTCCTCTGTTGATTGTTTGATGTGCTCCTCTTCTGTCCCAAAAATGTTAATCGTGCATGCATGTATGTAAATATGTTGATCCCGGTTGGGATTTAGGCCACAAACCCAGACTTTTTCCAAAGTTATTTTTGGTGTTGGTAAGTATTTGTATTTGTGTGTGTCGGTATGTATTTTTCAGATCCCGCCAGAATTTAGCACCGCTAGAATGCCCAGAGTGGCTAATATGTGGATATCAACGTAAGTATGTGTGTGTAATATGTCTATTTCCGCGCGCAGTAGGGGTCCAATCTCCAGAATTTAGGTGGTGTTAGTTAAATGTGTGCATGTAAGTGATTGACTTCTTTTTTTTTTTTTTTTTTTTTTTTTTTTAATCTTTTTGCAAGTGGCGAGTTTGATTGAGAGTCCTGCAACCAGTAAGTTAGTATGTGTGGTGTATGTGTTAGTTGTCACAACTATCGTTGGTGGATGTGCGTGGGAATTTTTCCAGCCCAAACTAGGGGGAGGTCCTTCGCGGCGACCTGTTTATACATATGCCTGTAAGAATACACATATCCACATCTGCATGTATGCAAGTATCGATGTACCCACAAACACACACATGCACACATGCATATGCATACATACATACATACGTATGTCTGACTAAATCTGAAGGGCGTCTTTTCTCTTTCACTTACCTCCAATCTCCTCCTGCTCCGCCAGTGGGTTACTCCTGCCTCCGAGTATTTGGTCACTGTGGCCAACACACTACCGCCGGATTACCACACTCTACACTCTTACAGTTTTATAAACCGAATTTTTTTTTTTATTTTTTTTTATTTTATTTAATTTATTATTTAAAATCATTTAAAAATGTATAACTTTTTTTTTTTCACACCACACTACTTTTTTTTTTGTATAACTAAAACCACTTGACATTACACACGGACCGCAACTTCGCAATTCTGTCCCGTTTCTCCTATTTGGCCTCCTTTTATATCCTCCGAACGATAAAAAGGATTAACGGCCTTATATACTTACAAAACGCTATTTTCTGCCGAAAAAAGTTACCACATAACCACAGATACATTTACATGTATTTCGTGTTCTATCTGAGGTTTGACGATCGGAATTTAACATAGACAAAACATATAACAACCTCAGAACCTCAATCGAACCACTTCACACATTCACACAAACCTACATTTAGATAGAACTTTTACATTTTGTGGCAAAGGCTGTCGTAACACACATTGCTTGCTAATAAAATTTGTATTATATTTAATTCAAGTGCGTCAACAGATGCATTAGTTGTATTTTTGATTTCAATGCGCAAAGATGGGCCGACAAACAAGTTTAGATATTAGGGATAGAGTAATTGAACTGTTGAAACAAGGCAAAAAAGTATTAAAACCGTTTTAGGGCATATTCCTTTTAGTGGCTAACTTTCACAGTGAGCACGTTTCATGAACTTTGCCGGATTTAACTATTATTTTTATAAATAAAATTGTGGTTTATTCTAAAATATACCTAAGTACATATTTTTGTTTTTCAATCGGTTTGTGTATAATTTTTTATTTTCATAAAACTTCGGACAACATAACGTGGCTCATTTTCACTGTGACTTACTGTACGTATGAAAAATATAGATACACATTTATTTTTTCAAAACAAAAATGAAATATCCATGATGCAAATCGTTGCTACCCAATAAGCATTTTTGAATGCATTTGAATTACATTTGAGGTCAAATCCATTTTCCAATTTCCAACAATAATTTTTAACTTGAAATCAGAAACAGCCCATTCTCTGGAAAAAGGGCACTTTTTCGATATGAAAATGTTTTTGTTTCTCCACTTGAAAAAAAATATTGGAATTTGACTTGAATTCTATCGATATTCTCAAACCAAAATCAATCGTCAGAATAAAGCTTTTGAGCAACAAACTCTCGTCCAATAGAAACAAAGGAACAAAAATGTAACAATTATGATTGTCTGCTTGACTTATTTGCTCACTTTTTTGTTATGCATTTAACAATAATAACAATATTTTATACACAAAAATTAGTTGAATTATATATTCCTCTTTAAATTTTATTCTTCACTCACTTTTTAGTTTACTTATTGCTAATATGATTGAATTTAATTAATACTAGTTATGCTCTCAGTTCAGTTTGGAAAAGTGTTGTACCTCAAGTGTAAAAACATGTTGGATATAAACATGAGAATTGAGACTTTCCCCACATTGGATTCGTGCTAATTGGGAAATATCCAAATGTAGGAGAATGTAGAGTTTCCAAGGCAACCAAAGCGTTCAAAGGCATCCAGGAATTAATCAACAAGTATGAATTGGCACAGCAAACACAATCTCTAACGTTAGAGCGTGTAATTCTCAAACGTATCTCTAATCCAAAGCGAAGGTAGAAAACTACACTAGAAATCAATTGGAGAATGATTAGAAAAAGAAATATTTGCGAATTCTCAATAGAATCTCATTAGAAAACTACATTGGATTTCAATTCGGAAATTACAATTTTCTCCATTTGAGAGTTAATTCCCATTTTGTTTTAGATCGATATGATTCTCGACAGCTTCTCGAGTCGTCCTCTAATGTTACAGATTTGAGAAAGGGCTAGTTCTCGAGCCATTCTCAAACCGATATGGCCGTTTGGATTTAAATTTTTTTCTTTCCTTTTGAACATTTTCGTATAAGCAGGGTTGCACTTTCTTGTACTGTTCTATTAATACATTTTTCCTAGAAATATAGAAAAAGGAACATACGGATACCATTTCCTTTACTTCTTCGTTCGCGTATATGCTAGTTCTCGAGCCATTCTCAAACCGATATGGCCGTTTGGATTTAAATTTTTTTCCTTCCTTTTGAACATTTTCGTATAAGCAGGGTTGCACTTTCTTGTACTGTTCTATTAATACATTTTTCCTAGAAATATAGAAAAAGGAACATACCGATACCATTGCCTTTACTTCTTCGTTCGCGTATATGCAAATTTTAATTCATGTAAGATTAACATGATCGATCGTTACACATAGAATAGCAAAATTTTTTTCAAATTACACGATGTTTGAAACATGATTTTAGCTTTTTAAACGTCATTTGACATTTTGGTAAATTCAACCAAATTTTAGTGTTGATGCAACATGGAGCAATTTATAATAACTATACACTATGATTCAAATATAAAATTTTATTCCTAAATGTCATTTGGAATTTGGTTTATTTAACATGATGATAGTGTCAATAAAAACTAAAAAAATTAAAAAAAAAAAAATTAAAAGTGAAATGCATTTTTATTTCTAAAAGTTTTTAATATAAAATATTTTCTTTTCACTCCACATAGTTTGCAATTTTACCACGAGGAGGTCCTCCCATATCTCGCAATACCGAAGCACCTTTGTTTATTGAATGTACATTAGGCATATAACAAATGTTGACGAAAATTTTGGCATACCACCACGTGGTGGCAAATATTGTACAAGTAATGAATATCACTTTTTTAGGTGATTTCGGTTCAAAAACCTTCCGCGCACAGCTGTGCTATTATTATATTGAATAAGAATTTTCTGAAGAAAAATTAGTTTGGGGTGGGTGGGGCACTTCCCTTAGGTCCATTAAAAGGCGTGTTGGATCATGATAAGTGCATAGTACAAATTGTCTGAAGTAATTTAATCTTGTACCACTGTACCTAACTTACTTAAATACGCACATATGTATGTTTATCATATGTATCGACGTCGTTCTATTTTCCTCTCTTAGTTATATGTACATATACATATATATATACATAAATATGTATAACTCTATATGCAAATTTTAAAGAGAACATATGTACATACATATATCCATATGTAAAACTAGAATAGCGGAATCGCTTTACTGTATTCAATGTAAATTGTTGCTAATACTAATTCTTTGCTATTTTGTCAACAGCACGAAAACGGATTCTTTCCAATGAAGTTTTAAGTATATAAGCATGTAACGAAAAACAAAAGTCATTCGAAATAAAGAATTACTCACATCAACATTGTTAATTTGCTATCGGAGTTAATTTTTTATAGGCTCATTAAGTTGAGCTCAAACATTGGCGACCGTGACAGGACGTAACCAGGCAGTTGGTTATGTTCTAAATTCGCTTGTTTTCGTTGAATCGCATCTTATACTGATTTGAACAACTGGTGTTCATATCAACTATCGAAACATCGCTAAATTCATCCAGTTACGTAAATCGGCATTTCAGTTGGCAATGCCCAAAAAATCGGAAAAGATTGTGGATGATCTTGCGGGGCTGCAGCAACAACAAGTCACCGTAGAGAGAAATGTGCGGAGCATCATTGGCAAAATTGAAGAAGCTATTGGAAAAGATAAGCAGAGTGATCCGGCAGTTATTAAATGCAGATCAGAAATTTTGGAGTCACATTTTCAACAAATGTGGCAATTATGTAACAAGATTGAAAGGTTAGATCCAGCGGACGAGAGTCGCGCTAAACTCGAAGATGTCTACGTCGCTGCGAAGGTAATGATATCAAAAAGTATAGGTAAGGATAACTTCAGCACCACTCAAGACACCAGGTCAGTGAATGTCGAAAACTACTCCAGTATCTTGCACCAAAGCCGTCTACCTTCCTTGAAACTACCGAAATTTGATGGCAAATATGGCGAATACCATCGTTTCATTACCTCGTTTCAAAATTTGGTTCACAACGACGAATCTATACCAGTCATTGATAAATTTAATTACTTATTGAGCTCATTATCAGGTAATGCATTAAACGTTGTTATACCGTTCCAAGTGTCAGAAGAAAACTATCCAAAGGCACTCAAACAACTTGCTGAGCGGTATGACAAACGAGTTTAAATATTTCTGGAGCACATAGCTAATTTGTTTAATCTTCAACCCATGCCAAAGTCGGATGCAACCGCTCTGCGCGCAATTTTAGATAAAGTTTCTGCACTTCGAGCTTCGTTATTGTCATTAGGCTCCGAATCGGACATAATGAATGCCACGTTTATTCACTTAGTTTTATCAAAAATAGACGTCGAATCGAAATTGACGTATGACAGAAAACAAGATTTTGAAAAATTACCGTCATGGGAATTCTGTTATGACACATTAAGTCGGCATTGTCAACTTCTCGAAAGTAACCCGAAATCACAAAATGAAAGTAGCAAGGGTGCACCTCATAAGAAATCATCAAATTCGTTTGTGACTGCGCAGAGCAAATTAGCGTCAGGTTGTTTAAAATGCCAGTCGGCTGATCATCATTTAGCAAATAGTCCACAATTTATGTCGCTTTCAGTAGGTGATAGGTACACGTTGGCTAAACAACTAAGCCTTTGTCTTAACTGTCTTCGTAAGGGCCACATGGTTTCTAAATGTCCTTCAAAATCGAGATGCAGGACATGTCAGAGCTTGCACCATACCACTCTACATCGCCTTAGTCCGGTGGAAAACAATGTAACCACCACCAATACAACGCAAGCACCAGCGTTGTCTTTAGTGTCACAAAGTTCACGCCGTGCACTTATTCCTACAGCTCTTGTATTAATCAAAGACAAATATGGTAACTTTCAAACAGCGCGTGCTCTTCTAGATTCGTGCTCTGAAATTAACTTTATTACTGAGGAGTTAGCCAAAGGTCTCCAGCTTGGATGGAAAATAAATTGTAGAGAAATTTCTGGCATTGCCGATGTTCGTACCAACTTGCGGTTCTCAGTCAATGCAGTTATTAAATCAAGGGTCTCTAACTACGAAGTCACTTCAGATTTTGCTGTAACTAATCGCATTTCACTCAATCAACCAAATAATCGTGTAGACGCTACGAACTGGAATCTACCAGAAGGCATTGAATTGGCTGATCCTCTATTTTTTAAACCACAAAAAATTGATTTGCTATTAGGTTCACAAATTTTCTTTGAGACACTCATTGGAAACAACGTGACACCTAATGAAAACTCTCCTCGTTTAATCAACACCACATTAGGCTGGATTGTTGGTGGAGCATGGAGTAACTTAAGCTCTAATGTATATACATGCAATGTTGCGAGTACGCATGATCTTGATGCAATGCTAACGAAATTCTGGGACCTTGAACAGTTTTCAAACAAGCAAGTGAAACATTCTAAATTTACTCCGGAGGAAACGGAATGCGAGAACCATTTCAAACGACACGCAAAGATGCTCAAAAACGGTCGTATTCAGGTATCATTGCCATTCAAACAGTCTCCAAATTTACTTGGAAATTCCATGGAGTGCGCTAAACGCCGTTTCCTTCAACTCGAGCGTCGTCTAGAACGTGACGCGACCTTAAAAGAAATGTATTCAGCATTCATGCAAGAATACATGGATCTTGGACATATGACCCAAATTTACGATTTTGATTTCACATCATCATATTACATAATACCACACCACTGTGTATTACGGCCGGAGAGCCTCACAACGAAGCTACGTGTGGTTTTTGATGCCTCAGCTCAAACCACTGCACAGTGCTCATTAAACGACATGTTAATGGTTGGGCCCACAATTCAGCAAAACCTTATTTTGACCTTATTAGCTTTTCGATTACATCGTTACGGACTTACCGCAGATATTTGCAAAATGTATCGTCAATTTTTAATAGATCCCCATGATCGCAAATATCAGTTAATCTATTCGAGAGCAGATGTAAATGATCCTCTAAGTCTTTTTCAGTTGTACACGGTGACCTATGGCATGGCATGCGCACCATTTTTAGCGATTAGAAGTCTTCATTTCATGGCAAATCATTACAAAGACGAGTTTCCAACCAGATACCATAATTGATCTACACGGCAAGGCTGTTGAAACAACAAAGCTGTTGGCAAAGGCAGGCTTGCAACTCGCTAAATGGAAAAGCAATCATCGTGAGTGGCGAACAGACTCTGAAGAATTTCAAATAAAGCTCGAGGAATCGGATGTAACAAAGGCTCTTGGAATGTCGTGGAAACCGTATGATGATGTTTTCTGTTTTAAATATGACTTGCCGGTTAAGCAGCATCCTACTAAGCGATCCGTCGTTTCAACGCTTGCACATTTGTATGACATACTGGGCTTGGTAAGTCCCGTAATAATTCGCTGTAAAATCTTTGTACAACAACTTTGGATACAACGCATTGGATGGGACGAAATGCTGCCCAATGACCTAAATAATCACTGGAAGCAAATAGAAGCAGCAACATTTAAATTGCATTGAAATACCCAGGTACGTACAATCATCCTTGACCTATAAATGTGATGTACACGGCTTTGCAGATGCATCTCAACGAGCATATGGATGCTGCATCTATCGTCATTCGAATAAAGACGGCGAAATCACCACATCACTATTAATTTCAAAATCAAAGGTTGCCCCAATAAAGGCAGTTTCATTACCTCGTTTGGAATTGTGCGCAGCTGTTTTATTGTCCTCAACATGGAGCAAAATAAAGGGCAAACTTGACCCATATATTAATGACGTATACTTTTGGACAGATTCGACTACAGTGTTGCAGTGGATAAAAATGCATTCGTCGACTCTCAACTGTTTTGTAGCCAACAGAGTTTCAGAGCTGCAAGATAATTCAATTGGCGTAAATTGGAGATATGTACCCACCAAACAAAATCCGGCCGATATAGTATCACGAGGCTGCACGGCAAGTGAACTATCGCACACTATGTGGTTCAAGGGACCGTTGTTTCTTTTAGGGGATACAAATACATGGCCTAAAGAGTCAGCAAACAACTCATTGAGCAACCTGGTTTTGGAACAGCGAAAACAAATTGCTCTGAATTGTAGCACTGTTGGCACAGCTGATAACATTGTCGAAAACATTATTTTATATAATAAGGGTGATGGCTTTGTTTTACGACCCTTTAACAAAGTCGCTCCTAACCATGTAGCACTAAATATTTCATTCGTTTCGCCAGAGGAACTTCATCAAACATTCTTATACATTGTTTCATCCATTCAGCACTCACACTATGCATCTGAAATAAAGTTTCTTAAGGCAGGCAAAACACTCAAGCCTGAACTGCAAAGGCTAGCACCGTTTTTGATTGAGACACCTACGCAAACATCACCCAAATTAATTTTACGAGTTGGAGGTCGACTGGATCGAGCACCCATTGAATACAATGCGAAGTTTCCTGCTTTGTTGCCGAAACAACATCCATTTACACGCAAATTCGTGGAACATTTGCATCTAAAAAACAAGCATGCAGGCCCGAAGGTGTTAATCGGAATTATGCGACTGCAAATTTGGGTTGTTAATGCGCGTGAATTAGCACGAAAGGTGGTCAACTCTTGCGTGCATTGTTTTCACTACAAACCAAGGTTGGCGCAACAAATAATTTATTTATTTATTTATTTATTTATTTTACGTCGTATCGCATTCGTGGAAAGGCGCCTTACAAAACCTATCTCGCAATATTTGTCTGCTTTTCATCAAAGGCTGTACATGCAGAACTAATATCTGATTTATCAACAAATACTTTTGTTCTATCATTAAAGCGTTTTATAAGTAGACGAGGCATACCACATAGAATCTATTGCGACAACGCTACGAACTTTGTGGGCGCACAAAAACAATTGAATGAATTCAAGCGTCAATTATTCAACCAGCAATCAATATCTGATTTGGAACAGTTTAGCAGCATGCATGGGTTTGAATTTCAATTTATTCCACCACGAGCTCCCCACTTTGGAGGATTGTGGGAAGCTGCTGTGAAATCAATGAAAACATTGCTGCTAAAAAACATTTCACAATCTAACTTGACATTCGAAGAACTTCAGACGGTAATGATTGAGGTCGAGGCCATATTGAATTCGCGGCCGATTACCCCACTGACTGATGATCCAAATGATGGGGAGGCGCTAACCCCAGCACACTTGCTCATTGGTACTTCATTAAAGGCATTGCCGGAGCCACAACTCAATACCATAAATGAGTCACGTCTAACTAGTTGGCAGCGTATTACTTACTTAAAGCAACGATTGTGGGACTTGTGGCGTCGCGACTATCTTTATACATTACAAGTTCGTGCTAAATGGCTAGACAAACAACAAAATATAATGCCTGGTCAGCTTGTTATAATACATAACGATAATTTACCACCACAACAATGGGCACTTGGGCGCATTACAAAGACGATCTCAGGGGCCGATGGGCGCGTACGAGTAGTTGACATTCTCACCAAAGGAGGTACTTTACGGCGACCCGTGCATAAAGTAGCTCCTTTGCCAATTGAAAAGTAATGGTTTGAAAGGAATCTTTCAACGGGTGGAGTATGTTGGATCATGATAAGTGCATAGTACAAATTGTCTGAAGTTATTTAATCTTGTACCACTGTACCTAACTTACTTAAATACGCACATATGTATGTTTATCATATGTATCGACTCCGTTCTATTTTCCTCTCTTAGTTATATGTACATATACATATATATATACATAAATATGTATAACTCTATATGCAAATTTTAAAGAGAACATATGTACATACATATATCCATATGTAAAACTAGAATAGCGGAATCGCTTTACTGTATTCAATGTAAATTGTTGCTAATACTAATTCTTTGCTATTTTGTCAACAGCACGAAAACGGATTCTTTCCAATGAAGTTTTAAGTATATAAGCATGTAACGAAAAACAAAAGTCATTCGAAATAAAGAATTACTCACATCAACATTGTTAATTTGCTATCGGAGTTAATTTTTTATAGGCTCATTAAGTTGAGCTCAAACAAGGCGTTTGTAATAATAGTAAGATTATTAGTTAAATAAATATCTATTATTATGAAGAAAAACGTGTACACTGTACAAAACTTTTTGTTTTTTTCAGCAGTTCTGATAAAAAAGTAATTTCGTTTTGCGCGGAAACTTTTTTGCAATTTCGCAAAAAAAAAAAATAATGGTTCATACTTTTTTATGCTCTATTCCCATATGGTATGCCGTTTTTCGTATTTGCAAAAATTGTAAAAAGTTATATGCCTAATGTATTTACATGTCGCACCCTAAATCATAATGTGACAAAACACTTGACCGAAAAATTACCATTATACGTGGTCTTTTGCCATACGATTGCTTGTAAAGAAAAAAGTTTTTTGGCTCTCCTGAAAATATTTGAATTTTGAGTTGTGTTACTTTATGATTTAGGGCGCGATATATTTTTATTAAATCGTTTTCATAGTGAAGAAAAAAATTCAGTAAAAACGAAGTAAATCGTAACGACTTGCTCCCATTTTGGTAGTAACAGCAATTCTACGAAATTGCACAGCATTGATTCCTTCATTCTCTTCATTTTCACACAAACACATACGCATTTTTTAAATTGAAGAAGAAGAAGACCATTTGAGTTACCAAACTATTTAGTATAAATAATGGTAAAAATTATCTCATTTCGATACACATATCGATGTGCTAGTGCACAAACCGGATAAGTGCAGGTTTTGGCGAAACTGAGTTAATTGCATTTTTGGAATCATCAACACTATACCTACATACCTCGTGTGCAATTTTTGAAAGCAAATTACACTGTAGGTAAATTTTTAACTTTTGAAATATCACAGAGAAACGCCGAAACACGTAAACTTAATTTTTGGCTGTAGAATACGTTGGCGTTTTCAGAAAGTCAAAATTAGCTCTTGTTTTCGAGAAATTTAGGAAAGAAATTTCAGAGCTCTGAAGGTAATTTTTAATAATATGCATGCATATATTTTCTTCATTTAAAAACTGCGTAATTGGTCTTTTAATTCTCTGTAAGACGATATGAAGATCATCTAATTCATTTAATACGATATATGTGTTATCGGGCTTGAAAAAAATGCCTATGGTGACATTTCAACTTTTGTTGCACAAAGTGCAATAACTGATGCAGATACGTGGAACTCGTATATGTGAAAATTGTTCACCTATTCATTTTGAATGAAAGTGTTTATGTCGCTTTTTCACGCAGAAGGACTATTTTCGGAGTTATAAAAAAATAAAGGTGCAAAACCATATATGTGAACAATCAGTTGTGTGGGAGCTATATGTTGTAGTGACCCGATCTTGACAATTTTCAGGGAAAAGGTCAATACGAGTTGAAATTCTCCAAAGTTTCATGTCCGTAGCTGTTTAAATAGCTAAGTTATACACCAACATGTCCATATCTGAAAAATCGGTTGTATGGCAGCTATACGTTATAGTCACCCGATTTCAATTATTTTCAGAAATGGTTAAGGTAATGCTAAAATATGGTCATGTGCAAAGTTTGGGCAATTTATCTCATAAACTGACTGAGTTATTAACGAAAAAGTCCAAATTGATGGTAATTTTTAAATACCGTTATCTCGTAAACCGGAGCCAGTTTGGAAAAACTAATGATGGAATTGTGGCCGCTGTGGTGCAGTGGGTAGAGTGCTCGCCTGCAATGCCAGAGGTCTCGGGTTCAAACCACGGTCCGAGCAAAACAATTTTTCTAATTAGTAAAAATCCAATTGTTGGGTTTTTTAAGAGCAGCGGTCACCTCTCGGCAGTGGGCGGCATACCCTCCGAGAGTATTGCTGCCATGAAAAAGCTTCTCATAAAAAATGCATTCGCCGTTCGGAGCCGGCATAAAATTGTAGGTCCACCCAATTAGTAGGAAAAACAAAAAGGAGCACACCTCGAATTGGGAGAGAAGCTCGGCCATAAAACTCGTCAGAGTTATAATAGCGCCATTGTATTATTATTATATATATATAACCTACAATAATATATATGAATTTTAATCCTAATAATGGGTTCGAGGATGTATTAAAATTATTAATTATGTGGTTTTCTATTATTCGACCAGGCCCACAACAAGTGGTATGTAGTATTCCAGGATCTCTCATATTTTCACACATTTTTATCTATCTTTATAATTTTTTTAGTTTAACTATGTTAGGATGATACATAAATAACCCATAAAAATGTACTATTTGAATTTAATAAATATGTTAGTGTTTTAAATGAACAATAAAATATGTATTAACAGAAATAAATTGAATAAATTCTTCATAGAAGAGATCTAGCAAACATTTTTGCAATTTAAAAAAGTTAGCGCCAAATGGGTTAAGTGCCCAACAAATTTTATTCACTAAAAAATAGTGTAGTTACTGAAGCAATCAATATAATTTTAGCACATTTGGATTCTACATACTCCAATTAACTATTCGTAATCGTTATAACTGAAAAAAATGTTACAGTTAACAAATTATTGCTATTTAAACACAAAATTTGCTCTCCTGAACATTTTTCAAAATATCACTTATCCGGTTTGTGCAGTAGCACATCGATATGCGTATGTCCCACATCCCGCAGTTTTCACGATATGATATTTAACCAATCTCCTGTATTACTTTCTGCATCAGACATGAAGATTTCGCTTTTTGGGTCATTTATTTTAATGAGATTAATTTATTCTTCCTATTTCACTTTCAGAAACAGTTTGTATTAATTTGTTATTCCTTTTTCTGGTATTTTTTTTTCTAATATTTTTTTGGTTTTGATTTCAAACCAAAAATACTGTGATGGTAATATAATATATTTAATTCCAGGAATGATTAAATTAAGTACCAAATGATATTAGAAATAAACTATCCTTTTTTACTGTGTAGGTACAAAAAAGGGCAATAATGTATAATAAACCTGGAAAATATCAATACCTGCATTCCATCATTGAATAGACATACGCATGGTATAAAAAATACAGGTATGTGCATTGTCATTTTGACGCTGTCTTTTTGATTAAAAAGCAGATTTTTGAAGTTTAATCTTATGTCAGTTTTGGAGTATAGCGTTGCCAGACTTTTATTTTTTGAATGCGTAGATTTTTGTTTGAAAGGTTGGGTATTTCAGGAATCAAAGGACAGAAAGAGAAAGGGCACTAGTGAGCAGATTTATGGAACTTCCGGTAGCTCCTCTTCGCTCACTCCACAAATCTTTATCCACTCTCCGCGAATAAAGGGTATCGTCGGAAATTAGAAAAATTTTATATCACCGTCTTTGCAGCCATATTTGGTATTATTGCACCGCGGAAATAAGCAACTCATATTGTTAAAATCTAGGGTACATATTTTTTTGTAATTGGATTGGACATATGTACATACATACATATATAGACTGAAATGCTCACTTGGTATGGTGGTGTACATACATATCGTCGTTTAAGGTGCAAAACCGCGTGACATTTTTGCCAAAAATGAGATTTCATCAAAAATACATTCCTGGCGTCCGTCCCCATCCATTCATGCAACAATTTTGAGATTCACACAACGCAATTCCAAATAATGACACTGTTTCAAAACCGCGTTTTGTAATGAAATTTTTCGAACCAATACCGCGAATAATAGGTGTTATTGCTTTATAACTGTACTGTAATGTACTACAGTTGATTATACTTTCATAAATACGAAATGGATTATAACTTTGCTTTATTGAAGAAAAGTTTTTGCGTACGCCTACAAAACCGCCTATACGTCACTATTGAACAAAATAAAAGACGCAAAACCGCTTATAAATAGATAAGTAAGCCAATAACTGCACATATAACTGTTTTTCGTCAAAATGATATTTGGATTAAGAATATAATCCAAAAATCTACCTTGGTTTGCAAAAATAGAGCAATGGCATATATAAGTGAAAAATCCAACAGCTCAGCAGGACCATCGGTAGCCGCAGTGCTTAGCGTTTCGCTAATATTCGACTACTGATGGTTGGAGCGTAGGTTCAAAGCCTGGTGTGCTCCCGAGAAGATGTCTGATGATGAAGAAAGTGGTTTTTCTTCGAAATAGCTATCACATCTACCATCGCTGTATGAGCTAACTGGATTTTTCCGCTTATTCCAAAGTATAAAAATTAAAATTAAAAATAATAATTTCGTGCTAGACACTAACATACCTAATAATGTTAAATTATAAATTGTGCTGTTGAACATACAACTACTGTACACAGCGCCCGCTGTCCGTCAGCTGCCAACCAGTATTCAACACTTGCATAGCAGATGTACGAAAATCGTACACTAAGTGAGGTTAGATTGAATAGAGCAATGGCATATATAAGTGAAAAATCCAACAGCTCAGCAGGACCATCGGTAGCCGCAGTGCTTAGCGTTTCACTAATATTCGACTACTGATGGTTGGAGCGTAGGTTCAAAGCCTGGTGTGCTCCCGAGAAGATGTCAGATGATGAAGAAAGTGGTTTTTCTTCGAAATAGCTATCACATCTACCATCGCTGTATGAGCTAATTGGATTTTTCCGCTTATTCCAAAGTATAAAAATTAAAATTAAAAATAATAATTTCGTGCTAGACACTAACATACCTAATAACGTTAAATTATAAATTGTGCTGTTGTACATACAACTACTGTACACAGCGCCCGCTGCCCGTCAGCTGCCAACCAGTATTCAACACTTGCATAGCAGATGTACGAAAATCGTACACTAAGTGAGGTTAGATTGAATAGACCAATGGCATATATAAGTGAAAAATCCAACAGCTCAGCACGACCATCGGTAGCCGCAGTGCTTAGCGTTTCGCTAATATTCGACTACTGATGGTTGGAGCGTAGGTTCAAAGCCTGGTGTGCTCCCGAGAAGATGTCAGATGATGAAGAAAGTGGTTTTTCTTCGAAATAGCTATCACATCTACCATCGCTGTATGAGCTAATTGGATTTTTCCGCTTATTCCAAAGTATAAAAATTAAAATTAAAAATAATAGTTTCGTGCTAGACACTAACATACCTAATAATGTTAAATTATAAATTGTGCTGTTGTACATACAACTACTGTACACAGCGCCCTCTGTCCGTCAGCTGCCAACCAGTATTCAACACTTGCATAGCAGATGTACGAAAATCGTGCACTAAGTGAGGTTAGATTGAATAGAGCAATGGCATATATAAGTGAAAAATCCAACAGCTCAGCTGGACCATCGGTAGCCGCAGTGCTTAGCGTTTCGCTAATATTCGACTACTGATGATTGGAGCGTAGGTTCAAAGCCTGGTGTGCTCCCGAGAAGATGTCTGATGATGAAGAAAGTGGTTTTTCTTCGAAATAGCTATCACATCTACCATCGCTGTATGAGCTAATTGGATTTTTCCGCTTATTCCAAAGTATAAAAATTAAAATTAAAAATAATAATTTCGTGCTAGACACTAACATACCTAATAATGTTAAATTATAAATTGTGCTGTTGTACATACACCTACTGTACACAGCGCCCCCTGTCCGTCAGCTGCCAACCAGTATTCAACACTTGCACAGCAGATGTAGGAAAATCGTACACTAAGTGAGGTTAGATTGAATAGAGCAATGGCATATATAAGTGAAAAATCCAACAGCTCAGCAGGACCATCGGTAGCCGCAGTGCTTAGCGTTTCGCTAATATTCGACTACTGATGGTTGGAGCGTAGGTTCAAAGCCTGGTGTGCTCCTGAGAAGATGTCTGATGATGAAGAAAGTGGTTTTTCTTCGAAATAGCTATCACATCTACCATCGCTGTATGAGCTAATTGGATTTTTCCGCTTATTCCAAAGTATAAAAATTAAAATTAAAAATAATAATTTCGTGCTAGATATTTCTTTTCTGGTATTGGAATCGCGTAAAATTGTGAGAAAAAATTTTTTTACGTGGCAACTTTTGCGGTGATTTTTAATTTCGAAATTTTTAGGAGTGATTTTTTTTTATTGGTTTTGAGAACAAAAAAAAATTTTTTTGTTGGTTTCAATTGTGTTTAGAGTTTTAATTTAATTTTTAGTATTGCAAATTTTTTTTTGTAATTTTACAATTCGGTTTGGCGGCGATAAATTCTTTTCTCTAAGTTGGAAATTTTATATTGATTTTTTTTTTTTTGCGTTGGAAATTTTTTAAATATCTGGAAACAAAATGGAAATAAATCGTTTATCGCAGTGTAGTGTGTCAGAGCAAGTCGCCAACAACAACAAAGCCACAAGCTGACTTCTAAATGTCCGGCTGTGGAATGTACACATTTTGCTATGTCAACAAAATTCTAATTCTATTCATTTTCTCACGCTAAGTACATAAGTAGCACAAGTTGTGGAGTTGCATCGGATTGCATACGCCGACTCTATATATGTAGATATGTGCGGCTGCACTGCCGGTGTCTCCACGCTTGGTATATGTACATATGTGTGTGACTGCATTGCTTGCAGCCCCACGTTGGATATGTTGGTGTTGGTGACTGCACTGAAATATGCATCTAGTAAAGTACCGAGCTATGCACATATGAATACATGTACATATGTATGTGCAAGTGTATGCCTTGCTTATGTTTAGTTTATAAGACATAGAAGTAAATATGTATCTAGTAAATAAGAATATTTACTTCAATTTTTAGAGATAAGAATTGCTATAAATAAGCTGAACATTTTTGAATAAATGATTATTATTTGATGTACCACCATCTAATACAGACTTTTATTCCTGGAAGATATTTTATGGCGATCCTGCCAGACTGCTAGTAAAAAAAAGCAGACTGGTTTGATCCTGTTGAATGCAGACTGCTAATTAATAAGAAAGCAGACTGCTGAAAGTTCAACAGTGCAGTAAAAAACAAATTCTAAGGATCGAGGATGACAAGCATCCTACTGCCTACATGCAGCACCTGAGTCGTATAAATGTATGGATCGAGAGCAACAACACAACCGGCAGCAACACCTGAATCATATTAATGTATGTAGGATCCGAGGGTCGAGAGCAACAACACAACCGACAGCAACACCTGAATCATATTAATGTATGTAGGATCACGAGGGTCGAGAACAACAATATATCCGGCAGCAGCAGCTGAATCATATTTAATAAGTATAAAAAAAAAAACAATATATAGAAATCTTCGGCGTCCGATAGGCGCCCGCCAAGTTGCAGATAATTTTTCTGCTTAGGTAATAAATTAAGCAATTTTTTTTCTTTTCTCGAAAAAAAAAACAATTTTTTTTAAACAGTTTCCAATGCAAGACATTACTCAAGAAGAATTGTTTTTGAAAACATTTTCTTTGAAGATTTTTTTTACTTAATTCAATGATGCCTAGGGATTTTTCTAAACGTCCTAGGGATTTTTCCAAGGGATTTCTTAGCTGTGGAGCAAACCCAAATGAAACAATTAAAATCGAAGAACGTAATTATCAAAAAGAACTAGAATGGTTAAGGAATTTATGGAAAGAAATTGGTATGACCAGAGAACCTACCATACAAGATATACTCTCCCCAACCACACAAGAGGAGGAAATTAGTAGAATGATGCGTAAGTATTGCAAATTCTGAAAAATTCCCAGTTAACAATTTCAAAATGGGTGGAAAAGAATCCAAAATTGAAAACCCAAACGCAAACGTTATAAATAACATAAAAGTAGTTGACCATACTGAAACACTAGAATTTATTAAAGTGTTGCTTCTGATTGTAACAATCTGCACTTGCATCAGTTTGTTCCTGAGAATATACTCACTTCATAATAAATTTTTGAAAAAGAAGTACCAGAGCCGCGCAGACGGCCTGGATAAGATTTAATTATTATACCCAATGGAAAAGTGGGATGATATTTTGCGGGAACTTACTGAAGAAAAAATAAACGCTGAAAAATCATATAAGTGTATATGTAAAAACACTAAAATCAAATTAGAGACAATAAAGAAACACCTCAAAATTATATTTTTGTCATTAAATAATTCAGGAATAATACTACGAAGGGTAAACAATACTCTAACAAAAGCTCATCAGGTAGAAGCCTACCAAATATTTTCGAGCATTAGAAACAAATTAATATACTCGTTATCGAGATACGGCATTGACTTCACAGTACCAAAAACTTTTGGACATAATATTGAGATCGATTTCGACACTAGTTTGAACGAAAACAGTTCAGATACTGAGGAAGAACAAGAATCAGAAGAAAAAATTCTTCAAGGTATAAGTGTAATCTGGCAAACCGAGACTGTTGCACAGACAGCGACATTTTTACCTAACATAGACCAGAATACCCAAACAGATACAAACATGGCGCAAACAATGGTAGCTTTTATTAAAACAGCGTCATCGATATTGCCCGAATTCGATGGCAAACCCGAAAACCTACCCAGTTTCTTGGATGCCCTTGATATTGTAGAGCAAATCAAAGAAACACATGAGGCTGTCGCAGTATCTATGATAAAGACAAAGCTAAAGGGTACGGCCAGAAATCTGGTAAGTACTGAAGCAACTATACAAGAAATAAAACAAAAATTAAAAAATGCAGTAAAGGGCGAGTCAGTAGAAGTTTTAACTGCAAAACTCCTAAACATCCAGCAGCGCAGTAAAACTGCAAATCAGTACACTGCTGAAATTGAGAAACTCACAAAATCGTTGGAAGGAGCATACATATCCGACGGACTAACCCCAGAGTTAGCAACCAAGTATGCTACACAATCAGCTGTGAAAGCTATGTGTAAAAACTGCTCCAACGAAAAGGTGAAAACCATTATGCAAGCTGGTACGTTCACCTCGATGAACGAAGCTATATCGAAATTTAAAAATAGCTGTACAGAAATAACGGGTAACCCTAACTCATTACTTCATATACGCCAACAAAATTATTCTCGCGGTAATTTCCGCAGAGGTTACCAATCTAATAATTATAGAGGTAGCCAAAGGCGTACATACCCACCACGTTTTAACAATTTCAACAACAATAACAATAATAATAGGTCAAATAACCAAAGATCGGTTCGAAACTTTGGATCACGAGGTTCTAACCGTAATAATACCAGAAACGTACGAAATATTAACCAACAGGAAAACCAACAAACTCCACCTCAATAAATAAAAAATTATATGTTTTCAATTTACACCTCAATAGCTATATATCCTCCAAAACAACTCTAAATAACTCAATTTCAACCCTCCTGATCGATACAGGAGCAGATATTTCAATTATAAAAAAGGGTCAAATTGACAGTAATGTCACAATAGATTGTTCACAAAAAACTGAATTGAAAGGCATTGGTCAAGGTATAACAAGCACTCTTGGAACGGTTAAAGCAGATTTAAAAGATGATTATCTACTAATCAGACACAAATTTCACATAGTAGAAGATAATTTTCCAATTCCTTGCGACGGAATTTTAGGACTTGATTTTATTAAAAAATACAATTGCATTTTAGATTACAACAAAAACGGAGACACCCTAATATTACGGCCATATGACTACCCAGAAAACATCATAATACAAATGTCAAATAGACCATCCATCAATACTATAACAATACCTGCAAGATCGGAAGTAATCCGACAGATCCATATTAAAAGTAACAAATCTGAACTATTAGTACCTCATCAAGCATTATCTGAAGGCATTTTTATAGCCAATACATTAGTAAATTCACATGAAACCTTTATTAGAGTTATAAATACAACAGATAAAAACGCAACCATTCAAAATTTCAAAATCGATATAGAAAATTTAAATGATTACACAATAGTGAAAACTAAATCTGAATCAGCAGAAAATAATAAAGAAAAGTTAGAAAGATTAAATAAAAATTTCCCACCTTTCGCTAGTCAATCACTTAATACATTATGCTCAGAATTCATTGATATATTCTCATTAGAAACCGAACCGATAACCACTAATAATTTTTACAAGCAAAAATTACACATGAAAGATGATAACCCTGTTTATGTCAAAAACTACAGAATTCCACAAGCTCATAAAAATGAAATTGGTAAACATGTAAATAAATTAATTGAAGACGACATTATAGAGCCGTCTATATCAGAATATAATAGCCCAATTCTCCTGGTACCCAAAAAACCATTACCCGGAAAAAATGATAAAAGATGGAGACTAGTCGTTGATTATAGACAGGTAAATAAAAAACTAACAGCGGATAAATTTCCATTGCCAAGAATTGATGATATCCTGGATCAATTAGGCAGAGCTAAATATTTTTCATGCCTGGACTTAATGTCTGGCTTTCATCAAATTGAATTACATAAAGACTCTAGGGACATCACCTCGTTTACGGCGGACGATGGCACGTACCGTTTCAAAAGATTGCCGTATGGTGTGAAGGTAGCGCCTAACTCATTTCAAAGAATGATGACTCTGGCATTTGCAGGTCTTAAACCATCACAAGCGTTTCTATACATGGATGATTTAGTGGTATTGGGATGCTCAGAAAAACATATGATTACAAATTTGAGAGATGTATTTTCTACTTGCAGAAAATATAATTTAAAATTACACCCAGATAAATGTTTATTTTTTAACCAAGAAATCACTTATCTTGGACATAAATGCACAAATAAAGGAATTTTACCTGACCCTAGTAAATTTGAAATTATTCTAAACTACCCAATCCCAAAAAGCGCAGATGAAGTTAAGCGATTTGTCGCATTTTGTAACTATTACCGAAGATTTGTTCCAGATTTTGCAGCCCATTCTAGAATTTTAACGAGATTGTGTAAAAAGAATGTCCCCTTCGAATGGACAGAGGAATGCCAAAAAGCTTTTAACTATTTGAAAGAGGCATTAATACACCGAAATATTTTACAATACCCAGATTTCGATAAAGAATTTTGTATAACAACAGATGCCAGTGGATTTGCCTGCGGCGCAGTTCTTAGTCAAGAATATGAAGGCAAACAACTACCAATTGCCTATGCGTCAAGAGCATTCACAAAAGGCGAAAGCAATAAAGCAACAATTGAAAAGCAGTTGGCGGCAATACATTGGGCAATAACTTATTTTAGACCATACGTTTATGGCAGAAAATTTTTAATTAAAACAGACCATCGCCCCTTAACATACCTATTTTCGATGAAAAACCCTTCATCAAAATTAACCAGAGTTCGATTGGAGTTGGAGGAATATTTCTTTGAGGTGGAGTATATTGCAGGTAAAGAAAATTATGTTGCGGATGCACTATCACGCATAAATATAAATGATTTAAAATACATGTCGGTTAAGGTATGCCAGATAATGAGGGTTACGACACGATCGGAAACCAATAAAACTTCCAATAATAAAAATTCCAACAATAAAAATATCAAAAATAAATGTCACGAAGAGAACATAAAAATATATGAAGCGCTTAATAAATGTGAAGTAAGAAAGCTAGCTCAGCTCGTTTTCGATCCCCCGAAACTGCAGTTCAAAAAGGGAAAGAAAATTTGTAGCAAAATAGATATTAATGATTTGATTGTTCAGGCGAAGATTGATTCAGGTCAATCCTTTGCCAGGCTTCCGAATGAAGCCGGCAATTCAAGCATTAATAATAATTCAATTGTTAAGACGAAGATTGATTTAGGTCAATTCTTTGCCAGGTTAATGATAGAAGCCAACAATTTGAAAATAAATAAAATACAGTTGTCCTTAGGAGACAAATTGTTTAAAAATAATTATACTCGAGTAGACGAATTTAAAGAAATAGGTAACAAAGTTCTCAAAAATTTAACTATTGCATTAACTCCGGAGGTTATGCACGTGACAGATAAGGAAGTAATTAAAAAGATATTACAAAAATATCACGATGATCCTGTTAATGGTGGCCACCCAGGTATCAATCGCACTACTAATAAAATTAAACAAAAATATTATTGGAAAAATATGAAAAATGACACAAAAAGTTATATTAAAAAATGCATTAAATGTAGTAAAAACAAAGTAAATAAAAATTTGAAAGAACTAATGATAATAACCGAAACGCCCACAAAAGCGTTTGATACGGTGCAGGTTGATACAATTGGACCATTACCGGTATCGGTAAACGGAAATGAATATGCAGTCACTATTGTATGTGACCTTACCAAATATCTGATCGCAATTCCAATTGCAAGCAAGCACGCAAAAACAGTCGCCAAAGCAATTTTTGAAAACTTTATTTTGATTTATGTTTGTATGAAAACAATCATAACATATATGGGAACTGAATACAAAAACAACATATTTGAAGAATTGTTTAAACTTTTAAAAATTGAACACAAAACATCCACCCCATATCACCATCAAACTTTGGGCACTGTTGAGCGTAGCCATAGAACTTTTAATGAATACATCCGTTCTTATATTTCCACTAACAAAAATGATTGGGATGAGTATATCAAATATTTTGCATACTGTTACAATACAACACCATCCACAGTTCACGGTTACTGCCCATTCGAGTTAGTCTTTGGAAAGATACCCCTGACGTACGAATTTTTACAAGAAAGTACAATTAGCCCAGTTTATAATTATGAGGCTTACGATAAAGAAATTAAATATAGATTGCAAATAGCACAACAAAGAGCTAATAAGTTAGTTAAGGAAAGTAAAGAAAAACAAAAAATTCATTACGATAAAAATCTTCAATTTAAAGAAATTAATATAGGAGATTTAGTGTTAATTAAAAATGAAGCAGGTCATAAGTTAGATAATAGATATAAAGGGCCCTATAGAGTAGTAAATATCGATAAGAAAAATAACTATACCTTAACCCAATTTAATGTAGAAAATCTAGATTTAAATAACTAAGCGATAAAACTAAGAAAATCATAATTCATAAAAACAGACTTAAGCTATTTGAATAAGATCACTTTAATTTTACAAAAACGTTAAATTTTATTACTCATAAATTTCACTTATCCATAATTTTTCTACTTTATGTTTTACGTACACAAAACAATTCTAAGTTACAAGTATCATAAACAAAAAGCCGACTTTTATTCAAAGTAAAATATAAAACAAGAAAAAGTATCACATTAATAAACAAACAACTAAACAAACATCTAAAAACATGAGTTATTGTTCAACCACTTGAAATAAAACACAACAAAACCATTGCAGCAACAGAAAAATTTTTGTAAACAAATGACAAATAATAAACATCTCAAAATATCAAATTTATGCCCATAAATGTATAAAAATGTACAAAAAAAAAAAAAAAAGTACACTACAAAACATTACAACTCTAAAATCGTTCATATGTATTCACGATTTTTTTTAGGAAAGGAAGTGTAGTGTGTCAGAGCAAGTCGCCAACAACAACAAAGCCACAAGCTGACTTCTAAATGTCGGCTGTGGAATGTACACATTTTGCTATGTCAACAAAATTCTAATTCTATTCATTTTCTCACGCTAAGTACATAAGTAGCACAAGTTGTGGAGTTGCATCGGATTGCATACGCCGACTCTATATATGTAGATATGTGCGGCTGCACTGCCGGTGTCTCCACGCTTGGTATATGTACATATGTGTGTGACTGCATTGCTTGCAGCCCCACGTTGGATATGTTGGTGTTGGTGACTGCACTGAAATATGCATCTAGTAAAGTACCGAGCTATGCACATATGAATACATGTACATATGTATGTGCAAGTGTATGCCTTGCTTATGTTTAGTTTATAAGACATAGAAGTAAATATGTATCTAGTAAATAAGAATATTTACTTCAATTTTTAGAGATAAGAATTACTATAAATAAGCTGAACATTTTTGAATAAATGATTATTATTTGATGTACCACCATCTAATACAGACTTTTATTCCTGGAAGATATTTTATGGCGATCCTGCCAGACTGCTAGTAAAAAAAAGCAGACTGGTTTGATCCTGTTGAATGCAGACTGCTAATTAATAAGAAAGCAGACTGCTGAAAGTTCAACAGTGCAGTAAAAAACAAATTCTAAGGATCGAGGATGACAAGCATCCTACTGCCTACATGCAGCACCTGAGTCGTATAAATGTATGGATCGAGAGCAACAACACAACCGGCAGCAACACCTGAATCATATTAATGTATGTAGGATCCGAGGGTCGAGAGCAACAACACAACCGACAGCAACACCTGAATCATATTAATGTATGTAGGATCACGAGGGTCGAGAACAACAATATATCCGGCAGCAGCAGCTGAATCATATTTAATAAGTATAAAAAAAAAAAAAACAATATATAGAAATCTTCGGCGTCCGATAGGCGCCCGCCAAGTAGCAGATAATTTTTCTGCTTAGGTAATAAATTAAGCAATTTTTTTTCTTTTCTCGAAAAAAAAAACAATTTTTTTTAAACAGTTTCCAATGCAAGACATTACTCAAGAAGAATTGTTTTTGAAAACATTTTCTTTGAAGATTTTTTTTACTTAATTCAATGATGCCTAGGGATTTTTCTAAACGTCCTAGGGATTTTTCCAAGGGATTACTTAGCTGTGGAGCAAACCCAAATGAAACAATTAAAATCGAAGAACGTAATTATCAAAAAGAACTAGAATGGTTAAGGAATTTATGGAAAGAAATTGGTATGACCAGAGAACCTACCATACAAGATATACTCTCCCCAACCACACAAGAGGAGGAAATTAGTAGAATGATGCGTAAGTATTGCAAATTCTGAAAAATTCCCAGTTAACAATTTCAAAATGGGTGGAAAAGAATCCAAAATTGAAAACCCAAACGCAAACGTTATAAATAACATAAAAGTAGTTGACCATACTGAAACACTAGAATTTATTAAAGTGTTGCTTCTGATTGTAACAATCTGCACTTGCATCAGTTTGTTCCTGAGAATATACTCACTTCATAATAAATTTTTGAAAAAGAAGTACCAGAGCCGCGCAGACGGCCTGGATAAGATTTAATTATTATACCCAATGGAAAAGTGGGATGATATTTTGCGGGAACTTACTGAAGAAAAAATAAACGCTGAAAAATCATATAAGTGTATATGTAAAAACACTAAAATCAAATTAGAGACAATAAAGAAACACCTCAAAATTATATTTTTGTCATTAAATAATTCAGGAATAATACTACGAAGGGTAAACAATACTCTAACAAAAGCTCATCAGGTAGAAGCCTACCAAATATTTTCGAGCATTAGAAACAAATTAATATACTCGTTATCGAGATACGGCATTGACTTCACAGTACCAAAAACTTTTGGACATAATATTGAGATCGATTTCGACACTAGTTTGAACGAAAACAGTTCAGATACTGAGGAAGAACAAGAATCAGAAGAAAAAATTCTTCAAGGTATAAGTGTACTCTGGCAAACCGAGACTGTTGCACAGACAGCGACATTTTTACCTAACATAGACCAGAATACCCAAACAGATACAAACATGGCGCAAACAATGGTAGCTTTTATTAAAACAGCGTCATCGATATTGCCCGAATTCGATGGCAAACCCGAAAACCTACCCAGTTTCTTGGATGCCCTTGATATTGTAGAGCAAATCAAAGAAACACATGAGGCTGTCGCAGTATCTATGATAAAGACAAAGCTAAAGGGTACGGCCAGAAATCTGGTAAGTACTGAAGCAACTATACAAGAAATAAAACAAAAATTAAAAAATGCAGTAAAGGGCGAGTCAGTAGAAGTTTTAACTGCAAAACTCCTAAACATCCAGCAGCGCAGTAAAACTGCAAATCAGTACACTGCTGAAATTGAGAAACTCACAAAATCGTTGGAAGGAGCATACATATCCGACGGACTAACCCCAGAGTTAGCAACCAAGTATGCTACACAATCAGCTGTGAAAGCTATGTGTAAAAACTGCTCCAACGAAAAGGTGAAAACCATTATGCAAGCTGGTACGTTCACCTCGATGAACGAAGCTATATCGAAATTTAAAAATAGCTGTACAGAAATAACGGGTAACCCTAATTCATTACTTCATATACGCCAACAAAATTATTCTCGCGGTAATTTCCGCAGAGGTTACCAATCTAATAATTATAGAGGTAGCCAAAGGCGTACATACCCACCACGTTTTAACAATTTCAACAACAATAACAATAATAATAGGTCAAATAACCAAAGATCGGTTCGAAACTTTGGATCACGAGGTTCTAACCGTAATAATACCAGAAACGTACGAAATATTAACCAACAGGAAAACCAACAAACTCCACCTCAATAAATAAAAAATTATATGTTTTCAATTTACACCTCAATAGCTATATATCCTCCAAAACAACTCTAAATAACTCAATTTCAACCCTCCTGATCGATACAGGAGCAGATATTTCAATTATAAAAAAGAGTCAAATTGACAGTAATGTCACAATAGATTGTTCACAAAAAACTGAATTGAAAGGCATTGGTCAAGGTATAACAAGCACTCTTGGAACGGTTAAAGCAGATTTAAAAGATGATTATCTACTAATCAGACACAAATTTCACATAGTAGAAGATAATTTTCCAATTCCTTGCGACGGAATTTTAGGACTTGATTTTATTAAAAAATACAATTGCATTTTAGATTACAACAAAAACGGAGACACCCTAATATTACGGCCATATGACTACCCAGAAAACATCATAATACAAATGTCAAATAGACCATCCATCAATACTATAACAATACCTGCAAGATCGGAAGTAATCCGACAGATCCATATTAAAAGTAACAAATCTGAACTATTAGTACCTCATCAAGCATTATCTGAAGGCATTTTTATAGCCAATACATTAGTAAATTCACATGAAACCTTTATTAGAGTTATAAATACAACAGATAAAAACGCAACCATTCAAAATTTCAAAATCGATATAGAAAATTTAAATGATTACACAATAGTGAAAACTAAATCTGAATCAGCAGAAAATAATAAAGAAAAGTTAGAAAGATTAAATAAAAATTTCCCACCTTTCGCTAGTCAATCACTTAATACATTATGCTCAGAATTCATTGATATATTCTCATTAGAAACCGAACCTATAACCACTAATAATTTTTACAAGCAAAAATTACACATGAAAGATGATAACCCTGTTTATGTCAAAAACTACAGAATTCCACAAGCTCATAAAAATGAAATTGGTAAACATGTAAATAAATTAATTGAAGACGACATTATAGAGCCGTCTATATCAGAATATAATAGCCCAATTCTCCTGGTACCCAAAAAACCATTACCCGGAAAAAATGATAAAAGATGGAGACTAGTCGTTGATTATAGACAGGTAAATAAAAAACTAACAGCGGATAAATTTCCATTGCCAAGAATTGATGATATCCTGGATCAATTAGGCAGAGCTAAATATTTTTCATGCCTGGACTTAATGTCTGGCTTTCATCAAATTGAATTACATAAAGACTCTAGGGACATCACCTCGTTTACGGCGGACGATGGCACGTACCGTTTCAAAAGATTGCCGTATGGTGTGAAGGTAGCGCCTAACTCATTTCAAAGAATGATGACTCTGGCATTTGCAGGTCTTAAACCATCACAAGCGTTTCTATACATGGATGATTTAGTGGTATTGGGATGCTCAGAAAAACATATGATTACAAATTTGAGAGATGTATTTTCTACTTGCAGAAAATATAATTTAAAATTACACCCAGATAAATGTTTATTTTTTAACCAAGAAATCACTTATCTTGGACATAAATGCACAAATAAAGGAATTTTACCTGACCCTAGTAAATTTGAAATTATTCTAAACTACCCAATCCCAAAAAGCGCAGATGAAGTTAAGCGATTTGTCGCATTTTGTAACTATTACCGAAGATTTGTTCCAGATTTTGCAGCCCATTCTAGAATTTTAACGAGATTGTGTAAAAAGAATGTCCCCTTCGAATGGACAGAGGAATGCCAAAAAGCTTTTAACTATTTGAAAGAGGCATTAATACACCGAAATATTTTACAATACCCAGATTTCGATAAAGAATTTTGTATAACAACAGATGCCAGTGGATTTGCCTGCGGCGCAGTTCTTAGTCAAGAATATGAAGGCAAACAACTACCAATTGCCTATGCGTCAAGAGCATTCACAAAAGGCGAAAGCAATAAAGCAACAATTGAAAAGCAGTTGGCGGCAATACATTGGGCAATAACTTATTTTAGACCATACGTTTATGGCAGAAAATTTTTAATTAAAACAGACCATCGCCCCTTAACATACCTATTTTCGATGAAAAACCCTTCATCAAAATTAACCAGAGTTCGATTGGAGTTGGAGGAATATTTCTTTGAGGTGGAGTATATTGCAGGTAAAGAAAATTATGTTGCGGATGCACTATCACGCATAAATATAAATGATTTAAAATACATGTCGGTTAAGGTATGCCAGATAATGAGGGTTACGACACGATCGGAAACCAATAAAACTTCCAATAATAAAAATTCCAACAATAAAAATATCAAAAATAAATGTCACGAAGAGAACATAAAAATATATGAAGCGCTTAATAAATGTGAAGTAAGAAAGCTAGCTCAGCTCGTTTTCGATCCCCCGAAACTGCAGTTCAAAAAGGGAAAGAAAATTTGTAGCAAAATAGATATTAATGATTTGATTGTTCAGGCGAAGATTGATTTAGGTCAATCCTTTGCCAGGCTTCCGAATGAAGCCGGCAATTCAAGCATTAATAATAATTCAATTGTTAAGACGAAGATTGATTTAGGTCAATTCTTTGCCAGGTTAATGATAGAAGCCAACAATTTGAAAATAAATAAAATACAGTTGTCCTTAGGAGACAAATTGTTTAAAAATAATTATACTCGAGTAGACGAATTTAAAGAAATAGGTAACAAAGTTCTCAAAAATTTAACTATTGCATTAACTCCGGAGGTTATGCACGTGACAGATAAGGAAGTAATTAAAAAGATATTACAAAAATATCACGATGATCCTGTTAATGGTGGCCACCCAGGTATCAATCGCACTACTAATAAAATTAAACAAAAATATTATTGGAAAAATATGAAAAATGACACAAAAAGTTATATTAAAAAATGCATTAAATGTAGTAAAAACAAAGTAAATAAAAATTTGAAAGAACTAATGATAATAACCGAAACGCCCACAAAAGCGTTTGATACGGTGCAGGTTGATACAATTGGACCATTACCGGTATCGGTAAACGGAAATGAATATGCAGTCACTATTGTATGTGACCTTACCAAATATCTGATCGCAATTCCAATTGCAAGCAAGCACGCAAAAACAGTCGCCAAAGCAATTTTTGAAAACTTTATTTTGATTTATGTTTGTATGAAAACAATCATAACATATATGGGAACTGAATACAAAAACAACATATTTGAAGAATTGTTTAAACTTTTAAAAATTGAACACAAAACATCCACCCCATATCACCATCAAACTTTGGGCACTGTTGAGCGTAGCCATAGAACTTTTAATGAATACATCCGTTCTTATATTTCCACTAACAAAAATGATTGGGATGAGTATATCAAATATTTTGCATACTGTTACAATACAACACCATCCACAGTTCACGGTTACTGCCCATTCGAGTTAGTCTTTGGAAAGATACCCCTGACGTACGAATTTTTACAAGAAAGTACAATTAGCCCAGTTTATAATTATGAGGCTTACGATAAAGAAATTAAATATAGATTGCAAATAGCACAACAAAGAGCTAATAAGTTAGTTAAGGAAAGTAAAGAAAAACAAAAAATTCATTACGATAAAAATCTTCAATTTAAAGAAATTAATATAGGAGATTTAGTGTTAATTAAAAATTAAGCAGGTCATAAGTTAGATAATAGATATAAAGGGCCCTATAGAGTAGTAAATATCGATAAGAAAAATAACTATACCTTAACCCAATTTAATGTAGAAAATCTAGATTTAAATAACTAAGCGATAAAACTAAGAAAATCATAATTCATAAAAACAGACTTAAGCTATTTGAATAAGATCACTTTAATTTTACAAAAACGTTAAATTTTATTACTCATAAATTTCACTTATCCATAATTTTTCTACTTTATGTTTTACGTACACAAAACAATTCTAAGTTACAAGTATCATAAACAAAAAGCCGACTTTTATTCAAAGTAAAATATAAAACAAGAAAAAGTATCACATTAATAAACAAACAACTAAACAAACATCTAAAAACATGAGTTATTGTTCAACCACTTGAAATAAAACACAACAAAACCATTGCAGCAACAGAAAAATTTTTGTAAACAAATGACAAATAATAAACATCTCAAAATATCAAATTTATGCCCATAAATGTATAAAAATGTACAAAAAAAAAAAAAAAAGTACACTACAAAACATTACAACTCTAAAATCGTTCATATGTATTCACGATTTTTTTTAGGAGAGGAAGTGTAGTGTGTCAGAGCAAGTCGCCAACAACAACAAAGCCACAAGCTGACTTCTAAATGTCGGCTGTGGAATGTACACATTTTGCTATGTCAACAAAATTCTAATTCTATTCATTTTCTCACGCTAAGTACATAAGTAGCACAAGTTGTGGAGTTGCATCGGATTGCATACGCCCACTCTATATATGTAGATATGTGCGGCTGCACTGCCGGTGTCTCCACGCTTGGTATATGTACATATGTGTGTGACTGCATTGCTTGCAGCCCCACGTTGGATATGTTGGTGTTGGTGACTGCACTGAAATATGCATCTAGTAAAGTACCGAGCTATGCACATATGAATACATGTACATATGTATGTGCAAGTGTATGCCTTGCTTATGTTTAGTTTATAAGACATAGAAGTAAATATGTATCTAGTAAATAAAGCCTGGTTTTCATTAGGTCAAATTCACTGACGTCAAATCACTGCCCTAGATGACAATATGTCATTTTGAGTCAAATGTGTTTTCATTAGGTTTCAAAAACTGGCATGAAGTCGATAGAGCAGTGTGGGTCAAAGATTGCCGTCAAATTTTGGTGTCAGTTGATTGACAGTCCGTTTTCATCTCTGATGTCAAGTGTGAGGTAAAAGCTTTTGACAGCAAGGTCAGTTTTCTCACCCGTGGTTTTCTTGTGGTGGTGCTATTTCTAGGTTGCACAAAAACTTGGGAATCGTTTACTAACTCTTCCATTTTCTGAAATTAAAATACTATTAACAAAATAAATAAATAAATTTATAATACTCGCACAATCACAATCAGCTGTGCGCTCGACAAACCAGGGCCCCGGTGCAAAGGATTTTTTCGTTTGCTCCGCTCTCAAAATTTTTTGCTGCTCTTATGCCCATATGACACTACGTTTTTTTCTGGTATTCTACAAGGTTTTTTGTGTGAAGGAAATGGTCAAATACAGTTTTGCGTTGGTGCAAGCGAGCAAGCTATATTGAAAAAACCAAACAAAATACCATCTAGCAGTTAAAAACCAACGAGCCACCTTGTATTTCGGTAGGTTTTTTGGCATTCGGCAGTTTTTTCTGACAATTGTTTCAATTTGACAACTATAAAATAAATTATATTTAAAATAAGAAATATATGGAAATACAAATTTTAAATTTGCCTCTTGTAAGTTTCTGCTTTGGCCGTAAGGGGAAAGAAGAAGTCCGGAAGAAAAAGTATACTGCGCACTGGCTTCTCTTTATAACATGGAATACACAGCTACTCTGCCATCTGAGTTTCATAACTTTTATTTCAGTAATTTAAATTCAAATTTCCAAAAAAATTTATTCTTGAAATAACTATTATTTTCATTTAGTTTGAAGTTTAATGTTAATCAAATTGTTTTTGAGGGAGTTTTTGTCTCTTTTCAACTTACAGCATAATTGTTTTTGTATTTTGACTTTCGGTGAGTTTTCCACACCAAAAAAAAAACAAGAAAAAATGTAGTGTCATATAGGCATTAGCTCCCATCCTTTCTTGCTCCTTTTTTTTATATATTGGCTCCGCTTCAAATCGACAAGACTGTTTTAAATCAGATACGACAATTTTTTATGATGAAAAGAGACGCTCAACGCTTACCTGAGATAAAGGTAAACTCGATACTATTTGGCATAATCTAGGATCGCTTTAAAACCATCTTCGGTTTTAAACCTATCTTTATTCTCTATAGCAGGCCTGCTCAACGCTCCCGTATTGTAAGTACAAAGCTCAATACATCTACAAAATTTTTATATGCATTGAAACATTTTTTGCTCATTTAAATTTTTTATGAATAAAATATTAAGGGTCTTCATATAAAGTGGTAAACTGCTGGTAAATGCGGTAGAGTGATAAAATATTAATTGTGATAAATTATCTGAGTGCTTATCGCAATGCAAAGAAAATCTAATTTTTATATTTTTATTCGAAGGCGTTTCTTAACAAATAAAAAAAAATCGATTAAAAACCATGGACGCAAAATCAGTGAGCCATTTACAATGTTACAATAAAATTTTGTAAATAAAACAAAATGTCATGCAGAAATTTCATTAAGTATATACATCTAATTTGGCTGTTATAGCAAGTTTAATATACCTCTATTGTAATTTAAGCCTAAATGTTCTTATTTATATCTTTTTATTGAATTAAGTTAGAAGAATGGGGTTTTTACAGAAATATAGAGTTTTAAAAGGTATATGTACTCAAAATCTTCCTAGGTCGACTTAAGTGGTTATTGCTTGTGCCCACAGATATAGATATGTAAAGAGCTAGTGATTTTTAACTCCACTTCCAGCTTCTACCTATAATTTGAGCTCCAGCTCCGTTCCGTGAAAAAGCCATAGCTCCTTAGCTCTTCGCTCCTTGACACGCTCCGGGGCCCTGCGAATCAGCTGTGAGCTTGACAAACGAAACAAGTTTGCCAACACGCTGGCAAATGAATTTTGTGTGTCAAATGTTGCCCAATGCGCTGGCAAACTACAATTTGAGTGTTTTCATATGGCTGTCATTTTATATGACAGCGAGTGGTCAAAACTGACTGCAAACGCATTTGACACAATATGCCAACCGTTTTCATTTGTTTGACAATATTTGACGTCATATATGACCTAGTGAAAACCAGGCATAAGAATATTTACTTCAATTTTTAGAGATAAGAATTACTATAAATAAGCTGAACATTTTTGAATAAATGATTATTATTTGATGTACCACCATCTAATACAGACTTTTATTCCTGGAAGATATTTTATGGCGATCCTGCCAGACTGCTAGTAAAAAAAAGCAGACTGGTTTGATCCTGTTGAATGCAGACTGCTAATTAATAAGAAAGCAGACTGCTGAAAGTTCAACAGTGCAGTAAAAAACAAATTCTAAGGATCGAGGATGACAAGCATCCTACTGCCTACATGCAGCACCTGAGTCGTATAAATGTATGGATCGAGAGCAACAACACAACCGGCAGCAACACCTGAATCATATTAATGTATGTAGGATCCGAGGGTCGAGAGCAACAACACAACCGACAGCAACACCTGAATCATATTAATGTATGTAGGATCACGAGGGTCGAGAACAACAATATATCCGGCAGCAGCAGCTGAATCATATTTAATAAGTATTGTCGCGGTCTGATCGCGACAAAATATTTTTCCTTTTGTTACTCCCACTATGTATGTATGCACTGGCAGAGCAAATTTTCATTTGTTTTGTTTATTTACCTTTTTACCTTTTATCCTTTGTTCCCAACGGGGAGCGCACCCTGGCGGCGACAAATGAATTTAATTGATATTGCCATGATGGGCAGTACTGGCGGAGTGTGTTGCGAGCTTTTGCCTTTTAGCGGAGTTCCCCACCAAATTGTTATACATATATGTAAATATGTAGGATGTAAATAAAGAAAAGCAAAGAGCGCGGAAGGCGCAGAAAGGGGTGTCATCGCTTTCGTCCCTTTTGCGGTGCATTAAGGCATCCGCTAGATGAAGGCAGTTTATGTGTGTGTGGTTGTATATCATTGGTCGGGGCATCGGTGATGACCGCACAGGTTAGCGGTTCGGTGCGACCGGGTGGTTACCCACACATACAGCCTGATGGTATATACAAAAATGTATATGCTGGCGCGCAGCCTTCGGCCTGGCTCGCGGGTGCGCGTCAGAATACTCTTGTATGTGAAAGTGAAAACATCTTTTTGTGCGAGTGCGAAAAATAAGAAAGTAGAGGATTATAAAGGTTTTTGGTGTTGGAAAAAAATAAATTAAATAAAATAAAAGTGGAAAGGTTAGAGTCAAGTGTTGAGAAAAAAAAAAGGTGTAAAGTTTTGAGGAAAAAAAAAAAAATTAGAGAAGTACATTTGGTGGTGGTATTAGTGTGGAGCGGTTGAGGTGGATTTGGAGCGAGCATTGGTGGTGGACATCGCAGGGATCCTTAAGCCGGAACACACTCCGGCTTGGTTAAGTATTTTGTTTGTTGTTGTAGTTGTGCCATTTGTCGCTTCTTTGTTTCGTTCCCCGATTTCCGTAACCCATCCTTCTAGCGTCCCGCACCCAGAGCCCAGTCATTTGGCGGCGGGTTAAAGTTGTTCCTGGCAGCTCAGGAACTGTGCGAGTGGGTTCGTAACCTTCCGGTTGGACCTCACCTCGGGTGCACCCATAAAACATTTGTTTGTCATAGTTTTGGATATTTTTGAAAAAATTGTTGGTCATTTATTTTTGGTTGGTTTTAGTTTGTGTGTTTGATTTATTATATGTACCCACCCCGTCTCCACTGAGAGAGTCGGTGCATTTATATTTCGTTATTGTCACCAAGTGTTGTTGTTTTGCCCTTTTGTGTTAAGCCGTGGCGTTTTGTTATTTGTGTAAAAGGGTAGGTGACAAATTGGCGCCCAACGTGGGCAAACAGGAGTCTGAAACGGGTGAGCAACCCAGTGGCGCATCACCAGGGCAAGTGGTCTCACCGGGACCAGATGTGAGACCAGTGCCAGTAAGGTCTTCCGAGGAAGTAGAACTACTTAGTAGGATTTCGCAGGAGCCACCGAATCTGGCTAAATGGAACTTAAAATTCGACGGGGAAAGATCCGGATTGTCGTTACATGCATTTTTGGAGCGTGTTGATGAGCTTAGCGAGGCACGCGGCGTTGCTAAGTCTCAGTTACTTAGAGGTGCGGTTGATTTATTTTCGGGAAAAGTTTTGTTGTGGTTTAGGTCGATTAGGCGTTCGATAGCTACATGGGAAGAATTAGTGCGTGAATTAAAATTGGAATTTCTTCCCCCTAATTATGATGACCTTTTAATGTCGGAAATTCGAAGAAGGACTCAGGGAGCAAATGAGTCAATTGGAGTATATGTGGCTGCGATGAGGATTATGTTTGGAAGATTACAAGAACCAATTTCTGAGAGTAGGATGTTGGGTATAATTAGGGCGAATCTTCTTCCATTCTATCAGACCCAATTGGGACTAGTTACACCTGGTTCGATTTCTGAATTAGTTGCTTTGGGAAGGAAATTGGAAGCGGTTAGGTCGTCGGTTGATGCATTTGTACCCCCTCCAAACCATCGGGCTAGAGGTTTGTTGGAGCCAGACTTGGCATACATGTCTGTTGGTGGTGAGGCTGCGTCAGTGAACCAGTCGGCAACCAGTCCGAGGAATAGGTATGGGCCGAATACTAGGTGTTTTAATTGCAAGCGATTTGGGCATGTTTCGGCGGATTGTAGGAAATTAATCAAGTGCTTTGGATGCGGTAGGATTGGTGCCATGAAGCGGGACTGTCCAGTGTGTACAGCAAAGCCGAGTGGTAACCAAAGTGGTGGTAGTTCTGGTCTAGAGGGAAGGCGGTCTTCAAACCCCTTCAGGTCTGATTCTAACAGGAATAATAATTCCAATGTCGCAACAAACAGTTCGGGAAACGCGAATTAGACACCTGGGACGGCAGGTCAGGTGGTCTAACAGGAGTTAGTAATCCTGCTAACTCCCAGCTGGCTATAATAGGGGATCGTCGAGTTGTTTCTTATATGGGTTATTCATTGGTGGCGAGCGGCCATGATCAGCGTCCACATATCGATGTGTCGGTTTTTGGTTTTTCGTTTCGAGCATTGTTGGATTCTGGGGCTTCACGTACGGTGATTGGTCGAATTGGTTGGAGTATGTTACAAGCGTATGGCATCAGAATTTCTTCATCGGTAAATATCCCTCAAATTACTTTGGCGGATGGTGGTCGAGTATCAGCGTTAGGTTCTATTTCGTTACCAATTCTGGTGGAGGGCAAGTCGGTCCTCGTAGATTGTCTTATTGTTCCTGGTATACCTCATGCTCTTATTCTTGGTGTAGATTTCTGGACCAAGGCGGGTATAACCCCGGATCTGAGGGGCAGAGTATGGTCGTTTTCTCGACCGGAACAGGAGGCGTCGGTAGCGATTATGGACCACAGTGAATTAGATACTAGGCAATCTGAAGCTTTAGGTAGATTAGTTGGGAATGCTTTTGAAACTATGGCAGACGGGTTGGGTCGAACCCATCTTGTTGAGCATAGGATAAGGATAAAGGCAGGAGTTGAGCCTGTGAAGCAGCGATACTATCCGGTATCGCCTACCATACAGTCGCGTATGGACGAGGAGTTGAAGGATATGCTCAGCAAGGGTGTCATTGAGACGTCTCATAGTCCATGGGCTTCCCCTGTGGTCATGATAAGGAAGAAAGACGGTACATATAGGTTTTGTGTAGATTATATAGTTCTGAATAAGTGTACCGTGAAGGATAGTTACCCCCTTCCTTATGTGTCGGCGACCTTGGATAAGCTGAGGGATGCGAAATTTTTGTCAAGTTTAGACATCAAGTCTGCCTACTGGCAAATACCAGTAGAGAGGAGTTCTAGGCCCTATACAGCATTCACGGTGCCAGGTAGAGGTCTTTTCCAATTTAAGAGAATGCCATTCGGTTTACATAATGCGCCTGCAACGTGGCAGAGATTTATAGATTCGGTCATAGGACCAGAGTTAGAGCCCCATGTTTTTGTATATTTGGATGATATACTCATCGTAACAAAAACGTTTGAAAAACATTTGGAAATTCTGAAAGAGGTTTTGGATAGATTAGCTGAGGCAGGATTAAAACTCAATAGAGAGAAATGCAGTTTCTGTAGGCCTGAGTTAAAGTATTTAGGATATGTCGTAGATAGAAACGGCCTACATGTTGATCCTGAAAAGGTAGAGGCAATGGTTAGGATAGAAGTCCCAAGAAATGTTAAGCAAGTGAGATCTTTTGTAGGTACAGTGTCCTGGTACCGTAGATTCATCAAAGATTTTTCAGAGTTGGTTAGACCTCTCACCGAATTAACGAAGAAGAATAAAAAGTTCATTTGGAGTGAAGAATGTGATAGGAGTTTTAGAGAAGCTAAGGAACGTTTAGTTACGGCGCCCGTTTTAAGTTGCCCAGATTTTGATAGGCCCTTTATTATACAAACGGATGCGTCAGACTTTGGCATAGGAGCTGTGTTGACCCAAGATTTTGAAGACGGTGAGAAGGTGATAGCATATCTGAGTAGGTCCCTGAATAAAGGTGAGAAAAATTATTCCACCACAGAAAAGGAATGTTTGGCGGTCCTGTGGGCGGTCGAGAAGTTGCGACCATACATCGAAGGGACAAAGTTTAAAGTTATCACTGATCATTATTCTCTGATTTGGTTGAATAGGTTGAAAGATCCTTGTGGTAGACTGGCTCGTTGGGCATTGAAGCTTCAACAATATGATTTTGAGATTATCCATAGGAAAGGTAAAGAACATGTTGTCCCAGATTTGTTGTCGAGAAATGTTCCTGTTATTTTTGAAATTTCTACGTCGGACCCTTGGATAACGAAAATGATTGAATCGGTGTCAAAGAATCCTTTGTCGTACCCTGCGTGGAGAGTAGAAGATGGTGTCCTTTACAAATATGTTAAACCTCCATACCCATCCATTTACGGGGAGGGGCCCGAATGGAAAATGGTTATCGAAAATTCTCAGAGAGAAAATGTTTTGAAGAGTTGCCATGATAGTCCGTTAGCAGGACACATGGGTGTGAGGAAAACGTTCGCTAGAGTTGCTCAGAAGTTTTATTGGCCGCGAATGAAATCCGATGTTGCTAAGTATGTTCGAACTTGTAAGACATGTCAGCAGGTAAAGCCTGATAATAAACAGCCAGCTGGGGGAATGATAGAGAGGTCGAAGGAAGTTGAACCGTGGGAGATGATTTGTGTTGATTTGGTTGGTCCTTTGGTAAAGTCGACTCAAGGTTACCAATATATTCTTATGGTTGTGGATTATTTTTCGAAGTTTCCATTGTTGTTTCCTTTACGTACTGCGACGACGAAGAGTGTCTGTAAATTTCTCGAAAACGATGTTTTCCTATTGTTTGGCGTTCCGAGTTCCGTTGTGTGTGATAATGGACCCCAGTTCAAGAGTCGTGAGCTTCAGGGTCTCTGCGGTGTCTACGGCGTCCAGTTGCGATATACTGCGCATTACCACCCGCAGGCTAATCCAGCGGAACGGATTAATCAAATTATTAAGACTACGCTTAGGGCTTATGTTTCGGAGAACCAGAGGTCATGGGATCAGCAATTAGCGAAGGTAGCGTGTTGCATTAGGTCATCACAGCATGAGGTGTTAGGAGTTACACCATACTTTGTTAACTTTGGTCGGGACATGGTGCTTGAAGGTAGTCAGGGTTATATAAGGTCCTTAGGAGAGCAGGAACAATTGAACTGCGAGGAGAGAGCTAGGAAGTTAGTGGAAATTAGAGCAGACATAAGATTGAAGTTGGAGCAGGCAGGAGCTAAGTTAGCTAAACAGTATAACCTCAGGAGAAGGGATGTACAATATCTGCCAGGAGAGTTAGTGTGGAGGAAGAATTTTGCGTTGTCCGATGCGGCTAATTATTTTGCAGCGAAGTTAGCGCCTAAGTATGTAGGGCCTTTTGTGATTAAGAAGAGGGTATCTCCTTGGACATATGTTTTAGTAGATGAGAATGATAGGGAGAAAGGAACCTGGAATGTGAGGGATTTAAGGCCGTATCGGGATAGGTAGCATTAGGGCCAAAGAAGGAAGTTTCCTTCTTTCACGAGGAAAGGGTGGAGTTGTCGCGGTCTGATCGCGACAAAATATTTTTCCTTTTGTTACTCCCACTATGTATGTATGCACTGGCAGAGCAAATTTTCATTTGTTTTGTTTATTTACCTTTTTACCTTTTATCCTTTGTTCCCAACGGGGAGCGCACCCTGGCGGCGACAAATGAATTTAATTGATATTGCCATGATGGGCAGTACTGGCGGAGTGTGTTGCGAGCTTTTGCCTTTTAGCGGAGTTCCCCACCAAATTGTTATACATATATGTAAATATGTAGGATGTAAATAAAGAAAAGCAAAGAGCGCGGAAGGCGCAGAAAGGGGTGTCATCGCTTTCGTCCCTTTTGCGGTGCATTAAGGCATCCGCTAGATGAAGGCAGTTTATGTGTGTGTGGTTGTATATCATTGGTCGGGGCATCGGTGATGACCGCACAGGTTAGCGGTTCGGTGCGACCGGGTGGTTACCCACACATACAGCCTGATGGTATATACAAAAATGTATATGCTGGCGCGCAGCCTTCGGCCTGGCTCGCGGGTGCGCGTCAGAATACTCTTGTATGTGAAAGTGAAAACATCTTTTTGTGCGAGTGCGAAAAATAAGAAAGTAGAGGATTATAAAGGTTTTTGGTGTTGGAAAAAAATAAATTAAATAAAATAAAAGTGGAAAGGTTAGAGTCAAGTGTTGAGAAAAAAAAAAGGTGTAAAGTTTTGAGGAAAAAAAAAAAAATTAGAGAAGTACATTTGGTGGTGGTATTAGTGTGGAGCGGTTGAGGTGGATTTGGAGCGAGCATTGGTGGTGGACATCGCAGGGATCCTTAAGCCGGAACACACTCCGGCTTGGTTAAGTATTTTGTTTGTTGTTGTAGTTGTGCCATTTGTCGCTTCTTTGTTTCGTTCCCCGATTTCCGTAACCCATCCTTCTAGCGTCCCGCACCCAGAGCCCAGTCATTTGGCGGCGGGTTAAAGTTGTTCCTGGCAGCTCAGGAACTGTGCGAGTGGGTTCGTAACCTTCCGGTTGGACCTCACCTCGGGTGCACCCATAAAACATTTGTTTGTCATAGTTTTGGATATTTTTGAAAAAATTGTTGGTCATTTATTTTTGGTTGGTTTTAGTTTGTGTGTTTGATTTATTATATGTACCCACCCCGTCTCCACTGAGAGAGTCGGTGCATTTATATTTCGTTATTGTCACCAAGTGTTGTTGTTTTGCCCTTTTGTGTTAAGCCGTGGCGTTTTGTTATTTGTGTAAAAGGGTAGGTGACAGTATAAAAAAAAAAAAAAACAATATATAGAAATCTTCGGCGTCCGATAGGCGCCCGCCAAGTAGCAGATAATTTTTCTGCTTAGGTAATAAATTAAGCAATTTTTTTTCTTTTCTCGAAAAAAAAAAAAACAATTTTTTTTAAACAGTTTCCAATGCAAGACATTACTCAAGAAGAATTGTTTTTGAAAACATTTTCTTTGAAGATTTTTTTTACTTAATTCAATGATGCCTAGGGATTTTTCTAAACGTCCTAGGGATTTTTCCAAGGGATTTCTTAGCTGTGGAGCAAACCCAAATGAAACAATTAAAATCGAAGAACGTAATTATCAAAAAGAACTAGAATGGTTAAGGAATTTATGGAAAGAAATTGGTATGACCAGAGAACCTACCATACAAGATATACTCTCCCCAACCACACAAGAGGAGGAAATTAGTAGAATGATGCGTAAGTATTGCAAATTCTGAAAAATTCCCAGTTAGCAATTTCAAAATGGGTGGAAAAGAATCCAAAATTGAAAACCCAAACGCAAACGTTATAAATAACATAAAAGTAGTTGACCATACTGAAACACTAGAATTTATTAAAGTGTTGCTTCTGATTGTAACAATCTGCACTTGCATCAGTTTGTTCCTGAGAATATACTCACTTCATAATAAATTTTTGAAAAAGAAGTACCAGAGCCGCGCAGACGGCCTGGATAAGATTTAATTATTATACCCAATGGAAAAGTGGGATGATATTTTGCGGGAACTTACTGAAGAAAAAATAAACGCTGAAAAATCATATAAGTGTATATGTAAAAACACTAAAATCAAATTAGAGACAATAAAGAAACACCTCAAAATTATATTTTTGTCATTAAATAATTCAGGAATAATACTACGAAGGGTAAACAATACTCTAACAAAAGCTCATCAGGTAGAAGCCTACCAAATATTTTCGAGCATTAGAAACAAATTAATATACTCGTTATCGAGATACGGCATTGACTTCACAGTACCAAAAACTTTTGGACATAATATTGAGATCGATTTCGACACTAGTTTGAACGAAAACAGTTCAGATACTGAGGAAGAACAAGAATCAGAAGAAAAAATTCTTCAAGGTATAAGTGTACTCTGGCAAACCGAGACTGTTGCACAGACAGCGACATTTTTACCTAACATAGACCAGAATACCCAAACAGATACAAACATGGCGCAAACAATGGTAGCTTTTATTAAAACAGCGTCATCGATATTGCCCGAATTCGATGGCAAACCCGAAAACCTACCCAGTTTCTTGGATGCCCTTGATATTGTAGAGCAAATCAAAGAAACACATGAGGCTGTCGCAGTATCTATGATAAAGACAAAGCTAAAGGGTACGGCCAGAAATCTGGTAAGTACTGAAGCAACTATACAAGAAATAAAACAAAAATTAAAAAATGCAGTAAAGGGCGAGTCAGTAGAAGTTTTAACTGCAAAACTCCTAAACATCCAGCAGCGCAGTAAAACTGCAAATCAGTACACTGCTGAAATTGAGAAACTCACAAAATCGTTGGAAGGAGCATACATATCCGACGGACTAACCTCAGAGTTAGCAACCAAGTATGCTACACAATCAGCTGTGAAAGCTATGTGTAAAAACTGCTCCAACGAAAAGGTGAAAACCATTATGCAAGCTGGTACGTTCACCTCGATGAACGAAGCTATATCGAAATTTAAAAATAGCTGTACAGAAATAACGGGTAACCCTAATTCATTACTTCATATACGCCAACAAAATTATTCTCGCGGTAATTTCCGCAGAGGTTACCAATCTAATAATTATAGAGGTAGCCAAAGGCGTACATACCCACCACGTTTTAACAATTTCAACAACAATAACAATAATAATAGGTCAAATAACCAAAGATCGGTTCGAAACTTTGGATCACGAGGTTCTAACCGTAATAATACCAGAAACGTACGAAATATTAACCAACAGGAAAACCAACAAACTCCACCTCAATAAATAAAAAATTATATGTTTTCAATTTACACCTCAATAGCTATATATCCTCCAAAACAACTCTAAATAACTCAATTTCAACCCTCCTGATCGATACAGGAGCAGATATTTCAATTATAAAAAAGGGTCAAATTGACAGTAATGTCACAATAGATTGTTCACAAAAAACTGAATTGAAAGGCATTGGTCAAGGTATAACAAGCACTCTTGGAACGGTTAAAGCAGATTTAAAAGATGATTATCTACTAATCAGACACAAATTTCACATAGTAGAAGATAATTTTCCAATTCCTTGCGACGGAATTTTAGGACTTGATTTTATTAAAAAATACAATTGCATTTTAGATTACAACAAAAACGGAGACACCCTAATATTACGGCCATATGACTACCCAGAAAACATCATAATACAAATGTCAAATAGACCATCCATCAATACTATAACAATACCTGCAAGATCGGAAGTAATCCGACAGATCCATATTAAAAGTAACAAATCTGAACTATTAGTACCTCATCAAGCATTATCTGAAGGCATTTTTATAGCCAATACATTAGTAAATTCACATGAAACCTTTATTAGAGTTATAAATACAACAGATAAAAACGCAACCATTCAAAATTTCAAAATCGATATAGAAAATTTAAATGATTACACAATAGTGAAAACTAAATCTGAATCAGCAGAAAATAATAAAGAAAAGTTAGAAAGATTAAATAAAAATTTCCCACCTTTCGCTAGTCAATCACTTAATACATTATGCTCAGAATTCATTGATATATTCTCATTAGAAACCGAACCGATAACCACTAATAATTTTTACAAGCAAAAATTACACATGAAAGATGATAACCCTGTTTATGTCAAAAACTACAGAATTCCACAAGCTCATAAAAATGAAATTGGTAAACATGTAAATAAATTAATTGAAGACGACATTATAGAGCCGTCTATATCAGAATATAATAGCCCAATTCTCCTGGTACCCAAAAAACCATTACCCGGAAAAAATGATAAAAGATGGAGACTAGTCGTTGATTATAGACAGGTAAATAAAAAACTAACAGCGGATAAATTTCCATTGCCAAGAATTGATGATATCCTGGATCAATTAGGCAGAGCTAAATATTTTTCATGCCTGGACTTAATGTCTGGCTTTCATCAAATTGAATTACATAAAGACTCTAGGGACATCACCTCGTTTACGGCGGACGATGGCACGTACCGTTTCAAAAGATTGCCGTATGGTGTGAAGGTAGCGCCTAACTCATTTCAAAGAATGATGACTCTGGCATTTGCAGGTCTTAAACCATCACAAGCGTTTCTATACATGGATGATTTAGTGGTATTGGGATGCTCAGAAAAACATATGATTACAAATTTGAGAGATGTATTTTCTACTTGCAGAAAATATAATTTAAAATTACACCCAGATAAATGTTTATTTTTTAACCAAGAAATCACTTATCTTGGACATAAATGCACAAATAAAGGAATTTTACCTGACCCTAGTAAATTTGAAATTATTCTAAACTACCCAATCCCAAAAAGCGCAGATGAAGTTAAGCGATTTGTCGCATTTTGTAACTATTACCGAAGATTTGTTCCAGATTTTGCAGCCCATTCTAGAATTTTAACGAGATTGTGTAAAAAGAATGTCCCCTTCGAATGGACAGAGGAATGCCAAAAAGCTTTTAACTATTTGAAAGAGGCATTAATACACCGAAATATTTTACAATACCCAGATTTCGATAAAGAATTTTGTATAACAACAGATGCCAGTGGATTTGCCTGCGGCGCAGTTCTTAGTCAAGAATATGAAGGCAAACAACTACCAATTGCCTATGCGTCAAGAGCATTCACAAAAGGCGAAAGCAATAAAGCAACAATTGAAAAGCAGTTGGCGGCAATACATTGGGCAATAACTTATTTTAGACCATACGTTTATGGCAGAAAATTTTTAATTAAAACAGACCATCGCCCCTTAACATACCTATTTTCGATGAAAAACCCTTCATCAAAATTAACCAGAGTTCGATTGGAGTTGGAGGAATATTTCTTTGAGGTGGAGTATATTGCAGGTAAAGAAAATTATGTTGCGGATGCACTATCACGCATAAATATAAATGATTTAAAATACATGTCGGTTAAGGTATGCCAGATAATGAGGGTTACGACACGATCGGAAACCAATAAAACTTCCAATAATAAAAATTCCAACAATAAAAATATCAAAAATAAATGTCACGAAGAGAACATAAAAATATATGAAGCGCTTAATAAATGTGAAGTAAGAAAGCTAGCTCAGCTCGTTTTCGATCCCCCGAAACTGCAGTTCAAAAAGGGAAAGAAAATTTGTAGCAAAATAGATATTAATGATTTGATTGTTCAGGCGAAGATTGATTCAGGTCAATCCTTTGCCAGGCTTCCGAATGAAGCCGGCAATTCAAGCATTAATAATAATTCAATTGTTAAGACGAAGATTGATTTAGGTCAATTCTTTGCCAGGTTAATGATAGAAGCCAACAATTTGAAAATAAATAAAATACAGTTGTCCTTAGGAGACAAATTGTTTAAAAATAATTATACTCGAGTAGACGAATTTAAAGAAATAGGTAACAAAGTTCTCAAAAATTTAACTATTGCATTAACTCCGGAGGTTATGCACGTGACAGATAAGGAAGTAATTAAAAAGATATTACAAAAATATCACGATGATCCTGTTAATGGTGGCCACCCAGGTATCAATCGCACTACTAATAAAATTAAACAAAAATATTATTGGAAAAATATGAAAAATGACACAAAAAGTTATATTAAAAAATGCATTAAATGTAGTAAAAACAAAGTAAATAAAAATTTGAAAGAACTAATGATAATAACCGAAACGCCCACAAAAGCGTTTGATACGGTGCAGGTTGATACAATTGGACCATTACCGGTATCGGTAAACGGAAATGAATATGCAGTCACTATTGTATGTGACCTTACCAAATATCTGATCGCAATTCCAATTGCAAGCAAGCACGCAAAAACAGTCGCCAAAGCAATTTTTGAAAACTTTATTTTGATTTATGTTTGTATGAAAACAATCATAACATATATGGGAACTGAATACAAAAACAACATATTTGAAGAATTGTTTAAACTTTTAAAAATTGAACACAAAACATCCACCCCATATCACCATCAAACTTTGGGCACTGTTGAGCGTAGCCATAGAACTTTTAATGAATACATCCGTTCTTATATTTCCACTAACAAAAATGATTGGGATGAGTATATCAAATATTTTGCATACTGTTACAATACAACACCATCCACAGTTCACGGTTACTGCCCATTCGAGTTAGTCTTTGGAAAGATACCCCTGACGTACGAATTTTTACAAGAAAGTACAATTAGCCCAGTTTATAATTATGAGGCTTACGATAAAGAAATTAAATATAGATTGCAAATAGCACAACAAAGAGCTAATAAGTTAGTTAAGGAAAGTAAAGAAAAACAAAAAATTCATTACGATAAAAATCTTCAATTTAAAGAAATTAATATAGGAGATTTAGTGTTAATTAAAAATGAAGCAGGTCATAAGTTAGATAATAGATATAAAGGGCCCTATAGAGTAGTAAATATCGATAAGAAAAATAACTATACCTTAACCCAATTTAATGTAGAAAATCTAGATTTAAATAACTAAGCGATAAAACTAAGAAAATCATAATTCATAAAAACAGACTTAAGCTATTTGAATAAGATCACTTTAATTTTACAAAAACGTTAAATTTTATTACTTATAAATTTCACTTATCCATAATTTTTCTACTTTATGTTTTACGTACACAAAACAATTCTAAGTTACAAGTATCATAAACAAAAAGCCGACTTTTATTCAAAGTAAAATATAAAACAAGAAAAAGTATCACATTAATAAACAAACAACTAAACAAACATCTAAAAACATGAGTTATTGTTCAACCACTTGAAATAAAACACAACAAAACCATTGCAGCAACAGAAAAATTTTTGTAAACAAATGACAAATAATAAACATCTCAAAATATCAAATTTATGCCCATAAATGTATAAAAATGTACAAAAAAAAAAAAAAAAGTACACTACAAAACATTACAACTCTAAAATCGTTCATATGTATTCACGATTTTTTTTAGGAAAGGAAGTGTAGTGTGTCAGAGCAAGTCGCCAACAACAACAAAGCCACAAGCTGACTTCTAAATGTCGGCTGTGGAATGTACACATTTTGCTATGTCAACAAAATTCTAATTCTATTCATTTTCTCACGCTAAGTACATAAGTAGCACAAGTTGTGGAGTTGCATCGGATTGCATACGCCCACTCTATATATGTAGATATGTGCGGCTGCACTGCCGGTGTCTCCACGCTTGGTATATGTACATATGTGTGTGACTGCATTGCTTGCAGCCCCACGTTGGATATGTTGGTGTTGGTGACTGCACTGAAATATGCATCTAGTAAAGTACCGAGCTATGCACATATGAATACATGTACATATGTATGTGCAAGTGTATGCCTTCCTTATGTTTAGTTTATAAGACATAGAAGTAAATATGTATCTAGTAAATAAGAATATTTACTTCAATTTTTAGAGATAAGAATTACTATAAATAAGCTGAACATTTTTGAATAAATGATTATTATTTGATGTACCACCATCTAATACAGACTTTTATTCCTGGAAGATATTTTAGCAGGTAGAATTGGCCTACGAGATGGAGGCACGCGGATTAGCAGTAGCATCGGTGGAATCAATGCGGAAATCGTTAAGGGCGTCGCACAGTGCTTCGTCTCAATATAGTGAATCGGCAAAATTAGGGGAGTAATCGCAGAACGATGAAATTTTGTGTACAGGCATAAAATAATAATAATATAATAATACAATGGCGCTATTATAACTCTGACGAGTTTTATGGCCGAGCTTCTCTCCCAATTCGAGGTGTGCTCCTTTTTTGTTTTTCCTACTAATTGGGTGGACCTACAGTTTTATGCCGGCTCCGAACGGCGAATGCATTTTTTGTGAGAAGCTTTTTCATGGCAGAAATACTCTCGGAGGGTATGCCGCCCACTGCCGAGAGGTGACCGCTGCTCTTAAAAAACCCAATAATTGGATTTTTACTAATTAAAAAAATTTGTTTGGCTCGGACCGTGGTTTGAACCCGAGACCTCTGGCATAGCAGGCGAGCACTCTACCCACTGCACCACAGCGGCCACATAAAATAATAGAGATAAGAAAAAAACGAAGTTTTGGCCAAATCGATGCAAGGACATGACTACCTCCCATATGTCCTTGATTTTAAAGTTGTGATTTCAACTTCAATTTCAAACAGAATGACATCAAATTTCGCATATCTTTATAGAATTATGCTTTTAAACTAGGTTATAACTTTCGTTCTTTTATGTGAAAGGATATAAGTACCTCCCATATATCCTTAATTTTAAAATTGTGATTTTAACTTCAATTTCAAACAGAATGAAATGAATTTTAGTGTATGTTTATAGAATTATGTTTTTAAACTAGGTGAGAAGTTTCGTCCTTTTCAGTGCAAGGACATGACTACCTCCCATATATCCTTTTTTACAAAAAGTAATTTTTGGATTAGTAGTAGGAAAAAACAAAAAGGAGCACACCTCGAATTGGGAGAGAAGCTCGGCCATAAAACTCGTCAGAGTTATAATAGCGCCATTGTATTATTATTATATTAATTTTTGGATTAACATGTAATCACAATACATTAAAAACTTACTATAACATATATAATTATCCTTTTAAAATCAAGGATGGACTACTCCCGTTAGTTATTGCAAAAAAATGGTTCTAAAGAAAATTACTCTTAAATTTGTTCAGAAAATATGTTGGTTGTTATAGTTTAATGCATTATTTTATTGCAGAATATCAATATGATTTTGGCACATATCAAATTGTAACTTTTAAAAGCGCAATATTATTAGAGTTAACACAGAAATACTTTTTTATTATAAAATTTTTCGATGTAAAAATAAAATTTTTGGGATGTTAAATAAAGTACTAAATTAGCGATTTCCGGCATAATTTTTGAAACTTTTTCTTTTTTGGTAGCAAGACCTCCTAGCATAGAATCGAAAATTAAAATAAAAAAATAGTCGTTTTTTCTTGTTTTTTTTTTTAATTTTGTCAAACTTTGTAAAATTTTATGTGTCTCACCTAAAAATGTTAGTATTACATGTATGTTTTTTGTTAGTATTTGTCACATATTAATAAAAACTGTATATTTTAGCATAATTAGGCTAATTTCCTATAGCATGAGAGAAAAAATAACTACATACATTAATTTTGCTAAATTTTTTCCATACCATACATATAAGGTTCTGCAAAATTTTTTAAAATTTTAAAAATATGGCTTTACAAAATCGTACAATTTCTACATTTCCGGCAAAAAACAATGCAATTTTTTTACAGATTCTACTAGAACACTTCAAAGTTAACCAAATTCGCTAATAAAAAAATAGTCGTTCTTTTTTATTTTTTTGTTTGACTCTATCAAACTTTAGTAATTTTTTGAACTCCAATAAAAAAGTCGCAAATGTTTCGATGGAACTAGTCACCTTTCTGAAATAAATCATTTATCAAAAGTTATTTCAGCTATTAGGGCATATAATGGTAAGCAAATGTGGCAAGTTTCAGAGTTATCCGATTTAAAATAAATTTTTGGCAATTTTTTTTGTAACACACTAAAAATCGTATTACCTTAAAACAGTTTTGCCTCAAAATTGTACTGACTTTAGCGGCCTCTATTGGCAACAAAAGCATGAGATTATAAATTCTACTTATATATTTATTCCAGGTGATATGTTAGCTTCACAAAAATATATATTACTTGAATAAATTACGCAGTTTATTTTATCTTAATTTTGCCTATGGGACGAAGCAGTGTGCGTCGCGGGCTGTTGAACGTCGTGGGTCTGTAGACTTGTTTAAGGATTATCCGTTCACTTCTGAAGAAGACAAAACAGCGGTAGAGGCAAAAATAGTAGAGATATTGAAGTTAGTTTCGGATCTTAATAATGGAGGAAAGCCATCAGATGTTATTAAGGCGACCACAAAACTGGAGTGGTGTTTGAATAGGATCGGTAGGGCTAAACCCGAAAATGATGACGATATGGCGTCACAGGCGGATATAATAATAATAATAATAATAATAATAATAATAATAATAATAATAATAATAATAATAATAATAATAATAATAATAATAATAATAATAATAATAATAATAATAATAATAATAATAATAATAATAATAATAATAATAATAATAATAATAATAATAATAATAATAATAATAATAATAATAATAATAATAATAATAATAATAATAATAATAATAATAATAATAATAATAATAATAATAATAATAATAATAATAATAATAATAATAATAATAATAATAATAATAATAATAATAATAATAATAATAATAATAATAATAATAATAATAATAATAATAATAATAATAATAATAATAATAATAATAATAATAATAATAATAATAATAATAATAATAATAATAATAATAATAATAATAATAATAATAATAATAATAATAATAATAATAATAATAATAATAATAATAATAATAATAATAATAATAATAATAATAATAATAATAATAATAATAATAATAATAATAATAATAATAATAATAATAATAATAATAATAATAATAATAATAATAATAATAATAATAATAATAATAATAATAATAATAATAATAATAATAATAATAATAATAATAATAATAATAATAATAATAATAATAATAATAATAATAATAATAATAATAATAATAATAATAATAATAATAATAATAATAATAATAATAATAATAATAATAATAATAATAATAATAATAATAATAATAATAATAATAATAATAATAATAATAATAATAATAATAATAATAATAATAATAATAATAATAATAATAATAATAATAATAATAATAATAATAATAATAATAATAATAATAATAATAATAATAATAATAATAATAATAATAATAATAATAATAATAATAATAATAATAATAATAATAATAATAATAATAATAATAATAATAATAATAATAATAATAATAATAATAATAATAATAATAATAATAATAATAATAATAATAATAATAATAATAATAATAATAATAATAATAATAATAATAATAATAATAATAATAATAATAATAATAATAATAATAATAATAATAATAATAATAATAATAATAATAATAATAATAATAATAATAATAATAATAATAATAATAATAATAATAATAATAATAATAATAATAATAATAATAATAATAATAATAATAATAATAATAATAATAATAATAATAATAATAATAATAATAATAATAATAATAATAATAATAATAATAATAATAATAATAATAATAATAATAATAATAATAATAATAATAATAATAATAATAATAATAATAATAATAATAATAATAATAATAATAATAATAATAATAATAATAATAATAATAATAATAATAATAATAATAATAATAATAATAATAATAATAATAATAATAATAATAATAATAATAATAATAATAATAATAATAATAATAATAATAATAATAATAATAATAATAATAATAATAATAATAATAATAATAATAATAATAATAATAATAATAATAATAATAATAATAATAATAATAATAATAATAATAATAATAATAATAATAATAATAATAATAATAATAATAATAATAATAATAATAATAATAATAATAATAATAATAATAATAATAATAATAATAATAATAATAATAATAATAATAATAATAATAATAATAATAATAATAATAATAATAATAATAATAATAATAATAATAATAATAATAATAATAATAATAATAATAATAATAATAATAATAATAATAATAATAATAATAATAATAATAATAATAATAATAATAATAATAATAATAATAATAATAATAATAATAATAATAATAATAATAATAATAATAATAATAATAATAATAATAATAATAATAATAATAATAATAATAATAATAATAATAATAATAATAATAATAATAATAATAATAATAATAATAATAATAATAATAATAATAATAATAATAATAATAATAATAATAATAATAATAATAATAATAATAATAATAATAATAATAATAATAATAATAATAATAATAATAATAATAATAATAATAATAATAATAATAATAATAATAATAATAATAATAATAATAATAATAATAATAATAATAATAATAATAATAATAATAATAATAATAATAATAATAATAATAATAATAATAATAATAATAATAATAATAATAATAATAATAATAATAATAATAATAATAATAATAATAATAATAATAATAATAATAATAATAATAATAATAATAATAATAATAATAATAATAATAATAATAATAATAATAATAATAATAATAATAATAATAATAATAATAATAATAATAATAATAATAATAATAATAATAATAATAATAATAATAATAATAATAATAATAATAATAATAATAATAATAATAATAATAATAATAATAATAATAATAATAATAATAATAATAATAATAATAATAATAATAATAATAATAATAATAATAATAATAATAATAATAATAATAATAATAATAATAATAATAATAATAATAATAATAATAATAATAATAATAATAATAATAATAATAATAATAATAATAATAATAATAATAATAATAATAATAATAATAATAATAATAATAATAATAATAATAATAATAATAATAATAATAATAATAATAATAATAATAATAATAATAATAATAATAATAATAATAATAATAATAATAATAATAATAATAATAATAATAATAATAATAATAATAATAATAATAATAATAATAATAATAATAATAATAATAATAATAATAATAATAATAATAATAATAATAATAATAATAATAATAATAATAATAATAATAATAATAATAATAATAATAATAATAATAATAATAATAATAATAATAATAATAATAATAATAATAATAATAATAATAATAATAATATAATAATAATAATAATAATAATAATAATAATAATAATAATAATAATAATAATAATAATAATAATAATAATAATAATAATAATAATAATAATAATAATAATAATAATAATAATAATAATAATAATAATAATAATAATAATAATAATAATAATAATAATAATAATAATAATAATAATAATAATAATAATAATAATAATAATAATAATAATAATAATAATAATAATAATAATAATAATAATAATAATAATAATAATAATAATAATAATAATAATAATAATAATAATAATAATAATAATAATAATAATAATAATAATAATAATAATAATAATAATAATAATAATAATAATAATAATAATAATAATAATAATAATAATAATAATAATAATAATAATAATAATAATAATAATAATAATAATAATAATAATAATAATAATAATAATAATAATAATAATAATAATAATAATAATAATAATAATAATAATAATAATAATAATAATAATAATAATAATAATAATAATAATAATAATAATAATAATAATAATAATAATAATAATAATAATAATAATAATAATAATAATAATAATAATAATAATAATAATAATAATAATAATAATAATAATAATAATAATAATAATAATAATAATAATAATAATAATAATAATAATAATAATAATAATAATAATAATAATAATAATAATAATAATAATAATAATAATAATAATAATAATAATAATAATAATAATAATAATAATAATAATAATAATAATAATAATAATAATAATAATAATAATAATAATAATAATAATAATAATAATAATAATAATAATAATAATAATAATAATAATAATAATAATAATAATAATAATAATAATAATAATAATAATAATAATAATAATAATAATAATAATAATAATAATAATAATAATAATAATAATAATAATAATAATAATAATAATAATAATAATAATAATAATAATAATAATATTAATAATAATAATAATAATAATAATAATAATAATAATAATAATAATAATAATAATAATAATAATAATAATAATAATAATAATAATAATAATAATAATAATAATAATAATAATAATAATAATAATAATAATAATAATAATAATAATAATAATAATAATAATAATAATAATAATAATAATAATAATAATAATAATAATAATAATAATAATAATAATAATAATAATAATAATAATAATAATAATAATAATAATAATAATAATAATAATAATAATAATAATAATAATAATAATAATAATAATAATAATAATAATAATAATAATAATAATAATAATAATAATAATAATAATAATAATAATAATAATAATAATAATAATAATAATAATAATAATAATAATAATAATAATAATAATAATAATAATAATAATAATAATAATAATAATAATAATAATAATAATAATAATAATAATAATAATAATAATAATAATAATAATAATAATAATAATAATAATAATAATAATAATAATAATAATAATAATAATAATAATAATAATAATAATAATAATAATAATAATAATAATAATAATTGCTAGTTGCTAATATATGGCCAGCTGATGTTAAAGTAAGACCATTCGAGTTTTTTCCCAGAGACGGTGCACTCCAGCAAGAATCTTGAACACGCCCGCACGTCGTGGGACCCGCTCAAAGCACATTAATATTTATTTTGAAAATTCATCTGGCATAAGGACCAAGTCCAAGCTTCTCTATGATCTTAGCGCTCAGTTAGAATACGACGTGTTCGTAATCATCGAGACCTGGCTCAATGGCGACTTCAATGATAATGAATTTTTTGATTCCAATATTTATAATGTGTACCGAAAGGACCGTGATATATCTACGACGGGCTTATCCAGAGGCGGGGGTGTACTCATCGCGGTTCAGAGGAAATATCGCTCAGCAGTTCAGTCGCTCAAAGATCCCAACCCACTTACTGACCAGCTTTGTGTATCTGTGCATGGTACTTCAAAAATTTTTATCTGCGCATCTTACATCCCTCCAAATAGTGATGACACATTATATAAGCTACATGTGGATAATGTCGTAGATTTAGTATCCAAGAGGCCTAATGACAATTTTTGTATTCTTGGCGACTTTAACTTAGGTAACATAACTTGGTCAAATATGCAAGACAGTGTTTCATTGATTCCCAATAATGTCAAAACCTTTTATGAATCATATTTAGTAGATAGTTTCGCAAGTATTAACCTCGCCCAGATAAATAATTTTCAAAATAAACTTTCACGGATCTTAGACCTTATTTACATAAGTGATAATATGAATTACAACTTATGTGAATGTCTCGATCCCCTTTCCGGTAATGGCCTTCATCACGTCCCTCTGGTTCTGCAGTTGGAATTTTACGATTTTAATGCGGTTCAAATCAATAAACAGTCAAATAATTTCAACTACAAAAAATGCAATTTCGAAGCGGTTAATTTCGAATTATCTCTAATTGATTGGGATTTGCTCTTCTCTGACTCTAGTATAGACGACTGCTTTTCTTCTTTCAAGAATAAAACGAAAAGCATATGTTTAAATAATATTCCGCTAGTGAAAAGAAGGTGCTACAAAATACCGTGGTACACCAAAGAATTGAAGAAAATTAAGAATTTAAGGAACAGGTTCTTTAAAAAATTCAAAAAATCTAATTCT